>OX335693.1:913179-1453179 GCA_946894065.1 Acleris literana | reverse complement strand
TAAAAGTAAAATAAAAATACTAATACAAAAAAATAGACATTATAAAAAACCTAACCTACGAGTGCCGCCGGCAGCGGGGCAAGGCTCAAGCTACCGGTGGTTAGGGCTGCAGAGAGAGGAACCTCCTCACAATACGAGCCGTGTCGAGGAGTACTGCCTTCTGTATCTGGCCCTTGATCCAGCCATCTAGCGAGAGTCTCTTGAGGTGTTGGTCGAGACTCTTCGCTATAAGACCGTTTGCCGAAACAACTATCGGGACAATGATGGTTCAGTCAACATCCCACATGGCGGTCACCTCGTGAGCCAAGTCAAGGTACTTGCTGAATTTGTCCTTCTCGGCCTTCACAAGGTTCTCGTCATGCGGGATGGTGATGTCGACGAGCACTGCCCGGCGTTGAGATCGATCTGTCAACACGATATCAGGCTTATTGGCAACAATAGTCCTGTCCGTGATGACAGATCGATCCCAATAGAGCGTAGCACGACCATTTTCGAGAACTGGCGCCGGTACGTACTTATAGTACGGCACTTCAGACTCTACAAGACCATATTGAAGAGCAAGTTGCTGATGGATGATCCTGGCTACGAGGTTATTATTATTATTATTATAGATATTTATTTCATTTTCTGTACATTAGGTTTTTTATAACAAATATTCAAATATAAAAGTAAAATAACAATACTAATACAAAAAAATAGACATTATAAAAAACCTAACCTCCGAGTGCCGCCGGCAGCGGGGCAGGGCTCAAGCTACCGGTGGTTAGGGCTGCAGAGAGAGGAACCTCCTCACAATACGTGCCGTGTCGAGGAGTACTGCCTTCTGTATCTGGCCCTTGATCCCGCCATCTAGCGAGATTATTATTATTATTATTATTATTATTATTATTATTATACATTAAAACGCGCCTGTTTCCCAGAGACCACTTCTTTCCACCTGCTACGATCCTGACAAATCTCTTTCGCTTCTTCCACATTCATACATCGAGTCATGCACGCACGTCGGTTTCGGGTACTTAAGATCCGGCCCTTTTCCAGTATTTCTCCGATTTGATTCGAAAAAATACGCCTAGGGCGGCCCCTTCCGACCCTCCCACTCACTTTTTCTCTGTATATCTCTTTCGTCAATCTTCTTTCATCCATCCATTCTAAATGACCGAACCATCGAAGCATGCCCTTTTCAATCTTAGTCACTACATCTTCTTTTAGTCCACATTTCTCCCTGACAAAGGTCAGGCCCCTGACAATGGAAAGCCATTCCTTACTCAATCAATCAGTTTTATGAGCAATATAGTTAATTATCGTGACGTAATGGAAAAAGTTACCCTCGTTAATTATAGTCCTTAACTACGTGCGCTTTTTTTTGAAAACGCCCTTCTACGAGCAATTTGCCCCGCCCATTGCCACTTAATGACTGTATATTAACAGCAGTTAATATTTTTAATTAAGCGTAATACGATAACATGCCAGGGGCAATATGCTTTACCCAGTGGAATAGAGACACTTGGTCTCTTTGAAAATTTACAATTCATAAATTCTGGATACTCAAAATAGTCAGTTTAAAAAATGCCAATATAAAGTCAGCCAACGTCATTGTTAACCCCGTGACACCCAAGAAACATCGCAATAGGTTTAAAAATACTAGATACCAAGGTGCCTATGACCAAAATTACCATACAATAGATAACTACTTTTTTGAAATAACTTTAAAATAATCCAGCGACAAGAAGAAACAAATCTAACAAAAGCTAACTTTTAAAAACCTGACTGTTGTCACCTTTAAATCGTTGTTTAAATGCGCTGTTATTTGGCATGAATATACCTACATAAGGAAGGAGGAGGTGGAAGTGTTCTCTGCCTACCCCTACGGGAAAGAGGCGTGATTGTATGTATGGTATGTTGGGGTAAGATCGGATAATTCAAATTACCAGTAAACTAACAAGAAGTAAAGCTGAGGGCCCTGCCAAGATGCATTGCGCTAAGTAGCGTTTCTATTCGTTGTTTTTTTTTTTTAAACCGATCGCGTCACTGGTAGACCACGTGACTTTTCGTATCACGTCATCTTCCAGTGACGCGATTGGTTTAAAAACGAATCGAATAGAAACGTTAGTTAGCGTAGTGCATCTTGTCTGAGCCCTCTGTTCCGTTTGGCGAGAGATAAGAAATTGTATGCAGACCTCACTGCCAACCTCCAGTAAGTAGTGGAGAGGAATTTGAAGAAGAACAACTAAATTCGCCATTGTACAGTCAACAGCATAAATAAGTGATTATTTATGTACCTTGTCGCTTTCAATCGTTTCACAATTTTGTATGACATTTCAAACACGACGTTAAAGTGACAAGGTACATAAATGATCACTTATTTATGCTGTTGACTATACACGTTATCTTAAGTTCATGTACGTTAAGAGTTAAAATAAATTTGTATCATAGTGTATACAATTCACAGAGAGGCAGTTGTTCATTAGGCATAATATGATATTTTCTCATCATTCCCGCACCGAAAACCCCGATGTATGACATTATCAATGTTTGCTACGCCCGCTTTCTTTGACTAGTCCACGTCGGCGCCTGGAAACGAATAGTCGGATGTGTCAAGTCCGCGCTTAAAATCACACTACACAATCAGGCGCCGGCGCCATTCATGACTGGTCTTTCCCGCCAATCCAGACCTTTTTTCTGGTAACAATCTTTCCATTCGCAAAATTTATCCGTCTTTTTTTGTCAGTAGCTTATTTTGCCAAAGATTTTCTCTGCAAAAATAATTCCACTATCATAATTAATTTCCCAATCTGTATTTATCTGAATATCTGTATACTTCTGCGTGGTTTGGCCCTTCAGGCCTGCTGCAAAACTACCATATAACCTAAACCTACCTACCTATTTCGGCCTAATTACAATGGTGAAATTTGCGACTGAAAAAAAATCAGAATGGTAAATATGGGGCCTGGAAAAATTAAGAACGGGAAAAAAGACGTTCGGTAAAATCACGAATCGGAAAAATCGCGACTTGAAAAATTGCTACCAGCAAAAAAAGATTTTTGGAAAAATATCGCCACATTCGAAATAAATATTAGATGCCTCCTGTGGTCACGGCCTTTCGGACCGGGGGCCCCTCACAGGCCGGGGGCCCGTAAGGCATTTGCCCGCTCTGCCGCCCTATAGTTACGCGACTGGCTCATTCACTGACGGAAAAATGACAAAGTCCGCTACTGTTCGTTCATTCTTCCATGTATGTACATGCAAGAATGAACAAACATTAGCGGACTCATTTTGGCGCACATGGGTAACCGAATATCGTCATACCCTATCGCCCCGCTCCACACACATATATTACTATTATTTTATTTTATATTCAGTTCAATATAGCGGACCAAACGATGCCGCGGGACTTAGCAGAGAGGCGACATTTCATCTGGGAAAATCCAATACATTTACAGGTTACAAGTTTCCATTTGACACAACCTCGACCAATGACGACCAGCCATTTGAGCAGTGTTGCCAGTTTAGACCTATAAAATTGTAAATTGTTTATAAAACGTGCCCCAGACATGAACTGTGGGAACTCCATCCATTGTGATCGTCATCCTACCTGCTAGAAGGCTAGGTATTCAAAATGTTCGTAGTCGAAAGTCAGGATTATTATAGCAAGTGCATCGCAGTTTGGCCATAGGCTACAAACAATATTTTATCTACACTCATATCATAAGTCCTCTATTATGCGCAGTATCGGATTAACCCTCCGTGGTGCCCTAAGCATTTTCGTGTGTGGTGCCCCCTGTGACCCTAGCTATTACATACCCGATGGCGTTCCTTAATATTTCGTAGTTAAATTATACTTTGGTTTGCCGTTCTTCAACCCAAGGAAAAATATCTACACTACACATGATATTCATGTTAGGTACTTTCCTAAACTGCAAGAGATCCCTTAGGGAAAGTTCGCCTCTGTCATCTTTGTATTTTATTACGTTTTGCACAATTAAGTACTTACGTACATACATACATAAGTGTGCGGTGTGTACAGATATACAGTTTGACGACACAGACGCCAAGACTTCCTAATCTTTAAGACAAGGACAAGAAGTAGAAAAATTCAAGAAATCAATTTTAAACTTATCTTTATAAAATCTAATTTGCGACTTTTGAGGGACGCAAATTGTCGAATAACAACATTATACTTAAGTTTCCGTAGAACATCAGATTCTATATGTATAATCGTAATATGTATTATGCATCGAGCCTTTCCTGCCTCATTGTAGAACTCCTTTAATTTTTCAGTCTTTTTAACCGACTTCAAAATAGAAGGAGGTTCTATGTTCCAACTTTTTTTTTTATGTAGGTATATTCACCGATTTTTCTCAAAATTTTGGACCGATTATGAAAAATCTTTTTTTGTTTGATAGGGCATACCTACTTCCGAGGTGGTCCCACTGTCACCAAATCTGAATCTGATGAGCGGATCCATGGAGAATTGAGGGAATTTCTCAAAATATTATAGGCATACATATAGCGATTTTGGTATTTTCAGTAACAAGTCCAGCATTTGCATTCAGTGCAGTTGAGCGACAGAGTATTACGACAACTATCTTAATCGAGATATCTTATCGCCACCCTTGAAATAGGTACCGTTGAGAAGTTCCGGTGGCCACCAGTGGTTTTCATCATCAGTTCCCATTCATCAAATGATACTTTCTGAACGCAAATGCTGTACTTGTTACTAAAAATACTTAAATCGCTATATATATGCCTATAATATTTTAGTTCCCTTAATTCCTCACAGATTCCCTTATCAGATTTAGAGTTAGTGACAATGGGACCAGATCGAAAGTATACTCTATCAAACCAAAAAAGTATTTATAAAATCGGTAAACATACATAAAAAAATGCATACAGTGGAACATAGAACCTTTTTTGAAGTCGGTTAAAAACAAAAAACTGTGTGTTCGTTTTTAAAAATTCTTTCTCTCTGCCGAATGGTCATCATTAAACTTAGAAATAACCGTAACACTGTGTCCACATTATTGAACATAGAAGTAAGGGGGTCGTCGAAAATGTTAAATTTTCGTGGATTATTCAGTGTTGAGGTCCTGTGGATATAAGTTTACTAATTTTGTACATACTTACTATGTTTGTGGTATTCTATGGTTTGATCGGGACACATCATTTTGCCAGGATCAGGGATTAAATTTAAAGATGAAAACCTGCTTGCTATTTGTTGATAATTTCTCTTTTAAGAATTTCTGTTTATGATCAGGTATATAATCCATCAATTATATTGTATCATTCATAGATAATTCACAGAAATTCGTAACTTTAAATTGGTCTCTAAGCAATCGATGTCGATTCGACATTATATGATTTTCGCGGGAAAACCATAATTGAATGTCTCGTTCTGAAACCGAAAGCGTTTCGTTTAGAAGTCCATAAAGCGATTGCAATTTAATAAAGCTTGCCACACACTGTAATTTTTCTATAAGCTATTTACATTGAGATTAGAGATTCTCAAGTATTTTTCAAGCAAAAATATTTCATTTTCTTTTTTTTTGATCTGAGATTTTGGTGCCCCCTGACTCGTGATGCCCTAAGCAGCTGCTTACTTTGCTTAATGGCTAATCCGGCACTGATTATGCGTTCAAAACCCGTAGGCAATGACCAGCATTACCTGTGGTAATAGGTGACAGTGATAACAGCTGTTAATTTTGGAAGATGTTCCAAATTAGGATCTCATTACCTACCTTACAATATTCGATAACATAATTTCAAAACTACGTTACAGCTGTCATCGCTGTCACCTACTACCACAGGTAATGCTGGTCATCCGCCTTTCGGCTTCTGAGGCCCTACTTTGAAAATCGAAGTTCGAAGTTACGTTAGCTCCATCTTTCTCTCTCGATTTAGTCTCGAATGACGAGTGACAGGGACGGAGCTAACGTAACTTCGAACTTCGTTTTTCAAAGTAGAGCCTCTGAACCCATCTTACGGCCAAACCCTATATTCAAACCGCGGATAGATAAGCCTTACCACGGGTTAAAATTTGACATTTGCCCATACAAAATGTGTCAAATTTCAATCCGAAGTAAGCCTATCTATCCACGGTTTGAATATTGGGTTCCGACATTAGAGTACTTATATGTGTGTAGATAAAGTATTGTACGAGACTCTGCGTAATTAGCATTACGCAACCGTCACGTATACAATAGTAGTCTTTGACGTAAACTACTATTGAACAGCTTCCTAGCAGGCAGGCTGAAGATTTTAGCAGGGTTTTAGTTTTTTAACGTATGTTTTTAGGTAAGACCTTAGGGATTTCTTATATGGAGTTTTTATAAAATATACAGTCCGCCCCCGACGAATACAATAAATTAAACATAAACTTGCACTTTCTATATTCTTTTATAATTCTTTCCTATTTCTCGACACTGTTTGTATAAGTTCCGGTGAAGCCTTCTTCATATCAGAAGCCCAGCCAATCGCCGCAAACCCGTCCAGCAGAAGAGTGGTCAAGTTGAGGGCGTAGGGCAGCTCGGCCGCCTTGTAGTCCCACGGGAAGGTGTGGTGGTAGTTGTGCCAGCCCTCTCCTACCGCGACTAGAGACACGGCCCAGTTCTCAGCTGCTTTCGCATTACTAAAAAAAAGGTAAATATAGAAGTGAACACTTGTGGATGAAACTTGGATTCACTACTATACCTAAAGACTGTTCCTATTCAGACTGCCAATGACAATAACAAGTATACCTGACTGTAATTGTCTTTAGATAGAGGATGAAATAGTAATGAGAATAATGTTACCTCTAATTAGTTTATTAAAAAGGTTGAATATATATTCATCATCATCATCGTGTTATTATGCTGGGTGCGACAGAGACGAAAACCTCACTTATCATTCAATTCTATCAAACCTCACTACATTTTCAATGCCAGAAATAGTTCGAAAAAAAATATTTTTATGACAAGACTCCGTCAGTGTAATGGTGTTTTCAGCGAATGTAGTTTTCATCAAAAAGTACAATATTAAATAGAGATTACTACCTTAAAATGGACATGAAGACAATGATAAAGTGTATAAATAAATAATGTGACTAGGCTCAACCTTCAAAAGTACGCGAATATGGAGTTATAATGGTAAATTGATTTGTTTATAAGAGTGACGGAACGAATAGGAACAGACCTTACACCAGAGTCTAAACAGCAGTCCAAACAATGGATGTCCGCTGGTCAACGTGCCCTAAAGAAGACCAAGACTGTTTCGTCAGCTGGGATGGTGATGGCGACAGTCTTCTGGGATGGTAAAGGAAAAAGGGGAAGACTATCACTGGCCGTTATTATGCAGAGTTATTGGACTGTTTTAACGCGGAACTGTTGGGAAAACGGCCAAATTTGTACCGCAAGAAAGTCCTCTTTCATCAAGACAATAATGCTCCAGAGCACACCTCAATGATTGCAATGGCTGAAATCCACGAGCTGGGCTTCGAACTGGTGCCACATGCTCCGCGCAAAGCGGGGCCCGGGAGTGGCCCGGCTAGTGATGCCAGACGTTCCGATTTACGCGGGACTTCCCGATTATTAACCCAGTCCCGATTTTCGTAGGACTTGACCTGGCAAAACTAGGCCCGGCCGTCAACAAGGTACTGGCAGCCTGAGGGCTCAGACAAGATGCATTGCGCTAACTAGCGTTTCGATTCGATGCGTTTTTAACCAATCGCGTCACTGAAAGATGGCGTGATACGAAAAGTCACGTGGTCTACCAGTGACGCGATTGGTTTAAAAACTAATCGGATAGAAACGTTAGTTAGCGTAGTGCATCTTGTCTGAGCCCTCTGGAGTGGATGATTTAAGGCAAGCGCACGGTCCCCGCGGCGCTCACTATTTATACTTTAAAGTCCACTTACCGTACAACCGTTTTAAGCTCATTTTTCAGAGTTTCAGCTTAAGTTGAGGCGGTGCTGGGGGGCGATTTTTGACTTTACACTTAATAGCAAACGAAAATATGTCACGATTATTTTTGCATGAACCCATTATTCCGTATTTTTGAAAGTCTTTACTCGAGAGCTAGTGATTGACTTAATATATTCTGGCGTTTCGTTGCATGATTACCGGTCTTTTTTTAATTGATTTTCGTATGATACTCACGGATCGTACGGCTTGTTCCCCCAGAGGTGCGCGAAGCTGTTCACTGCCCAGGTGTAGTTGAGGCTGAGAACGTAGCGCAGGAACACCTGGGACAGCACCGCGTGGAACCAGCTCTCGCCCCACGCCCGCGGCACCAAGGTCGGCAGGATGAAGCAGAACGCCAGCTTGAAGAGGACGAAGTGCCTGGAACCATGTGTGTGTATATGAATACAATCAGGGGCGTAACCAGTTTTTGGCCCGGGCAAAAGATAAAAAGATAAGTACATCGTCTCCGCTTTTATGGAGTTTTTGTTACCTATTGCCCTCTACGCATTATCCTTCCGTGCCATCCACCAGTAGGCTTGCTGGACGTCAATAATTATTATTATTACCGTGAAGGACTTGCACGACCGAATTTGCGTCCAACCAGCCCCCCACTACTTCTCGCACGACGTGCTGCTGGATGGTGCGTAGCCCTGACGTACGTCAGTTCAATCGTGCATCGTGCTTGCATGGTAATGCGTAGATTTGACGTCCATCTTTTTTTTTTTTTAAATATTTTTTCTTGACCGTGGATGCTAGGTTCTTCAGTCGACGTCCGTCAAATCTTCGCAGTGTTGCCAGATCCCCTGTTTTTACAGGTGAGTTACTGGTTTTGGGGTGTATCTACTGCTCTACTGTTTTTCCCAAAAAATCTACTGGATTTTAGAATTTCGCTTGTGTAATAAAAAAAACATTATACACATAAGGTTCTTGAAGCGAGTGTAGGAGCCACAATTTCTGAATGAAACGGAATGAGCGAAGTAAGAATTTGCGGTCTGTGACAGCATGATGGATACTTTGCACGACAGTGCGTACAGCACCATCGTGCCTGACGGTCGTGCGCGGCTGTACGTCAAGAACGATAATGCGTAGAGGGCATATTGCCGTTCGAGCGCTAGGGTTGCGACGATGCACGTCCCTCGATACTTAATAAGCACTCACTACTTCAAACTTGGGTCGTTCTCTGAGCAAGGCATTTTTGCGTGACCTTCGGTAGGATAATTTTATTATACGATTATGCGTTTTTTTATGAATATATAGAACGATAAATTTTATTTAAAACGTTTCGCAGAAGGAGGCATCATTTTATTCCTCAAAATTATCGAGATAATTAATTTTAAATTTTCTCATGCCACCGGAATAGCTTTTACATAGTATGGATTAAGAATCAATTTAAATAGAAAACACTGTTAAAAATATAGTTTTATGCTATTAAATCTATAAGTAATTGGTATTAGTGATTTCGGTGTCTTAAATACCACCGAATTCACCGTTACCAAATTTGCGTGAGCAGTTTAATTGTTAACTAATTACTTTAAAACAGTTAACAATTGAAACTCGGGTTTTTTATATAAGTAAGTTTGCCTTATACGTCAAATTAATTTGAGTTCAATTTATCAACAAAACAAGCGAGTTTTTTTAAAAAGTGTGTTCACTTTCAAAGGTACCAAACACTCTCATATCATACGGTTTTATTATTTTAATAATTCGACAGCGACAAAAAGAATCACAGAGGGCTCTGCCAAGATGCATTACGCTAACAAGCGTTTCTATTCGATTCGTTTTTAAACCAATCGCGTCACTGGTAGATCACGTGACTTTTCGTATCACGTCATCTACCAGTGACGCGATTGGTTTAAAAACGAATCGAATAGAAACGCTAGTTGGCGCAATGTATCTTGGCAGGGCCCTCAGGTCTGCTCTGATGCAGCGTGACTGGTTCTTTGTGCCAGCCAAGCGATCGTCGAATGTTCTTGAAGGGTGCGTAAGAGTAGGTAGTAGGTACGATTCATTTTATGAACAAAATTGGTTAAGACTCACAATTCGGGACATGCAAGTAATCTAGTTAAAAAAAAAAGTAAAAAGGAATATTTTGGTAATATTTATAATCTAATTTATAAAGTAGTTGGCTTGCTCAGAATAGTAAAATATATTGGTTCTCTCGCTTGACTTTCGAAATATAGGGCAAAAAATTTACAAAATTGGAGATGGGACAAGGCCGAAATGAGGACTGCAATTACTTTAGATGTCTTTTCTCCATTAGACAAGTTATATACAACACTGTTAGAACGTGTTACGTAAGGTATTTTGATCATAATGTTATCTGGATATTGGATATCTATGAAAATTAGGGCCCTGACGAGATGCATTGCGCTAACTAGCGTTTCTATTCGATTCGTTTTTAAGCCAATCGCGTCACTGGTTGATAACGTGATACGAAAAGTTATCTTGGCAGGGCCCTCTGGTTTTTAAAGCGACTTGAACTTGAGAACACGAATTAACGTAGGTATGACGGGAGAATGACCCGCTTATTCCCCGGCCTTATTACCTAGTGTGAAACTGAATTACAGGGTTGTTGTGTATATCGCTCATGTCGATCTTGCGCCCGTTCCTCACGACCTCGGGGTGCTTTCTCATCATCTGCCAGCCCACGTGGGAGAAGAAGAAGCCGCGGTTGACGTCGTGAGGGTCCGCCAGGGTGTCGGAGAACTTGTGGTGGAGGCGGTGGTCTCTGACCCACTTGGGGATCGTGTTCTAAACAGACAAGAGATCAAAAATAAATGAATTATGGGCATGTTAGTGAAATTGGCATTATCAATACCAGCGAATCCTAAACAAAAGGAAGAATGAATGTGTGTCACTTTTAAGATATTTCTTAGGGCTTGTTTACGGAGACGCGGAGCGTCGCGCGTGGCGTGCGGCTTGGCGTTGCGCGGCGCGTCGGGCTTTTTTTCCGTTTACAGAGAGGCGGCGCGTGCAGCGGACCGCGTCATCACACGCGCAAACACAAAGATATGGCAATGTACGGTGTTGTTTATAAAGATGCGGGGCGTTATGCGGCGCGTGGTGCGGGGCGTAGAGAGTAGCGGTGACCGCTACATCCGCGGCGGACTCTCGAGCGTGTAGCGGAGCACGCGGCGGAGCACAAGACTGTCAGAAGGTTCCGCCGCGGGCCCCGCTGCGGGCGCAGTGGCGGGACCGCCGTTATTGACGCGTGCGACGCTGCGTGCAACGCGGCGATGCCATCCGCGGGCTCCGCCGCAAGTAACGCTGTATTTGAAGCAAACGCGCGTAAAACCGCTTCTCCGTGAACGCTTTTATACAACGCCATATGTTTGAATTTAGTGCAGACCGCGCCGCCCAACGCTACGCGCGACGCCCCGCGCCTCCGTAAACAAGCACTTAATACTTAATCGGCAGCATGACGAAGGGACGTAGCTTGAAAACAACTGATTCTACGGCACTAAAAACAAAACCAGAAACTGCAACAGTATAAGGCATATGCGAAATCACTTATTCCGGTGCGAGGATTTTACTCACTTTGTTTGAAGAATATTAGCATTTTTTTTTCGGCGGCCACTGATGATTTTTACGTAGTTATTTAGAGAACCTCTAACTTCTGTATATAATTTATACAATTTCTAATTATATAATTTATGGCGTTAAATAATATCGGAGCGGAGATTTTAAAGATTTAAGTATTAATGTTTTAGTACAAAAGTACGCCAATGAATATTTAAATATCTCGGCTCCGATGCTTTATTACATTACAATACAAAATATGTTTATTTTTAATAATTCTATCATAATTTACCACTTTTACGAATGGCCGCTCACCTTGAAATTTTATGAATTTTACAAATGGCAACACTTTTACCCAACCCCCTTTGTCTTTATTTAGGGAGAATAGGAATTACTCGATGTATGAATGTGCAAGAACCGAAGAAGCGAAAAAGATTCGTCAGGATCGTAGCAGGTGGAAAGACGTGGTCTCTGCCAACCCCTCTGGGAAACTGGCGTGATTTAATATATGTAAGGAGAATATGTCAACATTTAAAAAAATATTGCTATACAAGACTGTTATTATTACAAAAAACTGTGAAGGAATAGTAGTTTACGTGACGGTTGCGTAATGACAGGCATTACAACAGTAGTGTGGTTTATGAAACGAGCCGCAAGGCGAGTTTCATAATAGATCAAACGAGTGTTGTAATGCCAATTACGCAGAGTCGCGTACCATACTTTATCTACACAGATATTATAAGTACTCTAATGTCGGAACCCAATATTCAAACCGCGGATAGATAGGCTTACTTCGGATTGAAATTTGACACATTTTGTATGGGCAAATGTCAAATTTTAACCCGTAGTAAGGCTTATCTATCCGCGGTTTGAATATAGGGTTTGGCCGTAAGATTGGTTCAGAAGCCGAAAGGCAAATGACAAGCATTACCTACCTGTGGTAGCAGGTCTCCCCTGCTAAGCTAATAGGTAAGCAGTAGGTATCCCAAATTCAATAACCAAAGCATTTTTAATTCTCTTCTGTTAGTAATAAGGTTGATATTGCTACAGGAGTTTTATCTGAGATAATGCGAATTGGATTAGCAGAGCAGAGGTGACAGCGATGACAGCTCAGCAGGTCCAAATTTGAAACATCTTCCAAAATTAACAGCTGTCATCGCTGTCACCTACTACCACAGGTAATGCTGGTCATTGCCTACGGGTTTTGAAACATCTTCCAAAATTAACAGCTGTCATCGCTGTCACCTACTACCACAGGTAATGCTGGTCATTGCCTACGGGTTTTGAACGCTAGAGGACTTATGATATGTGTGTAGATAAAAAAGGTTTGTATCGTGTACATGTGTGCTTGTTATTTTCACGTATACCTGTCCAGCTACGGAGTAGCAGATCACGAGTAACCATTGCAGCGGTAAGGAGGCCTTGTAGGAGCGGTGGGTCCAGAGGCGATGGACTCCTGCTGTTACTCCAAACCCGGCTACGTTAGCGACGGCCTGCGCTGAAACATTTCGAACTATAAACTGAAGACGGATAGACAGGGAATTTTATGCTAATACAAATAAATAAATATAAGGGGACAATCTGACTTAACCGATTCAGTGCGGATGACACGCCAGGCGAATCATCATATTCTAAGGCATCGTTTTAATAGAACGCGATTGCGCATCATCGCAAGTTCGCGCGACTGTTTATATGACAGTTTATATACAAACAGTCGCGCGAACTTGCGATGATCGCGCGATCGCGTTCTATTAGGACGATGCCTATGGCGTATGGCACGCCTGGCGTGTCATGAAATAATTCCCGCCACAGCCAAAAGTTCTCGAAAATGGAAGACGCAACGAATCGGTTAAACATTGCATTTAAAATATGATCGAGCTGCTGAGGACCTAAGAGCTTCCTTTACTCCTCTAGTCATCTCTTGCAATGGAGCCCTAGGGATTGAATTTAACAACTTTTTTTAAAAGCCGCCTCGAAATTAAATGAAAAATGGCAAAGCATATTCACAAATAATCTATTGGATTAAAGTAAAGGTGCAAATTTCAGTCATAAGAGCTGTTTCCATCAGAATAAGGGGAACAAGAAGACACATCAGAGCATTCGAATGCGAAGACGGAGCCGGAATTTACTAATGATCTTTCTAATCATATATTGATTTACCTTAGCTACACATTAGTCTCAAAATTAATTTTGTTTTTAATATACGTAATTGTATATTTGTTCATAATAAATGACATTCTGTTTAAATCTGACATAAATTGACCACATCATTCGATTCAGCCAGAATTTCGGCGCGCCCCATCATTGCTGCTAAGTAAATTTTTGAAGTGATAACTTCTTATGGGAGGATAAACCGCTTCGTTACTTACTTAACGCGTTAAGGCGCCAGCATAGAGGTAGGAAAGCATAGAGGGAGTATAAAAACAGCTAATAGAATAGCACTCTAGGCACCTGTTACAAATGCCCTTCGTTAAAAAGAGACGTCTATATAATTATGACCTCCTTCAACAGCGTACCACTTTTTAGGTTTGTTAGTGTGTCACTCTGCATTAGTGTGCGTAAGTTTGCAGTCAGTCAAACAATTTCAATATTAAATAGTTCAACTTACATTAGTTTAAGTTATCACTTCTGTCGGGTGTCCCGAGACGCTCATGTTTTTTTTAAAGATTTAAACTCAAAGCTTAAGTATGCCATTCATTTAAAAAAAAAACCGTGTGGAAAATAATAAATATAGGAATGGGTAAATCACTCGTGATTAATGTGATTATCAAGTTTCCCTAAACAGATCCTAAGCGATCTCTGGTAGATCACGTGACTCTATATCACGCGTGTTACACTTTGTGCGACGCGATTGGTTTAAAAACGAAACGAATAGAAACGCTAATTAGCGTAATCTTGGACTGAAAACTGATAATATTTTACGCCTCTGTGAGGTATATGGAGAACTGTTATATTATTTATAAGATCCTCTGTAGAACCCATAACCTTGGGTTCTTCTTATATGGCCCAAAACACATTGTTTTTTAATTTATCGCTGGGCACTCTTTTATTCTGTTCTAAGACACAAAAAACTATATTATTACTTTTTTCGCATTTTTAAAGTAATATTTAGGGGTCGCTACCAGCCAATGAAAAATTAACACGTATATGTTTTTTTAAAAATTAAATTCACAATCTTAAACAAAACTATTATTTCCAATAAAAATAAACTAGGATAATGTCGTTTTTTAAGGGTTACGGTAGTTGTGCCTAATTTTTTTTTACAGTCAAAAGAGTTGTAGAGGATTAGGAAAAGGAGAGTACCTATTGTTTGAGTTCTCCGATGATGGTAATTTATTTATTGTATTCTTCAATCTAATATATGTTCCGCCTCGCCAAGGACAAGAATAAATATTCGGAGTTGATGGCCAACCTTCAGTATAGCCTGGCCAAAAAGTCGAGAAATTAAATGAGGGCGCCACTTTCTACGTAACTGTCACATTTTTGACGTAAAATGCGTAAACATGGCAACAATTTTGTATGGAATTTTTTTAGTTGCAGCTGTCACCACTGGCTCGACTTTTTGGCCAGGCTATAATTGGAGAGGCACCGAAAGAAGAAGAATTCTTCAATCAAAATAGTGGAGTAAGTGTTCCGCCTTGAAATAATGCGAGGAACAGTTGCAATAGCATGTTTTATTAATAAATTCAAACTTTCACTCGTGGTAGCGACCCCTAAAACCCAATCAAGAAAAAAAAACCAAGTCATAGGTTAGTTTTTTTGGGTAATAAAATCGAATGGCGGGTTGCCACTGCTTTTTTTCAAAAGTCGAAAATTGTTTTTTCATTCAACAAGTTCAAACTTTGACACGTGGTAGCGACGAAATCGAAGCGAAATAGAAGCGAATGGCGGATTGCCGCGACTATTTTTCAAAAGTCGAAAAATAAGAAGCACCCTAAT
This sequence comes from Acleris literana, assembly GCA_946894065.1. Classification (NCBI taxonomy): domain Eukaryota; kingdom Metazoa; phylum Arthropoda; class Insecta; order Lepidoptera; family Tortricidae; genus Acleris; species Acleris literana. Next base: position 1,437,787 of record OX335693.1, on the reverse strand, counting down.
AACCATACAATAAAATATTTGAATTTGGCTAGGGCCTCAGGAGCCTCTGTCAGTCTGTGGGAACGTTAAAAATAATCCAACGTTTAATTTAATGTTACCTACCATATAATAAACTCTGCCACTTCGGGTAATCTCCAATCACCAGTATATAAATAACCCAGGAGACAGCAATGATGTGATACATCGATATTAATATAACGTTGCTCCAAATCACATCTGTTTTAAGCTCCATTATTTTCTCCCAAGCCCTCAAAGAAAGAAGATTATTTAATTGGACGCCATCTTCCTCGTTTTCATGTTTCGCTGGGGACTCTTTTTTGTTGTTGTTACAATCTGATTTTAGCAAGTCGGTAACAGTGGTGGTAGCCATCCTGAAGCTGAAACACAAATGCAAATACATAAACATTTACCTTATCGCGTCGTAAAAGTTTCAGCATTGAGAGTTTTATTTCATATAACACATAAAAAACTGCAAAACGTCTTAAAATACTAACTATAAATACAAGTTCACCTGCTTGTGGCATGGTCCCTAAAATGCTGGCCGCGTTCTCACTTTGCACATCCAGACTGAGCCGCTGCGTAAAGAACGAGTCCGCTTTGGGATCACCCGCCGCCAAAATAAGTCTTTCTGACACCATTTTCACAAACTTCTTAGTGTTTTCATTTCGGAAAGCGTATTAATAATAATAATTTAATTAATTAATTATTATTTTAGATATGTATTTACTTTTCTGTACATTAGGTTTTTTATAACAAATATTCAAATATAAAAGTAAAATAACAATACTAATACAAAAAAATAGACATTATAAAAAACCTAACCTACGAGTGCCGCCGGCAGCGGGGCAAGGCTCAAGCTACCGTTGGTTAGGGCTGCAGAGAGAGGAACCTCCTCACAATGCGTGCCGTGTCGAGGAGTACTGCCTTCTGTATCTGGCCCTTGATCCAGCCATCTAGCGAGAGTCTCTTTATTATTATTATTGTTAATTTTTGTTTTTCTATATTTGTTACTTAGATATTATTAATTTGTTATCTCTATTTTTCTTTTATCTTGGTGTGTGTTCTTAATAAATTAAAGTGAGAGGTGCCTTGGTCTACACTGTAAGCCTCTTACTGACACTGTAAATAAATAAATAAATAAATTTGCGACACTTGATGGTCTTGGCACGGTGCGGTCAACCGCGGACCCCGGCTGACGAGCGGATCCCTCGGCTATTTTAAACAATCACAGGCAGTACATTGGCCAAGTGATGTCCAAAATGTTTACTCAGTTTATTTACGATAACAGAGCTGGTTTAACCAAAAAAAGTTTCATTTTGAGATTAGAAAGTTGTTTATTATATAAGACAAGTAAGAATGAACAGACATTATAATGCCTTTTACAGGGTGGCCGGAAAATAGAAGTCCAAAATAAACATTTTGGTCCCTCGTGTCGTGGGGTATCCGAATCACCCCCATGTATGTTCCGCGATTTTTAGTATTTTCGGAGATGGATCATTTTAATCAGAATTTTGGTAAGTCTTCCTTATGGCCATGTTATGGAAAACCCTTAAGTTCATGTATTATTATAATATTTTTTCAGTGGTTTCTTACATTGATAGAATAATTATGAACTTAGGATGTTTTTAAAACTAAGTACATGCCAGTTTTTTTTTCATGACAACTTTTGGTCTAATCACACAAAGTTCGTTGGTCCATACTAGCTGAAAAACAAACATGGGGTACAATTAGTATGGAGAAAGTAACTATGTGTGATTACACAAAAAGTCATCATGAAAAAAAAGCTGGCATGTAGTTTTAAAAACATTCTAAGTTCATAATTATTCTATCAATGTAAGAAACCAATGAAAAACTATTAAAATAATACATGAACTCAAGGGTTTTTCATAACATGGACATAAGGAAAAATTACAAAAATTCTGATTAAAATGATCAATATCTCTGAAAATACTAAAAATCGCGGAACATACATGGGGGTGATTGGGATACACCACGACACGAGGGACCGAAATTTTATTTTCGGACGTCAATGTTTGGGCCGCCCTGTATAAGTATTTCCAGAAGTTCAAGTTTAATTTGTTTTAGTAAAGCACAGCGATCAACAGAATTAAATGCGTTTTTAACGTCAATTTTAACTATCAAAATTACTAGTTGCCAAAAAAGTTCGAGTCGCGTGTACTGTCGCTTCACAGCCACCTTTCACCCCAAAACCAAGTTGAAGTGGTTGTAATTTTTCTGTTATACGTTCGCGAGGTTCGCGACAGCATATTTTGGGAGTTAAACGACGCAGCGTACTTCCTACTGCCATGGGCCGAATACCGCCATCTTTATTTTTTAAAGCTATTAGTTTGGCTCCGTAAAGCACCGCAACTACCTTTGCACATAGTTTTCCTGATAGCATGAGGTTGACGAGCGAAGCTAGTTGCTTCAATAAAATTTGGCCGACATCACCCGCGACAGGGCTTGTAAGGTCTTTAAGGTATTGCGGGATTTGCGGGGTTATGCCGTCCAAACCGCCCGCAGAACCGCTGGCAAAGGATCGCACTCTTGGAGCGTGGCAGTATCCGAGACCTGAGGGCCCTGCCAAGATGCATTGCGCTAACTAGCGTTTTTATTCGTTTCGTTTTTAAACCAATCGCGTTACTGATACATCACGTGACTCTTCGTATCACGTCATCTACCAGTGACGCGATTGGTTTAAAAACGAATCGAATAGAAACGCTACTTAGCGTAATGCATCTTGGCAGGGCCTTCTGGGGCACGTTTTATAAAGCTACAAGTTACAATTTACATGTTACAAGTTTCCACTTGACACCACCTCGACCACGACCAGCCATTTGAGCAGTGTTGCTAGTTTAGACCTGTAAAATTGTTACTTGTAGCTTTATAAAACTGGCCCCTGCAGTGGCCGGTCAGAAACTGACGGAGAGTCGGGTAGCTGCGAAGTGGCAGAAAGAGAAGAATGTTTGTCCTCAAGTGCCGACAAAGTTGCAGGGGAGTCCGGGGCCAAAGTATCGCTAGAAAATAGTACCATTTTGGCTCCTATCAGGTCTCCATCGGAAAACTTATTTTTTAAGAGATTAATTATTATTTAGCTTAGTTATAATTAGGTTTATTTTTGATTTAAGAGGCCACCTTTCCACGCCCCCACTTGAATGAAGTGGGATGCCTATATGAGCTTCTAATGTCTTGATTAAATTGCCATATATGAATTGTCACGGCGATTAAATTGACAAGGTACTAAAGTGTACACATATTTATGAACCCGGCTGTACCCCATATACACACGGTAAACTCATAATACCCCTTTGTTTGCGTAGGGGATAAAATAATGATAATATAACGTTTACTTAGAAGTTTGATTTTTTCATAGTTTCAAGTTACTGTAGACCTGGGTATATGGTTTAAATTTCAACTCGATACCTTCGCGTTCCCGAGATAAAGAGTCTTGACAGACAGACGGACGGACGGACGGACGGACAACTTGACTTTGACTTTGGAACCCTAAAAAAACTGAAAACTAATAAAACAACATCAATTGAATCAATGTATATTTTGACCAGAAATATACAAAAGTTTACATACATACATACATAATCTCACGCCTTCGTTCCCAGAGTGGGGTAGGCAGAGCTACAGAATTACAAACATCTCTAAAAACTTGTTGATAATTCTATAACCACAATTTGCACAATTAGGCTAAGATGTTTACCAGCGTATTAGTGACAGGTTGCAAGCCCATCGCCTAACAGTACTACAAGCCTTTATTCCCTTACAAAAGTTTAGTGCTAGGAAATTTACCTACACCTAATTTGTATATATTTGATTGTGGTGGTTTTAACATCTCGGTGTGATATACTTCAAACTCGTGGTTTGACATTTGACACTGATAACTAAAGTACTCTATTTATTTAATACAAACATGCCACTTAATAATTCAATAATTCATAGACACGTCGCGTCGGCATCATTCGGCAGTAGACGTGAGTTCCGAGTTTTCACGATGTGAAAGGATTATTCACTAGTACATATTTTAGTTACTTATAACTAAAAGTTAATTATTTTAGTACTTAGATTTAGTTGAATTTTATATTTTTTCTGTTTTTTTTTGTTAAAGCTCTCCTTTGTTAGACTTATTTGTCAGGGGTTAAACATATTTGATTAAATAACTATTATATTTAAAAAAAAACCCGATATAACGGTGACCTCTTCTTTCACAGCTGATATCTCTTCAATGGGTGTCCCTCACAATCCCTACAACGTTTGTCCTAACACATCGTTTGTCCGAATTTTCATTTGCCCTAAACTGGTTTTCAGCTGAGTCAGGCAACTTTTTAAGTTTTCCAATTATATCTTCGGTTCGGTTAGGTTAGGGTTTTATTATAACAATACTAAAAAGCTTTAAAATTGAAGCGGAAATGGCGTTAGGATAAATGAAAATTCGGACAATCGATGCATTAGGACAAATGACGATTAGGGCTCCCATGGGAGAACCCTCTTCAACGGCCCAACCGGTATTCATGAAACCTAGCTGAGATCCACCGCTAGAAAACCTACTGGTATAAATCTTAAAATAAGTCGCTTTAATAGAAAGGTGGGAATGGTGGGGACGGTTGGGGAAAACCCCCTCCAACATTCCCCCTGCCGGAGATGCTTGGTTTCTGGATTATTCATGGTTATAATTTGAGGTTATAACAGTGCCAAAGATTGTAATGCAGAGGGGGGAGGATGAGTTGGACTCCGTGGTGGCTCCGGCGCTGCGGGTAGCGCAGTCCCGCCGCCCTCGCGTAATAAAGTGCGGCTACAACGCTCGCCTCCGCAGCTTCGGCTTTTTGGCTTCAGCCGCTCCGGCTCACTCGGTGCCTGCACTTTCTTACGCGGCCGGAGGCTGCGCTCCCTCTGCACCTTCGGGCTTTTATATACACTCTAGGGGTAGGGACCACAAAGACCACGTGGAGTCGGGGTTGACAAATTCGGTTCTTTTACGTAATATGCAATGAAATCAAAAAAATAAAAGCTTATCTCCGGCGGCTAAAATTCCTTTAAATCATTTATAAACAACCCAAAAAACCCCCACACAGCGTCAGTTATCCTCAAACAAGGCGACTTATTTTAAGATCCAACCCTATCTGAAAAACTCACTTTCCTCCTGTAAAGCGTTCGTCACGTTTACATGCGTCTTCTTGCCTTTACAACTGAAAACATTAAATATTGCACATAATTCTGTATTTAGCGTAGAGGGAGAATAGAATGGAGTGGGCATTGGACTAGTACCAGGTGGGAAGTCTGAATTACGTATGTATAAACGAGATGCACTTACTTTTACTGTCCCTCTCGCGCGTATACCTTTTCGACGTGTTTGCCACAATGATTGTGGCAAACAAACCCTGACAGCTGATGCGAGTCGTATGAGTTTTTAGTGGTTTTTAGCTGTTTTCGGAGTTTTTTTGCAAAATACAAGGGTGAAGTTTACGTGTAATGTGTTAAAGAACAATTTCGTGATGGTGAATTGCAGTATTTTAGGCTATAAAAGCTGGAGTGAGCGGAAATATGAGCACATAACCTTTCACACGTAAGTGGATACATTATACTATTATTGTGGTCTTATAAATCCTGATTGACTATGTAAACAACTAATTATTTGAAATAACGTCTCCTAGTTACATTTTAACATAAAAAAGGATCGGTTTTGTGTTCAAATAAATCGTATTTTTCTTCCGCTAACCGTCCGATTTATGTTGATAACGATAATACATAGTAATCCGTGTGATTGCTGACATTTAAATTTAGTCGTATATAACCAATTACGTCTTGTCATCCATCTAAAATGCATTTTACCCAACAAACGGGGTAATATATAATTATGATATTATTGGGTATTTTGTTATACTAATAAAACAAGTTTTGTTGATTTGACATAGTTTTTTTTTTAAATTAACTCTTATAACCCCTGAAATTTACCTTTTTACGTTCGCAAAATTTTAGAACATTTTTTAATGAAATGAAATGAAATGAAATGAAATGAAATGAAATGAAATGAAATGAAATAATTTATTTGCATTGAACGGGTTACATCATGGTCTTATTATTTATGTCATACAGTACAGCCGGTCAGCCTTTACAGGCATACAAATTTTTAGTCCTTATAACTAAATTAAAAAGAGCGAACATAATTTCAAATGTATATACTAACAAAGTCAATCATTTATTTTTACCGAAAAATTCATTCATTGAGTAGTAACATTCCTCTTGTAACCATTGTCTAAGTTTGCCATAAAACATGTTTCCAGTTAGACTTGTTATAGTCTTAGGTACAGCATTATAAATTTTACTTAACATGTAATACGAATTAATTTTAACCAAGCTCAGTTTGGCTACAGGTAACTTTAATGGCTTTTGCGTAATAGTTCGCTTATTGTGATTGTCTTTCATTATGAATAGTTCCATGTGCTTTCTTACAAAAGTACACGCCTCCAAAATGTATAGGCTTGTAAGCGTAAGAATCTTATTTTTCCGAAAAATTGGTTTGCATGAGTCTGTAGGTCTTAGACCCCATATAGCCCGTATACAACGTTTTTGTGATACGAATACTCTATGGACATCTTTCGCGTTGCCCCACATAATAATACCATATCTAAGGGCGGAACACACGTACCCATAATAAACAAGCAAAGCAGTTTTGTGTGATATTACAAGACTTATTTTCTTTAGAGCAAATACAAATTTATTAATTTTGCTACATACTGCTTTAATCTGCTCATTCCAGTCACAATGTCTGTCAATACTAAGTCCTAAAAACTTCTGACAATTTTCTCGTTTTATGGGTTTCCCGTCGCATGTTATATTTATTTCTAAATCTTTGCTTTGCTTAGTATGAAAGTGAATATATTTAGTTTTTTCAGTGTTTAAGTTTAAATTATTACTTCTAAGCCAGTTAACCGTTTCTGATAACGCCTTATTTATCTTTTCCTCATAATTTGATAAATTATCTCTTTCAACTATAACTGTTGTGTCATCAGCAAACAAAACTGTTGGATAATTAACAGCACGGGGGAGGTCATTAATATAAAGTAAAAACAATAAGGGACCTAAAATACTACCTTGTGGTACTCCATATTTATTTTCTTTAATAGATGAGACAAAATTCTCAACAGTTCTGTTTAATTTATTCATTTTGGTTATCTCGGTGACCTGACAACGATTTGATAAGTAACTTTTGACCCAATTTTCCGCCGGTCCACGAACACCATATCTATGTAACTTATTTATCAAAATATCATGATCCACAAAGTCAAATGCTTTGCTCATGTCAAGAAACAGAGCAATCGTGGGTATTTTATTGTCAATATTATCAAGCACCTTCTGTACTAGAGTAAAAGCGGCTAAAGCAGTCGACTTATTCGGCCTAAAGCCATTCTGTTCCATTGCAAAGGCTTTATTTTTATCTAAGAATTTCTGTAAACGTATATAGAAAACCTTTTCAAAGATCTTTGATAGTACTGGAATTAACGTAAGTGGCCTATACTTGTTCATGTCTGTTTTCGAACCTTTTTTATGAAGGGGTTTCACAACAGAAAATTTTAGTTTCTTTGGGAAAATACCTTGTTCTAGGGATAAATTTATAACGTGACATAATGGCTCCGCAAGAAGATGCGATCTTTTTTACAGCTACTGTATTAATTTTATCATAACCAACGGAATTAGTGTTACGTAATGAAATAATCAATTTAAATACCTCCTCAGGGGTCGTCGGTTCTAAATATATACTGTTCAAATTATTAGGAATTGTTTTGCAAAAGTCGTATTTACCTACTTTAATGTTATTTGAATTATCAGTTAAATTAATGAAATAGTTATTAAATTCCTCAGCAATGTCAGTACCAGTAATTAATATTTTGTTATTTATTTCTATTCTATCAATTTCTGAGGACTTTCTCATATTACCTAATTTACGATTTACTATATGCCACGTCGCTTTGCATTTATTTTCAGCTAGAGATATAAAATTGTCGTTACATTTCCTTTGCATGTCATTTAAACATTTGCGCAAAATTTTAGAATATTGTTTATACGATACTTTTTTGTCTACACTTTTATTTATATAATAGTTATATCTGAGCTGTCGTTTTGTATTACAACTTTTTTTGATTCCTCTTGTAATCCACACACGTTTATTTGCTTTGTTATATCTTCTAACTCTATGCACAGGGAAGCATTGCTCAAAAAAAAGTATCAGTGTCTCATGTAGTAAATTAAATGTAACCTCAGTGTCGTCTCCTGTTAAAATTTCACTAAAACTGAGGCTACTAATGCAGTCTACAAATTTACGCATGTTATCACGACTAAAGTCTCGCTTAGATATGTACCATGCATGATCGTCTGAGGATCTATCAGTATCCACAGTAATGGATTGCGCCGTGTCGTGGTCGGATAAGCATAGTCGGTGGGTTTCTCCCGCTACATTTTTAAAGTTACTTATAATATTATCGATGCACTTTTTTTGTCTTGTGGGGAGACTTATATGTGGTGTTAAATTATGATTGGAAAGCATTTCACATAATTGAATTTTAATTTTTGAGTCCGATAAAAAGTCAACATTGAAATCTCCACATATTATAATATTACAATTTTTATTATGTAGCTTATTTAGTAATGTTTCAAATTGTGTTAAGTACAGCATAAAATCGGAATTTGGGGTTCTGTACAAACAAATAACTATTAATTTTATTGATTTTATAATAATTCCACAAACTTCAAAATTTTTCTCTATGCCTAAATTATTTATCTCGTCATAAGGTTCACAGTCTACATATTTTTTACATAATATACTAGTTCCTCCTCTGCGAGCGTTGTGCCTAGAAAAATTTGCAACAAGCTTATACCCAGAAATATTAAGATTATTTTCTTCTCCGTTAGTTATAAATGTTTCCGTCAGACAAATCACATCTACTGGTGCACTACTTTCCTCTAAGTCTAATATTGCTATCTCTAGTTCTTCCGATTTATTTAACACTCCTGCTATATTTTGGTGTAGAACACGAAACGTCTTTTTTGTTTTCTTCACGAAAAAAAATCTCTTTTTGTTTTTGTTTTTTTGCTGAGCCTCTCACCGTTGCTTGGGAATCCCTGGGCCCGGAATCTTCCACTCTGCCAATATATCGATTACTATGCAAGTCATTATTTAAGTTCTTACTGTCAAGTTCAATACAGGATATCATATGATTTATTTGCATGAATACATTTTTTAGTCCAGATTCATTTATATCACCAGAGTTTCTTCTAAACATGTCGTAGTCATAGGATAAGTTTCTGTTAGAATCAACAAGGTAAGCGTATTCATGAGTATTTATGTCTAGGTACAGCATGTTATTAAAAATCTCCACCCTCCAGTTGTATAGCGTGGCAGTGTTTTGATACTTGTATGTAGGTGCACATATGATGAAATTTGTATGGGTCCATCCTTGTAGCGATTCTCTAATCGTTGTAATTAAATCATAGTAATTTGCAGTACTCTTAAAATCTTCTTCTCCAATTAAAATAATGCAGTAATCATCCTGTGTTAGATATTTCACTTTTAAATGCACATCTTTAAAAATTTGTCTGATTCCTGTGTTGGGTGACAAAAAGTGACATATATGGGGTTCGTTTGCGAAAGTCTGAGAAGCTATCTGTATAACTTTGTTCTTTTTAGTACTACTCAGAATAACGACCTTGTTTTTCTTTCTAATGGGGATGGGTTTTTGGCATTTTTGTATCAAGTTTCCTTCACTCAAATCGTCATTTAAAAATTTAGATGATCCCATGCTAGAAGAACAATCACTTGGGCAATTTTGGCTAGTATCTACCACTTTTTGTTTCATATCAGGGGTTAAGTGAGACTTACTTTTATATACTGAAGGGAATAGTGAATCAAGATTCGATACTTTATTGCCATTTTGTTTCTTTTTAGATTTCCTTTTTTTGCTCGATTTAGTTTGTTTTCTATTAGGTGTATCCTGGTTGAAAATTTTGTTATACGTGTTCATTTTCTTTTGACACACCTCCACATTTCTTTTTAGCTCACTAATCTCCTCATTTAGTCGTTCAATTTCACTATGAGCACTTAGCAGTTGAACTGTTAATTGGCCGATTTCCTCTTTGAGATTGACAATTTCGGAATCTTCTTGTGTCATTATACTCGTACCAGGCAAGCTGCGACATGATTGTGAGTTATCGCATCTACTCGACGAACAGTACAGGTCTTCGTCCGACGTATTATTCGATAAATCATCAAGTGATAAGTGTAACGTTTTATTTGTAGAAATGTTTATGTTCTTATTAGAATTCATGTTCGAAATATCTTTATTTTTGGCAGAAGATGTTACGCTGGCACTTAATTCAGGTAATTTGATCGGTTTTCTTATGGTTACATTTTTATCACTCGAAAAAGCTGAAGATGAAGCGGAGTGCAACATGTTTTTATTTGAGTCATTAGTGATGTTGTTTGCTGTTGGTAGATCATCTGTTCGTAAGCAAAATCTACATGTCCATTTTGACTTACTCTCCGTTCTCATTAAAAAGAAGCGCTTAAGAGAAACCACAGCACAATCTAGGTCAAAAACATATTCACGTTTAGAACACCTCAAACACTCCCTTGGTTTATCAATTTTTTTGTTGCATTTTCTACAAGTTATTGCATTATCGCTGCATCTTTTTTTTTGTAGTAACGGCATGTTGAAAGTCTATACTTATTTAGACTTTAATTCTTGTGTTTTAAGCTAAAATAAACCGTAATTGCAATGACCCTCGTACCACTACATCATAAAAAGATTCCGTTGGGCTCACTAATCGCGGATAATGTATGGCGTTCTGCATTCGATCCCGAAGCGACGCGTTTCTTGGTACAGGGGCACAGCTGATTTTAACAGCCAACCGGCCGGTTTAACGATTAGTCATACCGCGCACAAACACTTTTTAACACAATAATTCTTTCTTCACTTTGCACTAAGATAACTTTGTAATTTCAATATTATTTATATATGTTCGATTATTATTAAATAGCTCAACCTTCTGGCTTAACTTATAGTAAAAATTACAACTCAATTCTTCATTAAAACTTTTTTTTTTGAAATATTAAACAGAGACACGATTCTAAGCTTGTTGCGCCGCCCGGTAGGTAGGTAATTCCGAATATTTTTCAGATACCCATCTGATACTGAAGCAAGGAAGCTTTGGATTATAGCTACATATAGCATAAATTGGCAACCAACAAAGTTTTCTCGTATCTGCTCAGAACACTTCGAAGCACATTGTGAATATAATATATGACTGTACCTTCTGTAACAAATATTTATATACATAAACATTTGCAAAAACATGCAAGTAGCATTTTAATCGTAGGCATTTCAGACCTAAAAACATATATAGAATTCTATAATTACTGTAGATGTTTTGACCGTTCGATATTGTAACTTTCGATATCCAAATACGTACATACATTTGGAGGTTAGGTGGTTGCGAATGTGATTTAAAACAGTAAGCAACGCCGTATGAAAATTATAGTGTATTATGTTCTAGAACCAATGTCACAAGCACGAGGATTATATTTCCGACTCTCAATTGACCGGTTGTTGTAGTCAGGTAATAAGTAGCTATTGGGGAAATTTAGCAAATTGTTGGCAACTCAGAATTGATTGCATATATACCACACTTGTATTATAGAAACTATCTCCATCTCAAAGGTATACGCGCGGGCCAAGTCTATTCTATACTCTGTTTACGGTATTTAGATTTCTTTGACAGCTTTTGTTGTGACAGCTGTCATGTCACAGGTTAAACAAGGTAAGGTTTCAAACCGTTTTACAAAGAATCGAATCTATACTTTAACCATTGACTTAATAATCTTGCTTGTAATAAGCTATCTCCATTCCAAATTTCATCCAAATCCGTCCAGCCATTGCAGCGTGAAGAAGCGGAGAAGGCGACTCAAAGGTTCACGCATTACTTACTGAAAAGCCGTGCACACGACTTTTATATTTAAACAAATTGCTTGAATAAAATATAGCGTAGGTACTGCACAAAGCTGTTAGAGTCTGTACTTTAAACGCTCGCCCTTGTACGTTAAGGCTGAATGATATTATAATCTTTGGTCACACACATAGGGGCGATGGTGGTTTAAAAAACAAAGTAAGCTGTCAAAATTCCCAAGGAAGCGCAGAATATAATAAATATTTTTATTTTATAATTTCCTCGTGATAAATGGCGAATTGTATTTGTGATGTGACATAGAAAAATACCTAGTGTGATTATAATGTAATTTAAACGTGTATACTTGCCGTAATTGTTGAAAAACTTAGGTAAGTACAGATATTTTGTGAGCTATCCGAACCGTTGTTTTGACGGTTTTCGCGCGTTAATCGGCTTTTAAAATGCTATCCTTTCCTTACAAATACAATTTTATTGTAACCATATATTTTCCGATCGATATTTTAACCATTGTTCATGTAATTAACGGTTCTTATTCGGAACATCGCATCGCATCTTGCGATATTGGTTTGGGAACATTGTGTTGTAATGTAGACCTTATTTATGGGGCACATAAAGTCGAAATGTCCTTTTTAAAGTTTTGATGGATATGCAGTGTAGCGAGTTCAGAATACGGACGCTGGACGAGTTGTTGCTTTTGCCGTGGCCGCTATACGTTGATTTTAAAAAAAGGTTAATTTTTTAATTAAGTCACTTATTTTATTATCTGTTTAGTTGTTTTGGCATTATTGTAATTTTATTTGACAAATTAAAATCTTATTGTAATTGAGATGAAGATTTAAAAAATAATTAAAATTAATAAATATGAATGAAAAACGAAAAATAGGTATATATGGAAACTACCCTATCTATTTTATGACTGTAAAGTCTGTTCCTATTCAGACTGCCAATGACAATAACAAGTATACCTGACTGTAATTGTCTTTAGATAGAGTATGAAATAGTAATGAGAATAATGTTACCTCTAATTAGTTTATTAAAAAGGTTGAGTATATATTCATCATCATCATCGTGTTATTATGCTGGGTGCGACAGAGATGAAAACCTCATTTATCAATCAATTCTATCAAACCTCACTACATTTTCAATGCCAGAAATAGTTCGAAAAAAAATATTTTTATGACAAGACTCTGTCAGTGTAATGGTGTTTTCGGCGAATGTAGTTTTCATCAAAAAGTACAATATTAAATAGAGATTACTACCTTAAAATGGATATGAAGATAAATGATAAGGTGTTTGAATAAATAATATGACTAGGCTCAACCTTCAAAAGTATGCGAATATGGTGTTATAATGGTAAATTGATTTGTTTATAAGAGTGATGGAACGAATAGGAACAGAATTACTATTTGTAAGACGTCTATCAAAATTTACAAGTCAATTGTGAACCAGCTCCCGTTAATGGAACGGGCTGAAAGGACAATGCCAGGTCTCCATAGAAGCTTTGGCGTAAGAAAAAATTGTTTATTTGATGTAGAAAAATATTTAAAACAATGCTGTGGTGTTAGTTTTTCTGAAGAACTTGTGTTATTTTACTTTCCATTACATACATTACTCGCAAGTTGTCTTATTTACAAAGTATCTTAATAGATGGCTCTATTTTTCGTATAAGTTCCCTAAATGTGTAAGTAATAAAATACTGAATTTAAGTCTCATACAAAACAGGTCATATCAACATCCTTTGTATGCGCGGGTTTTTTTAAAAGTGTTTTAAGCCAGGATCTGGCTATGTCTTTTGGACCACGTATGTAAATCTGATGACAATGCAATATTACGGTATCTAAGGGCTCATCTGATGATGGAGTCGGAAGGTGGCGTGGCATGTTTCAAAAACTTTTTGGAATGAACTTATTAATTGTTTTATAGTATACTATCTTTTTTTATTTTTAGATGCATTCATCGTAACCATGGTGAAGTTCTGCTGTATCGCCAGCTGCAATGTCTCCGGAGAAGGGGTGGACTATTTCAAGTAAGTCAGTGGTTTTAAGGCCCAGCCACACCAGATGCGTGCGCGTAGACGTGACGTGCGCGTGCGCTTTCCACTGCGGTGTATAGTATGAATTCTCATATGACATGTCACTATACAACGCAGTGGAAAGCGCACGCGCACGCATCCGGTGTGGCTAGGCCTTTAACCCCCTGACAACAAAAGAGGAGTGGTATAAGTTGAATGTGTGTATCTGTGTCTGTCTGTAGCATTGTAGCTGCCAAATGGACGAACCAATTTGGATGTAGTCTTTTTTAGGTTTCCATTCCTCAAAAGGAAAAAACGGAACCCTTTATAGGATCACTTTTTTGTCTGTCCGTCCGTCTGTCTGTCAAAACCCTTTGTCTCGGGAAAACTATATACTCAGGTCTACAGTCCCTTGAAGTGTAAAAATCAATCTTCTAAGGTTAACGTAAAAAAAAGATATGGATATTTCCAAGTGAATAGCGATAAACAACTTCTGCACGGTCATATATACAGGGTGTAATCGTTAAGTGTGTCCAGGCGATTATTCCGTAAATATAACAGATACCAAAAAACTTTAAACTGATATCGAAAGTACGTTACCCAATGAGTAAAATCATATTAAAAACTTTTTTTAAATAAATGTCGTAATATTAAAAATATTCAGTTTAAGCTGAGCCACACCGGCTGCGTGACTTGCACGTGCGCGTTCGCTTTCCACTGCGTTGTATAGTGACACGCCGTAATGAGAATTCATACTATACAACGCAGTGGAAAGCGAACGCGCATGCGCACGTGCACGTCACGCAACCGGTGTGGCTGGGCCTTTAAACGCTCCCATACTCATAAAGTGCGACGTTCCTTGAGGCTGGATACAGCCTGGTGACAGACGGAATAATCGCCTGGACACACTTAACGATAACATCCTGTATATTCCAACATTTTGTGCAATAAACTTTTTTGTTAAATGCTTCGCTTGTAACTGACTTAATTAACAGTGTGAATAAATCTATAAATTCGATTTTTCATACTATACTCATCACGGTCATGAGATTGACATGAAAGGGGTTTGGGTAAAAGTGTTGTCATTTGTAAAATTCATACATTTTCAAGGTGAGCGGCCATTCGTAAAAGTGGCAAATGATGATAGAATTATTAAAAATAAACATATTTTATTATGTAATGTAATACTCTTAAGTGCATCGGAGCCGAGATATTTAAATATTCACACTTGGGCGTACTTTTGTACTAAAAACTGAACACTTAAATCTTTTAAATCTCCGCTCCGGTATTATTTAACGCAATAAATTATATATATCTATATGTATTTAGAGGTCCTCTAAATAACTATGTAAGAATCATCCGTGGCCGCTGAAAAAAAAAATGACAATATTCTTCAAACAAATTTACCCAATGCCCTTTTGCATGCTCGTGCTATTTCGATGAAAATATATGTATTTATTTTCATTTCATAGCAAGTTGTGTAAAAATTGGCTCCTTTGGTGGCAGACTGCACTCAAAGCGACTTTTAGGGTTCCGTAACTAAAGGGGCTAACGGGACTAAGCCTCCGCTGTCTGTCTGTTGGTCTGTTTATCAGCGGGCTGTATCTCATGAACCGTAATAGTTAGAAACTTGAATTTTTCACGGCGGAATCGGCGGCCAAGTGCGAGTCGGACTCGCGCACGAAGGGTTCCGTACAAGTATCTATAAATCATTAGCAAAAAACTGGAAAGAAATCACATTTAAAGTGTACAACTAAATATTCTGTGAATATTTCAATCGTCTAGCTGTTGCCGTTATTAATATCGAGCGAAAAAATTGCAAAAATATCACGTTTGTTGCATGGGAGCCGCCCTAGAATATTTATTTTATTGTTTTTAGTATTTGATGTTATAGCGGCAACATAAATACATCTGTAAAAAAATCAACTGTCTAGCTATCACGGTTCATGAGATACAGCCTGGTGACAGACAGACGGACAGCGGAGCCTTAGTAATAGGGTCCCGTTTTTACCCTTTGGGTACGGAACCCTAAAAAATTTACGTTAAAATTTGAAAACCACAGATACACACACCGAAAGCTGAAGCGATTTTTTTCAAAATCCGTCCCCCTCACGTCGTACATCTCTCTCAAGGTTCCCAGTGTCCAAAACGCTCCGCGCCGCGTGGCTGGGCGCGTGCGGCGCGGCGGGCGACGCGGTGTGTTCAGCCCACTTCGTCGACGACGACTACAAGAGCGCGCGCGGGGCGCGGCGGCTGCGCGCCACCGCCGTCCCCAGTGTGGGGCTGCCTAAGGACCCTAAGGTACAGTCCACCTTTAATAAGATTGTGAACATTTTGTACGGAAATTTTCTGCCTCACAACACAATACTACTAACTGCTATTTTTGTACAGTCGCAGAGGGAAAACAAGCCCTTGTATATATTTTAGGTTATATTTAAAATCGGTAAAATTTGCTTCAAAACCAGTTAAAAGATAAATTACCGGATTTTTGTTTTAAATTGTTATACAATTCTACATGATCATCAATAGCAAAAACATCTTTCAATCTGAATCATTAATATCATAATTACAATCATAATAACTACTATTATGAGATAAAATATTATATACAGTGGTGGTCACATAATTAGGGACACTTGTTTTTTTCCCATACAATTGCCTACAAGGCTTTTCAATTTTGACAACCAATCAAAAAGTTCTTAATCTATATTTTTAGTTACACTTATCGGTAACTAATAAAGTAAAGTTTAAATGTATGTACAATTTATCTCTGTTGAGATCGGATCTTTAATTTTATAAGGATATGAAAAAGTAAATATTCGGCGCTCATACAAAGTTGTAGAATTTTGTATGGACGCGTCAGCAATTAGTTTTTAAATCCTTATAAAATATAAGGTCCGTTTTTAATATTAGTTCACTGTACATCAGTTTAAACCTTAGTTAATTATGTAAAGTAAAATGTATTTAGCAATAAAATTGGTCGAGAACTTTTTGATTAGTGGTCAAAATTGAAAAGTCATATTTGTAGGCAATTGTATGGGGAAAAAACAAGGGTCCCTAATTATGTGACCACCACTGTATGTATTACGAAATACGTTGTTAGTTTATTTACATTAGAAATAAATCAGAATATGTCATTTGATCATGTAAAATTGTACACAATTAATGTTTTTAACATGTGGTATTGAGTTTTAGTATCAATTTCCACATTTATGTATTATTAAAAAAATCCCGGAAATCCCGCATTCAATAAAAATAAATCATTATTTTTGGTGGTTGTAACCACTCTTAGTTACGTTCTCCCGCGAAGTTTAGGCAAATAGGCACTGCCTATTCCGACCCTTGCTAATCATAGAAACCGAATGATATTGCTTATACAGCATTAACTAGTGTTGCTCAAAGTTTGTACTTTTTTAAATTACAGAACTCATCGTCTATAACTGAAAAAGAAACTAATGACACCACCGAAACAACCACGGAGACCTCTACAAAGACACCCACTAAAAGTAAAAAGAAAGGTGACAAGAAAAAAATGAAAAAATCAATAGCAGAAAAACAAACGGAAGAAACAGTAGAAAAATTAGATAAGGAAAAAGTGAATACAACAGAAAAAACAAACTTAGAAGAAACAGTAGATAGTGAAAAAGTGAATACAACAGAAAAAACAAGCGTAGAAGAAACGGTAGATAATGGAAAAGTGAATACAACAGAAAAAACAAGCGTAGAAGAAACAGTAGATAATGTAAAAGTGAATACAACAGAAAAAACAAGCGTAGAAGAAACGGTAGATAAGGAAAAAGTGAATATAACAGAAAAAAAAGAAGTAGAGAAAGAAAAATTAAAGACGGTAGAAAATAAGGAAGCTGATAAAAATCTAGGGGCGATATGTGTTAAGGAAAATGGGAAGGTCAATAGTACTGGCGAGAGGTAAGTGCTTTTAAGTTAATAAATTTAAAATAAAAAACCCCAGTGTGTAAAAAAAACTGTGTAATGTCTTATGTAAGGTAATCACCCCAGCACAATATTTATCAAGACCGGTTAATCGTTATAAATCCTAAATAATCATTCAAAATGAAAAATGACGAAAGGAACTTAAAGATGATTTTTAAATACCTATTCAATGATACCCCGCTTGTCATATTTCATCGACTTTTTTTTCTTTTGCACAATGTGGCGTCAGGTTGCCGCCATATTGAATTTTGATTACTGTCAGATCATTAGTGACACTCACAAGATTGAAAAAACGATTGACATAAAAATCATAAAAATCGGCTCATGCGTTTAGTTTCGAGCGCCACAAAGAATCATCAAAACATTGGTCTGCTTTTGAGAAAAACCTATCATATTTTTTATCAGAACAGCTTTTCAAAAAGTTCCTATTCGCAATAATGTGGACATGACTCCAAAGATTTTAATTAAACAAATTAAATTACATTAATTGATTACTTACCCTAAAAATAACTTTGATCCTTTGGCAGTAATAAATAAATAATAAAAAGACTTGTATTGTGTAGATTTATTAAAGCAAATAAACAGTATTTTTTATAATGTCCTTTTCACGGCTAAAACAAACTTATGATGTGAAAATATCCACTCGCAATCCACGGATGGTAATAGGGCAAACTTAAGTAGATTAATATTGATTGCCACTCCTCACGTCTTTGTATTATTTATTTATTACTTTCCTGCAAAATATGAGGATTAAAGTTCAGGTAAGTAATTCATTAATGTAATCCAAAAATCTTTGGAGTCATGTCCACATTATTGCGAGTAATGACACCCATTTGTCCGATCGCTGATTATGGCAGATCGTTTAACTTCGTAATGAAAACTACAAATACAATTTCAGCATTCTAATCGAACAAAACGACATTGAAGAAATGATAACCAACTACCAAATCCAAACGAAATCCCTCGACCCTGAACCTCTCGAAGACCTGATACCGGCCATATTAGCTGATCACTTGAGAGAGGTATCCAATCGTTTGGATACCGTGGTCTCCAGCAAACCGGGGGATACCACTGGTGACCACTTGGATAGTGCGACGATGACTCGGATTGCGAACAGGCTGGCTGGAGAGCTGGATGTTCAGCTGAACTATCCGATGCCTGGCTTGATGGGCATGAACCCAATGTCTGATGTGATCGAGCTGGACCCTGCGCCCGTTTTTATTGAAGTTCCTGTGGAAGAAAGTGAGTTGTTCAGATATTTTGCAGTATATGATATTAATTTGTTTTTAACAGTAACAAAAACAGTAGAATTGTTATGTGGGCGTGTGTCGTGTGGCATGGTTATGCGGAGTTCCGCGCAACCTACCTTAGTTTGCCGCGATCGCTTGTGCATTGCAGCATCTATTGCACTTTCGGCCGAGGCTTAACACAGTGCTTTTCACGACTACTGCGAGGAAATAAAAATCAATTCTTATAATAAATTAACAACACACTAAAATTTTTACCCTCTTTTTTCTAACGATACCGTTCAGTGGCGAGTCATTCAAAGGCGTTTTTTAAACTGACGACTCTGACCGTGCCAGAACTATATTTCAGATAATTAAAAACGGACATATATGACTATATGGAATCTGATTCCTTTGCCTAACCATGAAGGGATGAATATTATTAAAAAATAAAAAGACTATTTAATGTCATATGCAGCACAAGTCGTTCCGATTGGTCGAATCAGTGATCAGCGGACCGATGTCAACTTGCTCATTGGAACAGACCAACAATGTTACATTTTTGGTCAGTTCAAATTCATAGTTGGCCTGCTCATTCAATGTACAACTATTGATTGTTTTGGGGACCAAGAGCAGACCATCTTTCGCCAAATTTCCGAGCAGTGGCGTGAAAAATCCATTAATGGAGTCGAGTGGGCTTTAATGTGCACTTAAATCCATTTGGAGTCGTTTACACTTTTTAATTCGCTGGGATCCAACAATGGACTCTGTTGCACTCTTAATTACACTTCGATCCAACAATGGATCTTAGTACACTACTATGTATATGACCTATCCAACAAAGCTTACTATAGGGTCGAGGACTATCTAACGGGGTCCTGTCAGTTGACCAAAAAACGTTTCACCAAATGATTCATTTGACAAACATATCATTTGACAAACCGCTATTATTTCCGAAGCTGTAAATATTTCAGGATTTATTTCAGGACCATCGTGTAGAACCCTATAGGTTAGGTTAGGTTTGATTTTTAAAAATCCTGAAATATTTACAGTTTCGGAAAAAAAAGCGGTTTGTCAAATGATATGTTTGTCAAATGAATCATTTGGTGAAACGTTTTTTGGTCAAACATTAGTGAACCCTATCTAACAGATAAAAATGCTTGGCCTAAATTAAACACCTAAATAACTTAATAATAGCTTAGTGAGAAAAATATGTAAACATTGTATATTGTCTAGGGGACACGGTTTCTGTAGGAGAATGTGTCGAAACTTTTTATGTGGTTGTTTAGCAGGGGGGCCCTTTTTTTCCCATAATTTTATTGATCATATTGTAATTAGTGACATATTTTTTGATAGTCATAATTTTTTATATCGCTTAAACTGTAAACTTGTCAGAGGTTCTGAAATATCTAACGTGTAGACAAGGCTAGGTTAGGATAGGTTTGATTTATGAAAATCCTGAAAAAGTAACAGTTTCTTTAAAAAAACACGTTATGACTTGCGATGATTATGACCTAAAGCACATTATGACTAAAAATAATTATGTCAGTCAATATAGACCCTGTTTTGCATCGTTATTATTT
This sequence comes from Acleris literana, assembly GCA_946894065.1. Taxonomy (NCBI): domain Eukaryota; kingdom Metazoa; phylum Arthropoda; class Insecta; order Lepidoptera; family Tortricidae; genus Acleris; species Acleris literana. The sequence goes on along the minus strand of OX335693.1, from coordinate 1,417,049 downwards.
ATTATTATTACTATTTATGAGTTCTTCTGAACATACTGTGTTGTGACACATTTTCCTGCTCAACTTCGCATGATATATATATTTTAATGTTAAATTCATTGTTTTATATAATGCTAGGTTAAGTTTTATAATTGTATAAATAATATTTAAAAAACGACTGACTGCTGAGTTTCTTGCGGCGTTTCTTCTCAGCAGTGGTCTCTTGCGAAGCGCTGGTAGATTTTTTGACGTGTAAAAGTGCCCGTGCGGCCTACTTACTGAATAAACATCTTTTATCTTTTTTTTAATGGATTTTATTAAACTTTTAATACACTTAGATCCACCAGATGGATACTCGTGGACTTGTAGTATACTAAAATCCATTGATGGATCCCGGTGTATATAAAAAGTTCAATAGAATCCATTCATGGATCTTTGTAGACTTCATAGTATAATTAAATCCATTGATGGATCCTAGCGTCTTAAAAAGTGAATCAGCTGTTCCTTATCGGCTGTATAGCTCTCGAAGTTTGAATGGAACAGCTGGTTTTTTTTCGCGATTTGGATGTTGGCCGCGTAATAAAAGATGACCAGTATGACCAACATAGTTAGTCCCTAAAATTTGGCCCGTCATTAAAATTTCACCCTGTAATGTTAGTTATCATGTATATTTTTTTATTTCGGAATTTTTTCATTTTAAAAATGTAATCCCATGGTACTAAGGTTTAGGTGGCGGTTATTTCTGATTCAGGGAGGTTTTCTATGTAATTAAGTATGTATTTATCTATATAAGTATGTTTATCGTTGTCGTGTGCCCATAGTACACGCCTAGAGCTTAGTTTCGGACTAGCTCAATATGATAGATTGTCCCTTGATATTTACTTTATTTCGTTTTTCATTTGGCTATTCAATGATTTTGTAAAGTTCAACGTGAAACACAGCCGGCACAAGTCCAAGATTAAAAGAGACTTTGTTTCGTATCAATAAAGTTGTAATTTGCATAGCATAGCAAACACTGGCGTGTGAGTGACACGTTTTTTATTCGACGTAGGTTTTGGTTTCAATATAACGCTCAGTTTCACTTTGTCTATATTCCCATCTCGTCCACATTCCCATCTCGTCTACATTCCCAGTTCGTCCACATTCTTATCTCATCCACATTCCCATTTCGTTCACATTCCCAACAACCAGTGAGCAACTGAGTGATCGAATTGATATCGAACAGCCCTACAGTCCTAAGTTAGGTTGCAGACGAGTTGGGAATGAGGACGAGTTGGGAATATGGACGAGACAGGAAATGGATAATTTGGGATTGGTATGTGGACGAGTTGGGAATGTGGCCGAGATGAGAATGTAAACGAAATGGGAATATGGACAAAGTCTACCTGAGAGTAGGTTATGTATACCTTTGCCCAACACCGCCACCCAAACCTGTCCCGCACGCATCAGTAATCACTTTGGTCCCTCCAGGGGGCGGGTCGCGAGCCGCCAGCCCCGAGGACTGCCTCATGGTGCTGGAGAGCGTGCAGTGCGACGTCGACCCCGGCAGCCTCATGCTGCCCGACTCCGGCAGCGACATGGAGATCCTGGACGTGGCTGACGGCAAGCCCAGCAACAGGAAAAAGTAAGCATTTTTATTTTATTGTATTCAGGATAATAACATCCAATAAGGCAGCCTTGATAAAATAATTTCGTTAGTTTTTAAATTACACCACATCTACCATTGAATGACAAGTTATGTCCATGTGGTGCAAACTCTGAAAACAGCTCAACCCTGCCCAGCTCTGCTGATTAAGTGATGATATTATTATTGTTGTGTCTCGCTGTGAGGAGTTAGACAAGCGATCAAATAACAAGCATACTGCCGCGCTCAGAGACGTCAATTAAAGGGGTTTGGGTAAAAGTGTTGTCATTTGTAAAATTCATATATTTTCAAGGTGAGCGGCCATTCGTAAAAGTGGTAAATTATGATAGAATTATTTAAAATAAACATATTTCGTTATGTAATGTAATACTCTTAAGTGCATCGGAGCCGAGATATTTAAATATTCATACTTGGGCGTACTTTTGTACTAAAAACTGAATACTTAAATCTTTAAAATCTCCGCTCCGATATTATTTACCGCCATAAATTATATATATATATCTATGTGTATTTAGAGGTCCTCTAAATAACTAAGTAAAAATCATCCGTGGCCGCTTAAAAAAAATGCCAATATTCTTCAAACAAATTTACCCAATGCCCTTTAATGCTTGACTAAGGCTGCGGCTTCACTGAGGCGGAGACGAGCGGAGCGGTGCGGAGCTGTGCCAATATTAACCAATAAAATCTAAACTAACGTGCGCAAGGCGAGCTCCACGTGACCGCATGCGCCTTCTATTGGTTAATATTGGCACAGCTCCACACCGCTTCGCTCGTCTCCGCCTCAGTGGAGCAGCAGCCTTAAGTCGCTGTTGTCACTTTCTTTGCTATAGCAATAGAATAAGATAACACGTCACTAAACAAACATTAAATTTAATTGACGTCTCTGAGTGCGGCAGTTAGAGTTATTCCATCTTATTCCTTAAGCCTAAGCTTTTGCAATCTTAGGATTGAAGTCCTGAGATTGTCATATCCCCACAACGGTACACAACAATGCGAACTCTGCACAGTCATAAGAAAATAACACATTGTTTTTTTTTAGAAAAGCTGAAGCCATATCCTTATTAACATCAAGCGACGAGGACGAAGTGATATTCCAAGAACCGAAAATAGACACCGTCGAGGTCTCAGACGACACGGACGAGGACGACCGCCCCCTCCTAACGCTAATAAAGAAACCGAAACCGAAACCGGTACCAAAACCGAAACGGAAAACCGTTTTTGGTATGTACCAATATTACTGTGAACAGTGCTCGTATAAAACCGACGACGAATCGCATTTTAAAAAACACAATTTAGATTTAGATCACTCGACTCCTCTGCAAATATGTACATTTTGTTCTTATACCACAGCTAGCAAAGTGCAATTTGCTCGTCACAAGCGAAAACATAGAGACGAACGTAATTACAAATGTCATTTTTGCAACTACAAGGCAAGACATAACATGAGTCTCATGTATCATTTGAAATCCCACAACGCTCCGTCTGGCAGACTTCCTAAATTTACTTGCGAGAAATGTGGCTTCTATTCGGATGTGAAAGCTGAAGGTTTGAATCATATCAAGTCGTGCCGGGACGGCAGGTTTTTGTGTGATTCCTGTGATTATACTACTAAGCGGAAGAGTGATTTGAAACGGCATATGAGGAGGAAACATGATGCTGACGATGATGAGGATTTTACTTTGTAATAAGGTTATAGGGAGACCGCGATACTAAAGCTAGTTCGATAAGACTTCCAGATAATATATATATATATAAACATGATATGATATGTGTGGTTGCCGAGTGCCTCGTGTGGTTGCCGAGTTAGAATAGTGCCACTCCATGTCTTCCCGTGGATGTCGTAAGAGACGACTAAGGGAATAAAGGCTTGTAGTACTGTTAAGCGATGGGCTTGCAACCTGTCACTAATACGCTGGTAAACATCTTAGCCTAATTGTGCAAATTGTGGTTATAGAATTATCAACAAGTTTTTAGAGATGTTTGTAATTCTGTAGCTCTGCCTACCCCACTCTGGGAACGAAGGCGTGAGATTATGTATGTATATGTATATATACATGACTTTTCAATTTTGACCACCATTCAAAAAGTTCATGAACAATTTTATTGCTAAATACAATTTACTTTAGATCATTAACTAAGGTTTAAATTTATGTACAATGAACTACTGTTAAAAACGAACCTTATATTTTATAGGGATTTAAAAACTTAGTGCTGACCCGTCCATACAAAGTTTTACAACTTTGTATGAACGCAAGGTATTTATTTTTTCAAATCCTTATAAAATGAAAGATCCGTTTTCAACAGAGATGAATTGTACATACATTTAAACCTTAGTTCATTAATGAACGATGAGTGTAACCAAATATTAAATTAGTTTAGAACTTTTTGAATGGTCGTCAAAATTGAAAAGTCATATTTGTAGGCAATTGTATGGGAAAAAAACAAGTGTCCCTAATTATGTGACCACCACTGTATATCATCCAACTAAGTTTAGTATCGGCGGTTCTGTTAGTTTTACAAGATAAACGCCGAATTTTTTTTTAGACGAACTGATGTTTCCTTGTACCTGGAACATGTCAGAATTTTTTCCGCATATAGTTGTGAAGTTGCGAGAAAACTGGTTTAAATGAAATAAAACATGTTTATCTTCTAAAATGTTGCGAGATCCTAGGCTTAAATTAAAATAATTCGGACGTCATCACTTATCAACATCACACGCGATTTCGTTGTTTTTTTGTGTTTTTTTTTTATTATTGTTTTGAGTTATTTCTATTTTAGAAGTACGTTAGAAAATCGCTGACAATTTATGTAATTTAAATAAAATATTTCTGTATTTATTTTTATGCTACACGATGAATTATAATAAATATGAAACTTTTTCACTTTTACAATGGTATTCAAAATAGCTGAAATCTCAGTGTTCAGGCGAAACATTTAGTCTTATAACATGAAAGAAATGGTTAAAATATTTGGATACATATATAATTATCACAGACTTCTAATTCTAGAATAATAACAGTAATTAATAAGCAAGCTTTTAAAACACGACTGCATTTTTTTAATGGTCATCAAAAAAACGCCGTAAAGATTTACGTTTTTACGGCACTTCGACACATACTTACCGCCTGTTTCAGATTCGACAAGTAGAGCATATTTCGTTATTACTTTGAAAAAACATCGTATCACATATTTCGTGACGTACGATTTTAAACTTAAACGTCAATATAATTAGGTTCAAACTCATACACCTCGAAATATCAGATACGAGTTTTTACTAAAGTAGTAACGATTTGACACATAAATATAGCACTTTCTCTTTCTTGCACTTGAAAATAGACAAGGAGAGAGTCAACTTTAAATGGCAGATAAAGGACAATGCCAGGTCTCCATAGAAGCTTTGGCGTAAGAAAAAATTGTGACGGATAATTATAGAATTGGATTTATTTGATGTAGAAAAATATTTAAAACAATGCTGTGGAGTTATTATTAGTTATTATTTCTGAAGAACTTGTCTAAAAAAAATATTTAGAAATAATCGTAACAACACGTTACTCGCAAGTTGTCTTATTTATAAAGTATCTTAATAGATGGCTCTATTTTTCGCATAAGTTCCCTAAATGTGTAATTAATAAAATACTGAATTTAAATCTCATACAAAACAGGTCATATCAACATCCTTCGTATCCCCGAGCTTTAAGTGTTTTAAGCCAAGATCTGGCACAGTTCTTTAGCACTTTCTCTTTCTTGCACTTGAAAATAGACAAGGAGAGAAACTTTAAATGGCAGATAAATTTACTTGTCGATTGTGAAATAGGCCACCTTTTGAGCGCCTTACGTCGAATACAAAATGTGCGGTCAGGTTCACTTTGTATATTCCCATCTCGTCCACATTCTCATATCGTCCACATTCCCATGTCGTCCACATTCCCATGTCGTCCACATACCCATATCGTCCACATTCCCATTTCGTCAACATTCCCAGCTCGTCCACATTCTTATATCGTCCACATTCCCATTTCGTTCACATTCTCAACAACCGAGTGATTGAATTGACATCCAACAGCCCTACAGTCCTAATTTAAATTTTAGAAGAGTTAGGAATGAGGACGATTTGGGAATGGGGACTAATTGGGAATGTGGACGAGTTGGGAATGTGGCCGAGATGAGAATGTGGACGAAATGGACAAAGTGAACCTGAGTTAAAATGTGTCACTCGCACGCCAAACATGTTTGCTATGCTATGCAAATTACAACTTAATTCATACGAAACAAAGTCTCTTTTCATCTTGAACTTGTGACGGCTGGAGCCGTCGTGGCGTCAGCAGCACAATTCAGTTGACGGCGAGAGCCGACTGTGGCGTTAAAAAGGGGTAGATATGCTGATAAATAGCCTACAGAATATTTGTGAGATTTCAGTTATTTTTTAATGTAGCATACTAATCAGCGCTTCGCTTTAATTATAATTTCTACATACATAAAAAACCGGTTTATGCAAACGGAACCGGAATGAGGGTGGGGACCAAAAAGTTGGACCACAGTTAAGCACAGTTAACCATACAAACAACAAAGTCGAAAAAAGTTCCGTTAAAACAAAAAAGTATCCCTACAATAGGGAATATGCATGTTTTACAGCTTCAATAAAAGCTGATTCATGTAACAAACAGGTGAGAAAAATTATATTTTGAATAGCTGTAAAAATAACCAAGATATAAGCCAACAAAGATTTGTTCCTATCTCTTTCTAGCAAAACAGAATTTTACGTGGAGTTTCTATGGCCGAACTGCAAGATGACGTCACCGGTGCACTTCGGATCTCTCTGTCTAATTAGCATTTTAAAATGCTTGTATCATCCGTATTTCTTGACCGATTTTAATTTTAGTTTCACTTTTGGTGATCTCTTTTATGGTATTTTCATATTTTGTTGAGAAATGCTGTTTAAAAAACCCATGCATATTCCCTATTGTATGGCTGATTTTCGTGTGACAACGGAAAAGTTTCATAGAAAATTTAATTGAGTGAGTTAGCGTGCCCAACTTTTTGGCCCGTACCCATGAAAAGGTTTTGCGTCAAGTACATAATAACGGTTTGAAAATCCGAGCCCTGTATTCAATACAGTAACTTAATTAATTACGTGTTAGCCATCTGTTTGTTCACATAATTATTCAAAACAATTGACACTGGATATACGATCATTAAAATGTATAATATCGAGTCCGGCCTAATTAATTCAATAAAACTAACTAATATGTGTAAAATTAGATTTTAAGTACCAGATATCACCGGTTTTTCATTTTTTTTTCAACCGTGAACAACCGGTTTTTCTTTTTTTTTTACCGGTGATGTACATCGTTTGTATTTGGGTTTTTTTACTTAAAATTTAGCTCGGGTGAAATCCCAGTGTTGTACATAAATCTAATTTTAAGAACCGTCTATAGTAGTAAATTACTGCTCACAATTAATTAAGTGTCTAAATAATAGTTTAATTACAAATAAACTCTCATTATGAGAGGATAAACCGATGAATTTCCGAAATAAAAACCGGATAACAGGTAAATTACCGGGTTTTAGGTTGTGCAAAAATAAAAAGGAAATCATATATTTTGCAATCATTAATCAATAAACAGTGTACTAATGTCGTTGTTGTTATTAATCATTTACGGTTCGGTAAATTATCGAAATATTACCAAAACCGGTTTACCGATATAAACCGGTTTAAATTCCCTAGGACATACAGGCTAGGTATTAAGTAGTTTGACGATCTAAGTTTTAAAAACATGTTTATTTTTACAATTTGTTATAAGTATTATCTGATTGAATTGAATAATTTGGCTTGTTTCAAATTGTCTGTCGCAAATTGAGTCGATTTCTGGAGCAATTCCATATTGCTCCAGAAATCACGACATTTTAACAGCTTTAATAATAGCTGATTCATGTAACAAACAGTTGAGAAAAATAATTTTTCGAATAGCTATAAAAATAACCAAAAAAGATTTGTTCCTATCCTTCTAGCAAAACAGATTTAACATGGAGTTTATACGGCCGACGGGTCTATATTGACTGACATAATTATTTTTAATCATAATGTGCTTTAGGTCATAATCCTCGCAAGTCATAACGTGTTTTTTTAAAGAAACTTACTTTCAGGATTTTTATAAATCAAACCTAACCTAACCTAGCCTTGTCTACAAGTTAGCTATTTCAGAACTTCTGAAAAGTTTGCAGTTTCAGCGATATAAAAAAATATGACTATCAAAAATTATGTCAACAATTACATTATGACCAATAAAATTATGGGAAACAAAGGGCTCCCATGGCAAACGTCCGTCTAATCGCTGTGTAATTAGCAGTTTAAAATGCTTGTATCATCCGTGTTTCTTGGCCGATTTTAATTTTAATTTCACTTTTGGTGATCTCTTTTACGGTATTATACAAGCTTCTATTTAACTTGCAATGTATGTATCCCCGGTTTCCGATGAAGCTGATAATTTGCATACACCTTTAGTTCTGATGACAATACAATAATATAGTACCATCGAGCTGGTCTGATGATGGAGACTCAGGGCGGCCATAGGAACTCCTAAATTACACATGATAAGCCCGTCGTGTTAGGGCTCGTTAGAATCGTCTTGACGAGTAGACGACGACTGTGTAAAAAAAAATACAGTCGGCAACAAAAGGTTGTCCCAAAAATGATTGAAGGAAACTTTTCATATTTTGTTGTGAAATGCGATTTAAAAATTCCATGTATATATCCTATTTTCATCAATGTCAATCCTAATTCTGTTGATCTATGTCGCTTCTCCAACTACAGTTTGGTCGTTCTAAGAGGGCCGATTTGACAGCTGTCAACGCAGTATAAAATATAACCTCAAACATATTTGGTACTGAGTTGACAGCTGTCAAATCGGCCCTCTTAGAACGACCAAACTGGTACTATTCCCTGAATTATAGAGGAGTTTATTTCTCTTTATATTTTATACGCCCGTCAATATACCAACATTGTGTCATAGTCATTTTCTAGTTATTCCATAAAACATTGTAAATATAATCAAATAGTATTATAACTAATTTATACGTTAAAATTGTAAATATTGTATTAAGATTTAACACTTAAACATTCGATGTCCCGAATTAGAATAATGTGCGTTTAAATTTTTGGGTATAGGTTTGAAATGCATTTTTTTGTCCTAACGTACTGTTTGTTTAAAAATATTTTCGTCTATTATCCTTTTAGGGCGGATTCGACCAAACTTGAAAAAATACGCGAATATACTAGGGATATATCTATTCCACAATTTTATTCTCGAGTAAACCAGCGGACGTTTTTCTCAGGTTCACTTTGTCCATATTCCCATTTCGTCCACATTCTCATCTCGGCCACATTCCCATCTCGGCCACATTTCCATGTCGTCCACATTCCCATTTCGTCCACATTCCCATTTCGTTCACAGTTCCATCTCATCTACACTCCCAGCTCGTCTACATTCTTATCTCGTCCACATTCCCATTTCGATCACATTCCCAAAAACTAGTGAACAAGTTAGGTTGTAGATGAGTTAGGAATGAGGACGAGTTGGGAATGTGGAACAATTGGAAATGCCGACGAGTTGGGAATGAGGACGAGTTGGGAATGTGGAACAATTGGGAATGCGGACGAGTTGGGAATGAGGACGAGTTGGGAATGTGGAACAATTGGGAATGCGGACGAGTTGGGAATGAGGACGAGTTGGGAATGTGGAACAATTGGGAATGCGGACGAGTTGGGAATGTGGAACAATTGGGAATGCGGACGAGTTGAGAATGAGGACGAGTTGGGAATATGGAGGAGACAGTAAGTGGATAATTTGGGATTAGTATGTGGACGAGTTGGGAATGTGGCCGTGATAAGAATGTGGACGAAATGGGAATATGGACCAGGTGAACCTGAGTGACTCCAAGGTGTAGCTATACATGGAATTACTAAGCTCAAATTAGTAGAGTGAATGATAAACGAATGTATTACACGGCAAAAAATATTGCTGTACAACAGGACGATGTTAATACTTCAGTCATGTCAACTTACTTTTATAGTGTTATATAGGACTGGAAAATAAGTCATTAAAAATGGGTGGTAAGTTGATTTGACAGCACTTGTGCTTTCACACTAAACAAAATGTGGACGCCATTCAATTATTCTTGGAATAAGTCTGTTATTCCATGCGAAACGGTGGTATTAGTAACTATTCCCGAATAGGTATCGTTGGTACAACGTAAAACAGAGTTACTCTCGACTATCTGGCAATTTATTCTTAGAATAATATTTATTCTCGTTTGCTCGAATCCGCCTTTAGGCCGAAATGACAATTAAGTAAACATCTATTGTGTGGATTAGTTAAGTTAGGTTAGTTTTTCGCCATTGTAAAAACCGTTTTCGACCAAACAATACATTAGAACAATCAATTATACCACTCGACATAGAACCGAACATTTTTGTAGCATTAAGCTTTTGTATATTTCTGGTCAAAATATACATTGATTCAATTGATGTTGTTTTATTTGTACTTATTTTAAACTCAAAAAGACACAATACCTCTATTTATGTACATCCTGCGAACATCACCAACTTGGTTGTTTGAACAAGATGTCGCGTTAATAGATGATACACTCAAGCAAATTATGAAGACAGTACTTAACGTGAGTTTAAACGACACGCAGTGGTGTCAGGCTTCTCTCCCCGTTCGTCACGGTGGGATTGGGGTACGTCGCGCTCAGGAGGTGGGTCTTGTTTCTTTTCTGTCTTCTGCTCATGGCTCCTCTGATCTTGTCACTCGTATTTTAAATGCTCATGGTGTCGAGATTCGGGTGCCGTTTGAGGCTGAGGCTTTGGCAAGATGGTCCATCCTTTGTCCTAGTGACGAACGGCCAGACAAGCCTAATGTTCAGAGGTTGTGGGATGACATACTCTGCAAGCAGAGGTATCAGTGTTTGTTGAGTGGCGCTTTGGGAACTGACGTGGCCCGTCTTAAGGCCGTAGCAAGGCCGGAATCAGGAGCGTGGTTGCATGCTTTGCCATCTCCGCAATTGGGAACATTGCTGGACAATGACTCCCTGAGAATTGCTGTAGCGTTACGGGTGGGTGGCAAGGTTTGTGAGGGGCACCGATGCATTTGTGGGACTATGGTTGAGGAGAATGGTCATCACGGGCTAAGCTGCCAAAGATGTGCGGGGCGGTTCCCAAGGCACCACTCTATTAATGACATCGTTCGGCGGGCCATGGTTTCTGCTAACGTTCCCTGTATTTTAGAACCACCAGGTCTGTCTCGAACAGATGGAAAGAGACCGGACGGTCTGACGTTGGCTCCATGGCAGAGAGGGCGCTGTCTTTTATGGGATGCGACTTGCGTGAGTACTTTCGCTGCTTCTCATTTGAAGAATACTTGTAGGGCGGCTGGGTCCGCGGCGGAGACTGCTGCGAAGATGAAGCACTCTAAATACTCTGCCTTGGAGTCAATGTACGATTTTGTCCCTGTCGCGGTGGAGACATCGGGACCTTGGGGTTTGGAAGCCAAGGGGCTTTTTAAGGAGTTAGGCCGTCGTCTGCGTGACAGAGGGGGGGACCCTCGTTCTGGGTCGTGGCTGGTTCAGCAGGTTTCCATTGCAATCCAGCGGGGCAATGCGGCCGGTGTAATGGGAACGTTTGAGCCAGCCACGGTGCGGGGCTGGTGGTAGGATAAGTCTGTGTTTTAAAATTTGTTTTGTTAGTGTTAAGGAGATTTGACGAAGCGGTTGCCGATGATCATTCCTATGTAAAACGTTTTGACGAAGCCTGTTGCTGATAATATGTTAATGTATTATTTTCTTATGTGTTATACTGAAATAAATGAATGATTAATTTTAAACTCCTAGTTTTCAGTTTTTTTGAAGTGATAACTTCTTATGGGAGGGTAAACCGCTTCGTTACGTAACGCGTTACGGCGCCAGCATAGAGGGAGTATAAAAACAGCTAATAGAATAGTATTCTTCGCACCTGTTACAAATGTCCTTCGTTAAAAAGAGACGTCTATATATGACCTCTTTCAATAGTGTACCACCGTTTTTAGGTTTGTGAGTGTGTGTCACTCTGCATTAGTTTTTTTTTTATGGCAAGGAGAAGGCACGCGATCACTCAGGCCACCTGATGATAAGTGTGATCTGAGACCCATAGACATTTGAAATCTCAAGACTGCAATCTCAAAACTGCAATCCTAAGACTTCAAATGCGTCGCCAACCCTGAGGACTAAGATGGACTGCCTCTATGCTAGTAATGTCACCGGTTGTCTTATCCCCACACTGGAACACAGGAATGCGAACACTACTGCTTGGCGGTGGGTTAATGGATAAGATGGTGGTAGCTATCTGGATTGACCTTGCACAAGGTCCTACCTTTTTAAAGCTGAAGAGTTTGTTTGCCTGAACGCGCTAATCTCGAACTACTAGTCCGTTAAACAGGCTCTTGCCTGAATATAGACAGTTAAAATTTAAGTTTATGCGCCAATAACAGGCACGCGCCAGCAATCATACAGTCTATTAGGGTCCTTAAGGGTAAGATATAAGGGTTTTAAGGTACAGAAACTCTAGAAACATTTTGTTTCGTAAAAACTTTATTTTGCTATTTACACATAAGATGACTGCTTAAGTATATAATATACAATTTAATGAAAGTCATTGAAGTATTCCAAGTAGCTCAAACACAAATATTTATGTGGTATTACGAAGAACACATAAATACTAAATTATATTTAAAGACAAAGAAATAAGAACAAGTCGTGGTACTACTACGAGTACACCACCGAAATGAAGACATAAGACAGCATAAGGGTGAAGACCAAAAAGTTAAACCATAGTTAAGAGTAGTTAACCATACAAACAACGAAGTCGAAAAAAGTTCCGTTGTGCGACGAAATGTATCCTTACAATGGTGTGGCTAATTTTCGTGTCACAACGGAAAAGTTTCATAGAAAATTTAATTGAGTGAGTTAGCATGCCGAACTTTTTGGACCTTACCTATTTATTTATTATTATTATTGGGGGGTTGAGATGGGCCTTGTGAGGGGAGCGCCAAAGTTCAACTAAAATTGCAACTCCTATTATCGGAACTCCGAAAATGAAATTTTTATACCGCTGGAACCGTAAACTTTTCAGAAGTTCTGAAATATTCAATGTGTAGATAAGACTAGGTTAGGTTAGGTTTGATTTATAAAAATCCTGAAAATGTAACAGTTGCTGAAATAAATACGTTAGGAGTTGCGATAATTAGGACTTATGAGTCGTTATGAGTAAAAATAATTAGGTGAGCCAATATGGACCCCCTTGTGAGCCACTTCGACCATTGCTGATCTTTTGTGGCAGCCCTTAATTTAAAGTTCACCGCAAAGGCCCGTTGCGTCTAGGAATTTCCAGATGCTTTGGGCCGTGAGGAGTTGTATCTCTTGTGGGTCCATGATATGTCGCCCTAGGTAGATACTTCTATTACGCATTAGTGGTCCGCAAGAACAGAGGATGTGCATAGCTGTCTCCTCTGTTTCTTGACAGAACCTGCATGCCGCTTCTTGTTTCATACCCATTAGAAACAAGTGTTTGTTCAATTTGCAGTAGCCAGTTAGGATCCTAGTCACTGCGCATGTCTTTTCTCTTTTGAGTTTTAGAATCTCCTCGGAGAACTTTCTTTAGAACCCTGTAATTAGTGATTTCGAGTGTTTTTGTCCTTTTGTGGACTTCCACAGCTTACCCATAACGCATGCCTTATTTTAAGAACAAAGAAATAAGAACAAGTAGTGGTGCTACTACACCACCGAAATGAAGAAATGAGACAGCATAACGCATACGCTTCCTTCCCTTTCCCCAGGTGCCGAATCGTTGGTTTTAACTTCGCACGAATAATCTTAATAATTCAGCTGACGAAATCAGCTGTCTCTATTCCTTCAGAAAAATATTATTTTTATATTATAAGCTATCTCCATACCAAATTTCGTCAAAATCGGTTCAGCGGTTTACCTTCAAGACCTTCACATCTTTACACAGTATAAAACAAAGTCGCTCCCCGCCGTCTGTCCGTCTGTATGTACGGCTTTCATCAATAGATAGAGTGATTCAAGAGGAAGATTTGTATGTATAATAAATTCTGGAGTATGTACGGGTGTTACAGAAAACTGAAATAAACCGAAGCGAAGCGAGGGCGGGTCGCTAGTTTATAATATTATATACAGTTCCCGAGGGAACAGCGACAGACAACTTCAACAACAACAGCTTGAAGCTTTTTGCTACGCACATACAGTACAATAGCTCTTAGATGCTTCTGCTTTGTACCTGTGTCTCACTCACTCTCATACACTCATATTAAGAGCGAGTGAGAGAGAAGTACAAACCCTAAGCACCTAATTGCTCACAGACTAAGAGCCCTTTCACACTAGCGTTTTCGCCGGCGGTTTCTCGGCGGAGCGGGAACGCTGCGAGCACGCGACCGGAACGCGGCGTGATTTTAATAAGAACTGCAACACGCGATTTTTAACCGCCGCGGAACGGCGATCCCGCTCCGCCGAGAAACCGCCGGCAAAAACGCTAGTGTGAAAGGGCTCTACGAGTTCAAGGCGCTGGGTGAAAGTCAAGACAAGGATTATACAGGCACGTTGCCAGCAATGAATGCGTTAAATGATACAATACCTGACCAATAGTCTACTTAAGTAAATAAAAAGATATTAACAAACAAAATCAATCAAATCAAATGGCCAATCAACACAGGCCACAGATACAATATAATCTTTAAAAAAAAAGGTTCTTTATAATGTTAAAAAGTGTACCGAGCGTCCAGTGGCGCCCTCATTACAATTTATTGTTTTCTAATAAATTAAAGTAGGTATTGTCTTGAAATCCAAGCATGTTTTTTTTGTACAAATGAATATACAATTTAAGTACTAGCTGTTCCCGTGCCCACTTCGTTGGGCCATAAGCTTGTTTTTTGGGTTAATATATAGCCTATGACACTCACAAATAACATGGCTTTCTGTTGATAAAATAATTTTCAAAATCGGTTCAGTAGATCCAGAGATTACCCCCTACAACGTCACAAACTTTACCTCTTTGTAATATTAAGTTCTTAATACTTAATGACAAAAAACAAACAAATAATTAAAAAACGTGATGAGCTCAACTATAAATATAGATCCTTACAGTGGCTCCTAGGGCGGCAGTCAAGACTATCTCTCAACAATAAGCTACTAATCTACAAGGTAGCCCTAAAACCTATATGGACCTACGGAATTCAGCTCTGGGGATCAGCCAAGCATTCCAACATAGAGATACTCCAAAGGTTCCAAAACAGTGTATTAAGAGACTTATCACAAGCACCGTGGTTTACCAAAACAAGGGAACTACATGATTACTTGCAAATGGCCACAGTGAAGGAAGAAGCAGATCGCATGATAAAATCTTACAGAAATAGCCTAGTTAATCACCAAAATAACCTTGCCTCAGCACCAAGTGAACCCTTGAAATAGAGACGCCTAAAACGGCAGCACATTTGGGACATCACATCATGAGAAAAACATTAAGGTGGCCCGTCAATGGAAGGGAACACCTCACACGACTGTAAATTCTAAGCGAGAACTGCTTATGGTCATCTAAAGACCGACCGCATGTTAGAAGAATAATATGAAAAAAAAGACTTAATAACAATCGAACTATGAGCGAGAAACCTAACGGAAAAAACTGGCCACCTTTTTCCGTTAAAATAAAAATAAAATAAAAATCATTGTCCGTACACCCGTCCGTAGCCTGTATCGTGGGAATCAGAACATACACGAGAGTATCTTAAACAGTGCGGCAAATATCAGAACTAAAACATTATTTAAGAACAATATTTTAGCAGTAATGAGTGCTGTATACACCCTGTTATTAGTGTTGGTGTATCAATAAATAAATAAATAAATAAATAAGTCGACACCTTTAAATCGGGTTTTTTTCTATTGAACAGTTATGTTTTTGTTGCAGTAGTTAAATAACATAATTAACCCAACAAACGTAGTAGATGACTTTCAATAGATGACAGAAGTTTACGCTTTACTACACGGAAAACTTTATCTAAATTCACAGTAAAAATAAGGAAAAATAAAAGAAAATTACGACTATTCCTACAAACTTGTAAATAAATCGCCACGTGAACTCCAGACGGTTCATTACCTACTCTTCCGAGAACATTAAAAAAATGGCAAAACGCCAAGAGTTACTACGAAAAAATACTCTTATATTACCAATTTAACTTTACAACTGAACAACTTAAACACTCTTTGGAAACTCATAATACTCTAGCCACAAGGTTCATATTAGCTTGGTTTATATTCAAGCTTTATTTTTGGATGGTTCTGGTAAGGTTGTGTGGAGGTGTGTTCAGAACTGCGTCGGCTGTAGACCGTACAGAGATCCATATTATGTTAGTAACAATGGCAAATTAAGACTATGTTAGTAGTAAATTTTATAAAGTAAAAAAAGGAATCACACTATTTAACTGCTCCAATTGCCACCGAGACCCAGTATTTGGGGAGGGGGCAGTCGAGGCGTTCCGCCAACACCCTCAGGAGGCTGTTGCTGCTGCCACGCACGTGTTTCAGCAATGAGGCTATTCTCTTCCGCCTAATGGCATAGAAATCATCTATTCTCGCCTCAGCGAACATGCCGGATGCACTACAATACCTCGGCAGCCCCAACAGCCTCCTCAAGATGTTATTATATTGAACACGCAATGTATTAAATGCTCGCTGCGTAAAACCTACCCACAGACTGCACGTGTAAAACGACTGACAGTATGCTTTAAACAGCGTTATTTTAACTTGTTCATTATAACGTGCGAATCTGCGGGCAAGCATATAAGTTAGTTAAGTTGACTACACGAAGATTAAAGGTTATTGAACTTTGTCATATAATATGTAATACATTGTGTATTAATTTGTACCAAAAAAAACTATCCTTCGATTTCAAGACAATACTTTAGTTTATTAGAAGACAGAACAACTGTAACGAGGGCGCCACTTGACGCTCAGCGTAGTCTTAATTAGGTACCTGCTTATAGTCGCGCCGTTCTAAGAGGCCCGATTTGACAGCTGTCAACGCAATATAAAATATAACCTTAAACACATATTTTGTACTAAGTTGACAGCTGTCAATTCGGGCCCCTTAGAACGGCGCGACTATAAATACACAGTAACTGATGTTTTTAAACAGTGTCTTAAATATCAATATAGACAAATTACAACCATTATTATCTTTTGGTAGAAACTAACATTTTAACAGAAAAAACTAATGCTAGCAGTAGATTTATTATATTTTTTATATTCATTTTCGATTTTTCCAGTCTTTTGTAATCTATCTAGTCTATTCTTATTAGTTACATAAGGCAAAGATACATATTTTTACATATCGCGTTATAATTATTAAGTCCGACCAGGGGCCTGTTTTATAAAGCTACAAATTACAATTTACAGGTTACAAGTTTCCATTTGACACGACCTCGGCCAATGACGACCAGTGGCGCGTTTCACGAAGTTACAAATTACAAGCGGAACTCTCTTTCTAGCAAAAGGAGTTAGAAAGAGACTTCCGCTTGTAATTTGTAACTTGTAGCTTCGTGAAACGGGCCTCTGCCATTTGAGCAGTGTTGCCAGTTTAGACCTGTAAAATTGTAACTTGTAGCTTTATAAAAAGTGCCCAAGGACGTAATAAATTGAAAACGTCCATCCCTTTTACCACTCAAGCAAGGTTATATCGTGAGAAAGAGATGGAAATATCTTACATTATCATTGTAGGAGCCAGATGGCCGATTATATTTAAAAAGAGTTTTATACATATTTATTTATTAATCTAATCAGTAGTACAAAAAATATAAAAACAAATATGGCAGTGACGATATTGACACAACTCGGACTCAAATTAAAATGCCTTTGACACCTTGGCGCGAAACTCGACAATCTAAACCGCCATATTGGCAAACATTTCTTTTTAATAAAACTAATTTTTTTAAACTTTATTTACATGAAATTCGTTCGAATATTTCGAACTACATAATAAACATTTCTTAATGTGAAGAAAATTGGAGCGTATTTACACATCTTGGAAGTAGGAACTCTGTACTTTCGAGAGACTTAGCTGCTATTTTTTTTTAATAAAAAACATTAGCGGTTCAGCAGCTAGTAAGTACAAAAAAACTTTAAAGTTTTAAACACAAGACTGTTACCGCGTAAATTGTTAACCTTAAAAAAAAAAAACACCGCACATTTCTTTTATTTACAGTACATCTAGATCACCGATAGCTATTAATAAATCGCGTCGCGTCGTCCGTTATAGGCGCGAACTATAACTATTTCATCGCTTGCAATTCCTCATTGCGAACGTAGCTTAAATTTAATTTCTTCTGTGTCCTCACGGCGTGGCGTGGCTCTAAACGACGGGCCGGAGCCCTCAAGCAACCACTCAATTAAAAAAAATCACAAACCGTCAGCTTTTACCGCGTAAATTCATAACCTCAAAATAAAACGCCACAAAACTCTTTATTAGCACTCATTATCCTGCACGGCGGTTTAAACACTGAATTGAAAAACAAATCACACAACGTCAGCACTTGCCGCGTAGAAATGAAAGCCACAAGGTAATATAGCCAAGGATACACTAGGGGACAAATGTCCCACGACAAGTGCCGGCGACATGTCAAGCGAAGCCGGCCGATTTCGCCTGACATATCTGGCGACATCGCGCGACTTATGTCCGTAGCGACGTTAGGCGAAGTGTACGGCGTCGCGAAACTTCGCCTGACATACCTGGCGACATCGCGCGACTTATGTCCCTAGCGACGTCAGGCGAAGCCGCGCGACTTCGCGAAACTTCGCCTGACATAACTGGCGACATCGCACGACATATGCCTGTAGCGACGTCAGGCGAAGTCGCAAGATTTCGCGAAACTTCGCCTGACATACTTGGCGACATCGCGCGACTTATGTCCGTAGCGACGTCAGGCGAAGTCGTGCGACTTCGCGAAACTTCGCCTGACATAACTGGCGACATCGCTCGATTTGTGACGTCGTTGGCTATACGTGTCGCGCGATGTTACCAGACGTCGAGCCACTTCAGCCGACGTCGCCGGCGACACGTGTCACGTGACATTCGTCCCCTAGTGTAGTGTGGCTTATTTTTTTTTATTGTCGCTAGAACTTTGATCGCCGCCTGTAGGTCCTCGCGGGGGCTCAGAAGACGCGGTCCTGGTAGCCCGAGTCCTGCACGGTGGGCGGCGGCTTGGGCGCGGCGCCGGCGTGGTGGTGGTGGCGCAGGTGCGTCCCGCGCCGCGGCGGCGCCAGGTACTCGAACATGCTCTGCGTGTGCTGGGCGAGCATGTTGGCCAGCTCGCACGGCATCGGGTCCGTCCAGAAGAAGTCGTGGTTCAATGCGGTGTCCGCGTCGTATCTAGATATAATAGCTTGATTCAATTATTTAAATAACTATATGAAAAGCAAGTTTTAAAAACCCGACTGTATTTTGTATACTGTCATCGATATAACTACATATGTTAATAATTGTCATTTTGCCATTGTTTTTTTTTCAATTTTAACAGTTTAGGTATCCTATGTCACCCGGGATGACGTAAGGATTCTAACGATACCTCACACATCTAAATCGGTCAAGGGATTTAGAAGTTATAGTGGAATAAAGAAACCCATACAAACATGAACCCTGAAAATATTACACTCCTTTTTTGGGGCAGTCGCGTAAAACACTGAATACAAAAATACCCGCCGACCAAGTCGTGTTTTGTGATACAGATCGAAAGGGTCATTGATGGTGATCATTTTTCTGTAACGCATACATTTAAATTAAATAAAGACAGTTCGATTCCCGGTTAAGGCAGACGAATTTTCGAAAATCCATAAATGCAGAATTTATTTATTTCAAAAATAAAAGTAAGTCTCCTTTGCGTAGAACTTGCTATTTCCAATATTTAAGATAGTTGCCGTCCATGTGGCGTTCGTGTGTTTTAATAAATGCATTAGAAAACTTTTCTGAAACGAATGATTAGTTATTGTTTCTTTTTATAGTAGCTAGTTAATATTGTACCTCTTTGCAGGGTCCAACTGTAGCAGCTTATCCAAGAGGTCGCAGCCATACGGATCCTTGACATAGGGCTTCAGGCGTTCCTGGACATAAAACGAAAGGTTCATACCTCTCGAGCCGAAGGTTGCTGACTCCATCTAGCACCACTCCCATCCCCCCATCAGCGGTTTGCTTCATCAGTTCTTATTCGCACTGCCAGGGAGTGGAAATGCTCTCCCTACGTCTTCACTTACATTCAGGTTAGATTGAGGTCAAACGCAAGTTCATTTTGGATAAAAAAGGGGTACCAATTTTATCAAAACACCTTCCAAGGAAAGAAAGTGTTACTGTATTAATAACAAGTCTAACCTGTACTTAATTAATGTTTAAGATATCCTGAAAACATCATGGTTCCAGCAGTTAAGCGTTCAACGAGATGAAATTCAATTAAATGGTACATTAGAAGAGAGGGGAAGGATCAGAGGGGGCCGCCCTAGGCTTACTTTTTCTAATAAAATCTGAAAAATACTGGAAAAGGGCCGAATCTTAAGTACCCGAAACCGACGTGCGTGCATGACTCGATGCATGAATGTGGAAGAAGCGAAAGAGATTAGTCAGGATCGTAGCAGGTGGAAAGAAGACGTGATTTAATGTATGTATGTATACATTTGATGAAGTAAAATTTGATTAAATGATAGGCTTCCTTGCAGCGTACCTTGACTTTCCTCTTCTGGCCCTTGGGCAGCTCCATCTTATTGTACAGGTCCAGAGCCTCTACTCCAGGCCACGCGTCCGGGGTGCACGAGCCGCACAGCTGCGAGATTAGGATCAGCTGCTGTTGTTCCGTTGCTCCCTGAAAGAAAATGCAAATGATTTCATCAAAATCAGTCCATACCATCTGACTTGTCTTAGTAAACACTTTTATAACCTCAAAATGCTCCCTTTTCACAAAACATTACAATTTCGTCATAAAAAAAACCACCCATGATGTAAAAAAAGGAAAATGGTGTTCAAAATGTGGTCTCTAGTTGCTTTATTTACCAGAAAACGGACATTTTAGCCAGAAAAAATGCATTTTGAGGTTATAAAATTGTTTACTAAATCAGATGGTATGGACTATGCAGACAGACAGATGCAGTGGGGGAGGGGGTATAAAATGTAGTTATATTAAATATGGTATAAGCATTCAATCTTTCCCTGAATAGGTAGTTAGTAGGAACACAATAACCAGTCAGTGATATCATTTTACCTGCATAATCGGTGATCGTGTCCACATTTCTGCCATGATGCATCCAGCACCCCACATGTCCACTGGAGGGCCATAGTTCCGATCACCTGGGATACAGAAAATAGGAGAGATCTAAGTAAGTAGATTTTTGTTTAAAGATCAGCTTCTTTTGCCGAACAGAACTCTGTTGCACACTCATTATCTGCTTATTGAGACCAATCTAAGAAGTGTAAAATTAAATTGTCTATGTTTATTAATGGTGCCCCTGTTGCCCATTATCAGATTACTCTTGGACACCTAATATTGCATCTACATTGAGTTGCCATATGTGTACAACATGAAGCCTACCAATAGAAGAATAGACCCTCGTACACCCATAGAAGAAGGGATCTCCCTGGGGAATCACATAGAAGCTTGCTACCCTATAGTTCGCACATCTCTCAAGACTCTCAGCCGCTCAGCTACTGGCAATAGTAAAGAAATCAACTACCTTTCTTCCGAAACCAACCAGCGGGCAACCGCCCACCCCCCTACAGTCCACTACATCGCATATGTGCGGGGCAATAACAGTTTCGACGTCCCGCACGATATGTATTCCAAATTTCAGTATATTCTAATAATGGTAATTGATAATTTCAGAACTCAAAGACAGTGTGCCACTGGCGGATCCACGGGGGTGGTCAAGTACGTCCTGACCACCCCCTTCGGCACTCGTAGATACGGGTCAGAAAGTAAATAGTTGTGTGGAATTATCTCGCACTTGACCGAACTTCATCGTTCAGCAGTTAATGACCACCCCCTAATCTGAAACCTGGATCTGCGCCTGCAGTGTGCAGTATATTGAAGATCTTATTTATCCCTTTATACCGGTATATAGCATGAAGTGAAGGTATATAATTTATATTATATAACTTTATATGCCTTAGAACATACCTATCTTAGACACATTTTTGCTTACAATTTTGTATATGGAATCATCATTTGTTTTTAAATCTTGCATACTAAAACTAAAACTGACTGGGATTACTTTAGTACATTGACGGAAATATAAACCTCCAACTCCCACTTAAGACCAATGAAGAAGTGGAAGATGCATGCCTGTACATAACAAACCTAATACAGGTGGCAGCTTGGACCAGTACTCCTGAGTTTAAGGAATCGTCGCATAATGCCCCGATACCACTTGCAATACGGGAAAAAATTGCTGAAAAACGTCGCCTTCGTAGAGTTTGGCAGCTCTCTCACAGTCGTGCAGACAAAACACGACTAAACCGAGCTATAAAAGAACTCAAAAATCTCCTTGCTGACTCGCTAAATGAATCCATCAAACGAAAGCTAGAGAGGATGTCTCCAAACGCACACGGGACCTACAACCTTTGGAAAGCTACTAAAAACCTTCCACAACCCCAACAGTGCTCTCCCCCTATTAGATCCGGAAACTCCTGGGCTCGAACTGATCAAGAAAAATCTGAGGCCTTTGCGAACCATCTTGCAAATGTTTTCCAACCGAATAGTACAGATACGCCTGAAGATCCGGAAATAGAACAAGCACTTAACCAAGACTTCCAGATGTCTCTCCCCTTGCGCCCTACTTCTCCTCGCGAACTGGCTAAACAAATACGACAAATGGACTCACATAAAGCTCCAGGCTTTGATCTGATCACTCCAAGATTATTAAAAGAGCTCCCCAAGAAAGGCATTGTATTTCTGACCACTCTCATCAATGCAAAGCTTAGAACATCTCATGTTCCAGCTCTGTGGAAAATATCACAGGTCGTTTTAATCCACCAGCCAGCTAAACCACCCACCGAAGCCTCGTCATACCGCCCTATCAGCCTGACACCGGTACTATCGAAATTGTGGGAAAAGATAGTCCTTTCAAGACTAAGCTTGCACCTAAACAACGACCAAATCATACCTGACCACCAGTTTGGATTCCGTAAGCAGCACTCAACTGTGGAACAAGTACACAGAGTCTACCACATTATAAGACAATGTCTTGAGAGAAAGGAGTACTGCTCGGCTGCTTTTTTAGACGTACAACAAGCGTTCGATCGGGTTTGGCATAAAGGGTTACTGTGCAAAATAAAAAAATTACTCCCTCACTCATTCTACCTTCTAATGGCCTCTTACCTAAGCGACAGAATGTTCCAAGTTAAACTACGAGATGCAAGATCTTCTCTCTTCTGTTGCCGTGCAGGTGTACCCCAAGGATCAATGCTTGGCCCGGTGCTCTACAACATCTTCACCAGTGACTTACCCCAATCCTCAAATGTAGCTGTGGCAACCTTCGCCGACGATGCGGCTTTCCTTGTCTGTAGCCGCAATGAAACAGAGGCCAGCAGATTACTGCAAGTCCAACATAATGACACCAACGCTTGGCTAACAAAGTGGCGCATAAGAGCAAGTGCCCCCAAGTCCCACCATATAACCTTTACACTTAGACGTGAAACTTGCCCCCCTGTCAACCTAGGGGTTGACACTCTACCACAAACTGATTGTGTCAAATATCTGGGCTTCCATCTAGACCGAAGGATGACTTGGAAGGACCACATAAAAAAGAAGCGCGACGAGATTAACTTTAGGTTTAAAAATCTACTTTGGCTTCTTGGAAGACAGTCCACTTTATCCCTAAGCAATAAACTGAGGGTATACTGCTCTGTCATCAAACCCATCTGGACTTACGGCATTCAGCTGTGGTCATCTGCCAGCAAGAGTAACATTCTATGTATACAACGAGCTCAAAACAACATCCTGAGAGTCATATCTAGTGCGCCTTGGTACGCTCGCAACACAGAAATACACAATTACCTAGAAATGTCAACAGTAGAAGAAGAAGCAAAGCGTTACTCAACGAAGTATAAAGTCCGATTGACCAGTCATCCAAACCCTCTATCCCACAAGCTACTACAGCCAAATCCAGTGAAGAGACTAAAGAGAGCCAATGTGCTGCCTGACTGAGGCGAGCTGGGGCAGTGGCCCTGACTCGCCAAACCCTCATGAAATACAACCCACCTGATCATAGTCTAGGCGACTGATAGCAGGTCTAAAATAGAAAAAAAAAAAAATATAAAATATCTTGCATACAGTCTTTTGTATATTCGTTTTTTGTATGCTGAGGGATGAATAAGAAATATTTTTACACAAATTTTCTTTAACCTTTAATTGACGATGTATACGACTCACAGACGTCATGATTATTATTTTGAACTTTGTTGCCATCAGATAAGTGTTACTTTGAGAATGCTCCAAAACCCCCCTCGTCTAAAGGTTAAATTCTTTAACCTTTCGTATGCCTAGTTCCGGATCTGTACCGACCCTGGTAGAATGCCTTGTTCCGTATCCGTCACTAAGGGGCTTAATCGCTTTATTTGAAATTGGATTCTAGTAGCTTAAAGATAGGGTTCTAATTAGTCTGTAAAAAAACTAAAAAAATTCAATCTTCCATAGATAGCATTCAGTTGCTCGAAACGTCAAATCACTTTCGAGCTAGGAGCTATTAAAGTCGGTCACGTGACACCGATGACGTCATAGCCCGGCAGACGACGGGTACAAGTATGCGAGCCTCTCCGGCATACGAAAGGTTAATAAATTCACTAGTGTATAAAATTTGTAGAATAATCCACAAAAACTCACCTAGAAGTAACTCAGGAGGCCTATACCATAGTGTAACCACTCTGTTAGTATATTTATTCACAGTTCCAGACTTCGCTACACTGAAAGCTCTAGCCAAACCGAAATCTGCCAGCTTTAGTATACCATTCTTGGTTATCAGTACATTTGCAGCTTTCATGTCTCTGTGTAGGATTTTATTGCTATGAATGTAGTATAAACCATTCAATAACTGTTGCATGACCTTTTTGATCTCACCTAAACTAAATTTCACGTTCATATTTGATAGCAAACCAGCCAAATCATGTTCACAGAAATCAAAAACAAGATAGAAAGTTGACCTATATTTATTGTGTAATGTCGCCTTAGTTCTGCATATTTCTATCAAATTAACCACATTCTCGTGTTTTAGAAGCTGTAGGATCTTTATTTCTCGCAACGCTGTGATAGGAAAGCCTTCTTTTTCGTTGTCCATAAGCACTTTCTTCATGGCAACGAACTTTTTTGACGAATTCCGTGCACGCGCTTTGAAGACTTCCCCGAACGTTCCCTGACCGATTTTAGCGACTTTTTCATATTTCGAAGACTCATCACAGAATGGGAAGTCGAAGTCTTCTATGTATTTCTCCTTTTCTCTCATATTGAGGATGGTAGAACTGGTGCTTATCACGGGAGGCCCGGGGAGAGGCTGCTCCCGCGGGGCGCTCACGCTCTGCATTTTGGCACTAATCTTGATAGCTTTTTATAAACTTCTACGTGAAATAACGTTTAGAAGCCCGTGGTGGGCCTCCTGTTTAACATCTACGATGTAATCGACGATTATAAACAAAGACCACTTGCCACATTCACGAATTTCACAAGAAATTGACAATTTTATTTTCGCTTGTCAAATTCCGCGTAGAGTTTGAGTAGTTGAAAAAAACGCTCAAAAACTTGCAGTCGTGAATGGAAGTTTTATAATGTTTCCTTCTACGCTAAGCTGCAACGTAAAAATTATCGATCTGATATGACTGCGTCCGTATAACGCCGTGTAATGAAACGTAATTCTTCTGTCATCCCTCCGTGTTCCGACCTTTATTATTGTTTAATTTATAATAAATTAGAAGATAACAGTGTTTAAAGTGATAACAGGTAATTATAAACAAACTAAACCAAACAAAGATATCATTGTCTACGGCTCATATGATTGCGATTTTTTTTGCAACGTATTATCGACCCACTTAAAGTAGGACAAAATGTTTATATCTGTTTTTATTTAAACGCGTTATCAATTATCATGAAGTCATACTGTAATTAATATACCGTTTACGCCCTTTTTTTCACACTAATTAACACATAAAATGAGCATACATAATAATTCAAGAAATGATAAAAAAGTAATGTTGCGGCGCTTTTTTGCAATATACTCAGTTGTACATTAATTAACTTAGCTGTGTTAATTAGTACAGGCCGGTAGATCCAATTAATTCTAAACTGAGTGTTTGCCAGCTTTCTTTGTCACTGTATTGTGGATTTTTGTAATCAAGGAACACAAAGAAAAATAGTCAGGAAATGGGAAACTGCGTTTTCTAAGTATCTGACTAATATTGTTGTATAAATGTAGAGGCGTTTTCGCTAAAAAGTGTGCTATTAAGGTTTTTTATGCATCATAGGGAGATGATAGGGAAGTGGAGTAACTTAAGTGTAAGTATTCGTAATGTTGTATCCAAAAATTGTGTGGGACATCTGTTGGTGACAAAAGAGATTTTTTTAATCATGTTATAACTCAAAACCCTTGCAAACCACTTTTTTTATGGCTTTATACTTGATTGTACATAACCAAGGCTCGGAAAAATTCCTGTAATTTTGAAAACATAACCCTGTTCTGTACTGCAGAGACTTCCTTATGATGTTATGATATTATATTTTATATTATTTATTTATTAACACGTTTACACTAATTATCTAGTACATGTAGTTTAACCCATTTATCGATAAATTAACTACTCTTTCAAATATTCTCACATGGACGACGTCGATTACAATATTCTTTTATTTTGATCTTTCTTTGTCATTATAAGATACCCTGCGACAATGACCATCTTTTATTGATTATGCCTTGCTTGCGAGTAACACCAACCAAATTATGAGAATACTGTAATTTTAACTTATTTATTTATATTTCAAATTAAATTTTGCAGAAAAACTTTGCAATTTAGTGATATTAACGTTTTTTTAAATAATTCTCAAATTTACCTTTATCAATTGTACCTTTGCGAGACAGAAAACAGGTTGTAACAAACTATGATAAAGCCTATGAACTTTATGCAAGGCTATTAATAGGTAAATTATGTTTTTTACATATAACTAAGCTTCTGCCCGCATTTTCGTCCATGTTGATCAACCCACAAGAACAGTGTTTTTCTTTAATTCAGAGTATAAACTATCTCCGTTCCAAATTTCATCCAAATCCTTCCAGCCGTTTCAGCCAAACATGCCCACACACACTCATAAACAAGCGCATTTATATTTTTTTGCACTTTTACTTGCTTGTACTGTTGCTAAATGCTAGTTTCTTTGGTTTGATAGTGTGATACCATGTATTAGTGTAATATCTCAATTGATGCTAAACTAAAATAAGGGTTAAAAATACATACTACATTATTTTTTTTGATATTGGTTTGTTACATTTTACTGGTAGGTAAATGTCCCAACTCAAGATATTCTATCTAAATTTCTATGTATTTAAGTATATATTTCTCTATATAAGTATTTATATCGTTGTCTAGTACCCATAGTACAAGCCTAGAGCTTAGTTTGGGACTAGCGCAATTGGTGTGACATTGTTCCCTGGTATTTGGTATTAATCTTTAGAAATTATTTTTCTTCAAATGTTATTTGAAAAAAATATATTATCAATAAACTTTCTCTTTATTTAATACGAAGATGGCTACATGGCAGTGTAGATATAGAGAGGGTACTTATAAAATACCTATGCCTAGACTGCCCTTCTAAATAAAAAGGATGCATGCGCAATTTGATATTCAAAAAAAATTTAACCCCCTATCTTAAGAAATAAGGTCATTTATTCATTCGCGGTTCTATTAGACATGCACCCTTTTTTCTAAGGAGGGCAGTAGAGACCTCATGTGTTATTCTCTCGGTCATATATTTTTTTAAATAATTAAACTGTACTGACACATCTGTTCAGCAGACCTTTTATATTATTAATGTTTTTTTATATATCCTAGTGCATATAACGTAGTGGAACCAGTAATCGACAAGGACCAATGATCGACACAGATTCTTATTTTGCAGAAGATAAGGGTTACTCATTTGTTTTGTAACACTCAATTTATGACCGTATAATCTTTGAATTAAGAGTTAAGTGTCGATCATTGGTGCACGTCAGCTTAAAGTGTCGAACACTGGTGGCATTACGTTAATTATAATTTATTACTTTATTACCTTGTAATACTACTTACTTTTTAATGTAATTGTATTTTATGATTGAAATAATGACTTTCGCAATGTCGCCAAAGCGCTGGTAGATTCTCTCCATATCATCGACGTGTAAAAGAGCCCTGATATGGCGAATTTACAAGGAAATATTTATTTCGCTTCTCAGTTCAATGTGGTAGAATCTTTTATTGGACAGCTGGGATCTATCATCAAAACATGCGTTTGATTCCAGTATGGCGAGTGAGAGCAGTTCGGCAGTACTGGACCTGAACGACGACCCCACGGAGGACACAGACGCGCTCAGCGTCACGGAGTGCACGCAGGATGCGTCCCCACTCATCATGGAGCACGGGCATGACATCGCTGTCAAGGTACCGACATACTATACTTGTACTAGACACGAAAAAATAATACTACTAAAAACTAATTAATAGTAAAAGAGAAGCATTTATATGAAACTACATATAAATAAGCTGCTAGCGACGAATAATTATGAAAATATTTTGTTACATATATATTGTAAAAGGGGAGGATTCCGGTAACCTGGGGAGGGTAAGAATGTATTTTTCACAACACTGCTCGGAAATATGGCCATAGATGGTCTTGTTTGGGGTCACAAAACGTCACTTATAAGGACAGACCAAGAATGTTTTTGTCGGCATGTTTGCTGATTGGTCGAGAATTGGTTGTTGTCCAACTTTAAGAACCAATGAAAATCAATCAATAAATTTTTGTGTCATAGCTCCTTAAAATGAAAAATTGAAATCGACCAATCAGAACACACCATTTTTTGTCGTAAAATATTAGGTGTATTTTTGCTAAAAGATACACAGACTAAAAACTATGTCACTGCTTTTTTTAAAAATGTAATTCAAACTTGGCCCCTAATCTCGAACCAGTAGAGATGAAATTACATGGAAGATATGGCGAAACAAATACAATTTTATACGGAGTTGACATCTTCATCTCGCATGTTAGTTTATTAATCTCGAGTGCCACGAGAATAGGGGTCCAGATTTAAAAAAAAGTTATCTATGGTCAAATTGGCGGTGATGTCACATTAACATGAATTAAAATTTGAGTTTTGAATATGAATTTTTATTTTATTTCCTCTCACTAGTTGTGAAAAGCACTATGTCTGCCTCGGTAGAAAGTGCAATTTATGGACTCGTACACTAGAGGGCCTCAACTGCGTTTCGGCCCTCTATATGACTCGTCCAAAAATCGCGCACTTTCTATCCTCTGCAACAATGTACTATTGTTTTTTTTCTGATTAAATGTAGTCAGCTATGGACGTAATTGCATACGAAATATAGTTCATAAAAAAATTCGAACTCATTTTAGTTTTCTATTTTAAAAACTAAGTAAGGGTTCCACGGTGTGCGAATCCGAGACGCACAGCAAAATGAAGAAGACCTATGTATTCGCCTAAAACTCAGCCCTGTCGGTTCTTGGACCCTTTTGACACTTAATCTCTGGTCATCAGGTGGACGCTCCGATGAAGCAGTTGTCAACCCTGGAGACGTTCGTGACGTACCGCGTGCGCTGCGTGTGCGCGCGCTGGCCGGCACCGCCGCACGTGAGGCGCCGGTACAACCACTTCAAGGTAGAGTGAAGTTTTTTTTTTGTAAAGCCGGTAAAATGTTAAGCGCAATATTTGGGGTCGGTAAAAAACCTGTTTTTTAACCACAAGCCGGAATTGGAGTCTTTTTTTTGGTAAAAAAACTGAAACCGTATTACCATAACCGGAAAAACCGGTATCGGATAATATTACCGGATAGTCACAGTAGTAGCTTAGCAGTAGACATAGGTTTAATATGCACGCTATTAAGCACGATCCTTTAGCTCCTATCGTGCTCCTAGGAGTGAGTTAGCTAGCGATGCATGCACTGATGAAGCAGCTGTCAACCCTGGAGACGTTCGTGACGTACCGTGTGCGCGCGTTGGCCCGCGCCGCCGCACATGACGCGCCCGTACAACCACTTTAAGATAACACTTAAAGGTTAACCGGTATGCTGCACTTTTAGGGTCGGTAAACCGGTTAATTCTTATCAAAACCGGTATAACCGGAACTGGTAAACGTTATGACTCGGTAATAACCGGTATTTTTTTAGAAAATGATTTCAAATTTGATTTAAATACTAGTAAAAAAAGTCAGAATCTATATTGAAGTTTTCTGTTAGTGGCCGTTCTCCTCAAAACGATAATTGATGCTAATTATTCGAGTTAACAACATTTTTTATATAAACGAAAATCGGTCAAGTGCTTTTATGAAGTATTAGTAGGATCAAAAACCTAATAAAGTCCTGCTGCCACTGCAGATTTACCGGTTAACCGGTTTGACAGACTAATTAATGAACCGGTTAACTTGCGTATAGATAGCGCGGCCGCGCTCAGTCGATACCGGTTTTCGCGCCCGCGGTTAACCGGTTAATTAATCAGTCTGACAAACCGGTTAACCGGTAAATCTGCAGCAGCAGCAGCAGGACTTTATAACATTTCTAGCAGCTCGACTCCAAGACGCATTTGAACCATATTTGTTATTTAAAAATATTATTAACTCGATTAATTTGCATCAATAATCGTGTTAACCGGAACGTTCAATAACGAAACCTTCGATATAGTTTCTGCAGATACTGTAGGTGCTGTACTGTAGGTGCTGCACAAGCGGCTGTCGGCGGCGCACCCGTGGCTGGCGGCGCCGCCGCTGCCGCCGCTGCACTCGGCGCGGCAGCAGCTCGACCGGTACGAGCCCTCCTTCGTGCTGGTGCGGGCGCTCGCGCTCGATAGCTTCCTCAGTGAGTCGCTACACCACATCTCACATATATCCCAGTTTTTTTTTGTCCGACTTCCTTTTTATGTAATACTCATATACTTATCGATAATTAACAACAATGACAATGCGACTGCGGAGCACCCGACCAGACCCTCTCACACGTGGCAAATGATTGCCCACTTCTCTGTTTTCCCGGTGGCATGGAGGAGCTGGATAAATTTTCGCCTGCCGCAGCAGACTGCCTGAAACACCTGGACATCGACCTTTGATCGATGCAGGATGAGTGCCATACGCAATGATGATGATTAATGAATTCCAATTACGTGGCTTTATGTGAAGCGGAGATCCTGTTCCCATCTTCCGGCTCCATCATCAAATCAGCTCCTGGATACTATAATATTAAATTGCCCTCAGGTTTATTTATGTATTCAAAATTTCAGCCCACTACGTTAAACTTTTGGATGTCTTACAAAAAAAAAACCGCCTTATAAAAATGTTACTCACACGGCAAACATGTTTGCTGTGCCATGCAAATTACGACTTAACTGATACGAGACACAATCCTTTTAATATTGAACGGTGGTGTCAGAGGCACGACTTTCAGCCGTCGGCCACAGCCGTTTGTGGCGTTCAAAAAGCGTGGTAGTGGTTCAAAATTGACTTGCTATGTTTGATCCTGAATTACAGACGAACGAAACAAGTGAAATAAAAGGTTGTAATAAGGGTTAATTATTTATACGTTAGGGTTATTTATTTATTTATTTATTCCTGACAAATTTCTTTCTCTTCTTCCACATTTCAATTTATACAATTATTATATTTCAGATCGAATTGCAAAGCATCCGATATTGACCCACAGCGATGACTTTAGGATATTTCTGACCACTCCAGACGAAGATTTGGACAAGGTAGGTAAAATCCCAACTCTACAAATGCTAGGGTTTCTATCACAGTTATAAATACACATAGATAACGTAAACACCTCAATCTGTATGAAAACCAACCGTGTCACTTTTTGCTACCAACTGGGACACACCAAGAGAAGAAAATTTTCCGTTTTCCGCGCAAAATCGATTCAAAGATGTCGCTTTTTTGGACTATTGCAGTTTATTATCACGCAACGAGGCATTTTCTTAATTTTCACGGCCGACCGGCTGCAACAACAGGCGCGCGGAACGTCAGTAGCCTCGGCCAACCCCGACGCTTGGTCGGGGTTTAAGTCCGGATTCGGACACGCGAAGTAGATGCACTTGCGTTATCAATGTGTATTTATATCTGTGGTCTCTATGTCATTGTTTTACAAGAAAACCGTAATTGATATAAAATATAACTTCGGCTGGGATATCATAAATATAATGATATTTCGTCTTAATTAAGAAAAACTTAGATTTTTAAATCACTGTGTTGTGTCCTTTCTTTTGTTTAATTTATTAGCAAAGGCTGACCAAGACAAAACATAACGACATAAAGCTGACAAAATACAATATTGCCTTGGTTTAGTCTAGACAACCATCTGTGCTTTAAATAAATATCATATCCAGCGGATCGCAAACTAGGTAGAGTCAATAAAATTATAGTAGAAATGTTATAAGCTGGACGTTATCCACTTGAGAGTTTATTATTATGAGTTTATAAACACAATGCAATTGTTCTCTTTTGCTGAAGGCTACCGCTAATAACAAATCATAGCAAATAACAAAAAAATCAAACAAATAGCTACCGTCTGCTACAAGTCACAAGGTTGAAATTGCAAAATCATAGCAAATTTCTAATGACACTCGGACATTGAAAGCCGTACTCAGGTAGATCGTCGCTGTGTAGTGCATCCAGGACCAATTGATAATGACGAAAAGCCTTTCTTAATGAGTTAAGCTTTTGCAATTTCAACCTTGTGACTTGTAGAAGACGGTAGCTTTTTGTTACTTGCTATGATTTGTTATTAGCGGTAGCCTTCAACAAAAGAGAACAATTGCATTGTGTATAAGATAAACTCTCAAGTGGATAACTATCAGATTATAAAATTTCTACTATAGATGATAATTTTTGTGGCGAGACATACCTTGGATTCTAAACACTATGGAATAACTTTCCAGGTATTGAAGAGTGAAAGCAGTGCTCTGAACCTCTGGGGTCTGAGCTCCCTATACGGCGGAGAAGCCAAGCCAGCCAATGGCGCTAGGTAAGAAATAAACGCTGAAGTCCACAAAACCCCTTTACGAGCATTGAGAATCCACAAAGCCCATAAGTTTATTTTTATTAAAAAAAAAATGAAGTCGAAAAACATTAATTCAATGATAATTATAAAAATTAATTATAAATTACCTTTAATGAAAAAATAAAAGATACTTAAAAAACAAACAAAACAACAGTATTTTGAAATAAGTGAACTTTATAACTTCTTAAGGGGGCATTTAGTCAATTGACCAAAGTTAACAACTTAAAGGGGCTTCTAAACGGGCCATATTTTCACTGCAATATGTGGCCGGCAACTATTGGTGTCTTTCTCTAACATACGAGTAAGAGAGGGACACCAATAGTTGCCGGCCACATATTGCAGTGAAAATATGGCCCGTTTAGAAGCCCCTTTAAGTTGTTAACTTTGGTCAATTGACTAAATGCTTTTTTTTTTTCAAATATTAACCGGTTCAAAGGTTAACCGGTTAACCAACCTTTTTTAAAGTCGTTAAGAAACAGGTATTACATTCGCAAAATCCCGTAAATAAACGAAAATATTTGAAGTATAACGTTTATAAGTGCGCTCTATCTTATGACTATTTTAAATTAAAATTAGTCTCAGCACAGCTCAGCTACGCGAAGTTTTGTGTTTACATCCCTAATTTTAAGTCTGCTTACATTGCTATAAACAGGTAATTTATCCGTTAACCGGTTTTAATCGGTAATTAACTGGGTTTAAAATATACCCCACAACTAGGGCATCCTCCCGGGAAATCCCGGTTATGTAATTCCCGGGAAATCCCGGGAATTTCACAGGTCCTAAAGAATCGGTACTGAAGATTACATCCCGGTTCTCCTGGTTCTTTCCATGAATACCAAACAAATATCGTGGCGCGTATCACATATACCCAATTCACACCTTAGCGACGACGCCGTCACAAGCGGCAACATCGCATCAACATCCATCATATTTTGCGGCATATTTAAGAAGAACAAATAACATAACTTTCTAGTAAGTATTTGACTTAATCAAGATATGTTTTTGTTGAAGAAAACGTGCATGATTTTATTGCATATTTATAAAAAATTAAGTTTCCTAATGTTCTATCTCAAATGTCCATGATTGCGGTGATTTGAGGTAAAAAATAAAGAACCGGGAGAACCGGGAATCCCCGTGCCGTCCTTGTTTAGAACCGGGAAATGGAAGTCTCGGAACCGGGCCCGGTACTGCATGCCCTACCCACAACAACACACAGACAGTGATAACTATTTTAAAAAGGTAGTAGACTACTCCCAAAGTCCTCGTGTTTGTTCCAGGGTGAAAGACCCAGAGTTCACTGCAGCCGGTGAGTACTTGCAGTCGCTGCAGCAGAAATTGACGTCGCTATGTGCTCTTACTACCAAGCTGTATAAAGGGTCCACGTCGCTTGGGACGGAGTTGGTTGGGTTAGTATAATTTTATTTTTCTCAAACATGCAATGGAATATTGGCGTTATGTTAGTTATTTTAGGCCTCAAAGTATCACGTTGCGGGCGGAACACCTCGAGACAACTGTAAAGGAATTTCATACAAAATTGAAGGCCTAGGCCGCACGGTGATTCCACTCCCATACAAAGGCGGTCATAAATACCTCAACTCCGAAATAAGTTATTTATTTGATTTTAAAGTATTAATTACTGTTCTAGGAATATTAAATTTACACTAAATTATATTTTTATATATGTATAACACAAATAATGAATATTTTTGGAAATAAAAATGTCTCATGGTGATGATGAACGTTGTTTTGGACATATAGTCTAAAACATTATATTTATACTGCGATTTTAATGGATGAAACCGGACAAGTGCGAGTCGGACTCGCCCACCGAGGGTTCCGCATATGACACGGTTAACTCAAGACCGTGTATTTTTTGTGATTCAATTAAAAATGTATAGTTTCAGATTTTTGCCTATACTCGTACTTGTAGTACAAGACGGTATTACTTGCCAAATTTCATTGATCTACATCAACGGAAAATACCCTATACATTTTGATTCCCTTGAGAGTGTCGAAATATACATTTTTTGCGGCAAAAACGGCCCTATCTTTTTTTTACGCTAGTTTATAAGTTTGATTTTTTCACAACTTCAAGGGACTGTAGACTTGGGTATATGGTTTTAATTTCAACTCGATACCTCCACGCGTTCCCGAGATAAAGGGTCATGACAGACAGACGGACAACAAAGTGATCCTATAAGGGTTCCGTTTTTTTCTTTCGAGGTACGGAACCCTAAACATAAGTACGAGTAAATAAACGAAAATACCATCCACTATCCTCAATGGAAAGTATTTAATAAATAAATTGGGAACAAAATCTTTAATTTCATGTAATCTAAGTTCATTAGCAACTTACTTTCAAGCGTAGAGCTATCAATTACTATTTTTACAAATACTATTATTTAATACATATCAAATCAAGCACAGACTTAGACAATGCAGTTTTCTTTTTAACTGGTAATCTAAATACACTGCTTTATACTTCGCTTTGCGTCAATATGTTCTATTACACCTAACCAATCTGAATGTTTTTCTAATAATGTAGACTTTGAACGATGTACTTTTGCCCAGTAAGATGAAATTCGTTTACATAAATTCCTTATTCTAACACTTAATCTCTAATTCAATATTTTCGATGCTATCCGAAAGTTGTGCAGTTTCAATCAAAGTATCAAGAACTAGATGAAATTTTTCATTTTCATTTCCCTCTTTAGAATTCAAAATATCGAAAATGATACGTCTCGAAAAGGAAAACTTGAAAAACTTGTCTGAAACAAAGAAATAAAAATGTTACAAAAATTCATATTTTTTGTCTATATGGACATGTATATATTTGCACCTCCATAACCTAAAAAGTTGCAACAAGAGGCAGATGAAATTCACAGAACTAATTTCATATATCTCCCTCTTTATAATGATATATATATGTCTCAGTGTCGGCATAGGTCGGCGAAAAGTTATAGCTCTATGTGAAGCCATACTTCAGGAAAAATCAAGCGAAACAATAGAACTCTAGTAAAAAAATCATATAAAATACAAATAAAAATATTGTTACTTAAATATTATTAATAACTAAAGTACATACCTTGAACTTGCACTTTTATATTATTACCAGGTGGAAAGACGCGATTAATAATAATAACACACAATAACAAAGTGATTAAGTTAGGGCGACACAAACGTACTGCTTATTAGAGAGGAGATGCGGTCACTTTCATTGCACAAAAGTGAATGATAATTTCATTTAATGACTTTGCTATTTATAGTATTTAGTACGTTGGGTATTAGTGACTCGTTTTAGTAAACAATAAGACCAGGATACGCTCATGACTTTTTTGGATTTACGACCTACGGGGGAATCACCGTGGGCCGGGAAGTAGTTTTTTTTTAATTTTCTTGTAAACATGGCGGCTGTGTTTATGAACAGGCTAAATAGCTGTTTTTTTTATATACTATGCCGTGCATCCAACCAAAGCGTTTGTATAAAGGCACCAGGTACCAGGAGGGCAGAAGTTACTAGGGGTGCGTAGTGCAACTTAGATCGCAGGCGGTGTAGCACGGGGCGGCGCGCCGCGGGGCGCACCCGACACAGCGCGGATGACTGGGCACTGTAGGTTGCTTTTAATGTTTATGCACTCCTAGTACGTATTTGACGTTGTAATTTCTGGTTTTTTTTTTTTTAAATTAATTATTTATATGTTTGAGAAAAGCACTATACAAACCTCGGCGTGAAGTGGGGTTGCCAGCCTCGTAACTATATAAACTCGGCCGGCAACCCCCTACTTCCCGGCCTCTGTAGTAATGTACTATTACTAACTACTAGACGACGCGGTGGCCTAGTTGGTAGTGACCCTGCCTACGAAGCTAGCGGTGGTGGTTTCAAATCCCGGTAAGGGCAGATATTTGTGTGATGAGCGCGAATATTTGTTTCTGAGTCATGGATGTTTTCTATGTATTTAAGTATATATTTTTCTATATAAGTATTTATATCGTTGTCTAGTACCCATAGTACAAGCCTAGAGATTAGTTTGGGACTAGATCAATTGGTGTGCGATTGTCCCCTGATATTTATTTTATTTATCTATTTTTGTCAAGTACCGTAAAACGGGGTGAGTGGGGATTAAGGGGTGAGTAGGGACACAACCTAAAATAAGTCATAACTTTTTTACAAATAAGATCAATTATTAAATGGACAATAACGTAACGTCTATTGGAAATAATTTAGTTTAGTAGTTTAGTAGTGTTAGTGTATGTTTGAATTAATAAAAAACCTCAAATTAGGCCATAAAGTTGCAATTGAAATTTACTCTATATCTTGACTTCCCAAAAAGGTTTTAATTTAACTTAAAGGGCATTGGGTACGTTTGTATGAACATTACTGTTTTATTGTTTTCACCGACCCTGGATTATTTTGTTATAATGGTATAGAGAACCTTTAAATACACATAAATGTATAAAATGTAATGCGTTAAATAATATCGGAGCGGGGATATTAAAAACGAAAAACGAAAATTAGTCGTACATTTATATACTACCTCTCAGCGCCAATTAGCAGTATCTCTAATGCAATCAATGAAGTAGATTCAATCCTCACCCGTTAGTAATATGCTTGCACTTGCTGCAGGAGTTTTGTCTGAGATACCACCATTTGTCCTATAACAAGTATAGCTAATTTTCGTAATTCAGCGGAAAAGTTAACGTTTCTTAATTTTAGTCCTTAACTAGGTACAAACTTTTAAAGAAACGCCCATATTTAATCTTTTATTGAACACCACTGAAATTAAATACCAAAGAAATGTCATAATGTGAGACAACAGGAAAAGTTTTTTATCAAATCCTTAACTAAGCTAAGCTAAGCTAGTTAGGTTTTTAAAAAAAACTATGTCAAGATTACGTCTTTTAAAATTACTCTTATAACGTAGGGTTTCCCTAAGCGCTCGCGATGGCCGGTGGCGCAGCTATCTTTCGGTTGCGGGAGCCCTTTGTTTCCCATAATTTTATTGGTCATAATGTAATTGTTGACATAATTTTTGATAGTCATATTTTTTTATATCGCTGAAACTGCAAACTTTTCAGGTGTTCTGAAATATCTAACGTGTAGACAAGGCTAGGTTAGGTTAGGTTTGATTTATAAAAATCCTGAAAAAGTAAAAGTTTCTTTCAAAAACACGTTATGACGGGGGATTGGGGATTGCGATTATTATGACCTAAAGTACATTATGACTAAAAATAATTATGTCAGTCAATATAGACCCTTTGGTTGCACTAGTAACGAACCCTGCGCGCGCTTACCCCGCGGACGTCCAGCCGCGGGCCAGACGCCTCACGCTCGCCGTCGCGAACCACCGCTAACTTGCCCGATAATAATTTAATTTTATACATACATACATACATAATCTCACGCCTTCGTTCCCAGAGTGGGGTAGGCAGAGCTACAGAATTACAAACATCTCTAAAACTTGATGATAATTCTATAACCACAATTTGCACAATCAGGCTAAGATGTTTACCAGCGTATTAGTGACAGGTTGCAAGCCCATCGCCTAACAGTACTACAAGCCTTTATTCCCTTAATTAATTTTATGTTTATGTTATTATTGCTATTAACCTAATTGTGATAGATGAATGTAAAATTCGTGTATACTTATACATCGTGTGTACTTTGTGAAGATTAAATGTCCTTAGAAGTATGACTAAGATCTTTATACTTTTTATCTACATTCATATCATAAACCCTCTATGATGCGTTCAGAAACCGCAAATTAAGACCAGCATAATAATCAATTCTGTTGTTAGAGCAAATTTTTTATCTGCGGCAGTAATTTTATGCATTCATAAGAACATCAATTTCAATGTTCTTATGACATTTAAATTTCGAACATTTGTGAAAAACAAAGAAATTTGATTTGACCGCTATTCTAATATCAGTCGAGATGACGTTTAGTTCGAAATGAATTGTCAATTTGCATACAAAATTGGACAGTGTCGCACGTAAGTAAGATAACGAACGATATGATAGTTGGAGCCGACTCTAGTTTGTCTCTGATTTAAAAAAGAACTATGACTGCTGCCAGAAAACTTTTCAATCTTTTCATTAGGTACCGGTTAAAATTTAATATGCGGCTCCTGAATGCATCATGGACGCTTATGATATGTGGGTAGATAAAGTAGTGTATGTAACTGTACATAATTAGGCATTAAACACTTGTGTGATGTTATTATGAAACTCGCCTTCGGCTCGTTTCATAAACCCACACTCGTGTTTGATGCCCTTCATTATTTACAGTCTCATAAAGTACTATTATATCGTGTGTTCAGCCTGAAGCGCGCGTGCGACGCGTGGTCGGTGCGCGAGCGCGGGCGGCTGGGCTGCGTGGCGGGCGCGCTGGGCGCGGGCGGCGGGCGCGCGGGCGCGGCGCGGCTGGCCCCCCCCTCCCCCCCCTCCCTGCGCCCGCGCGCCGCGCTGCCCGCGCTCGCCGCCTACGCCGCCGCGCACAGCGACAAGATCCGCCAGAGGGACGCTCTACATGGTCAGTGGGCTTTCCTTTCTTTCAATATTTGCTCATTTGATTATTATTTTCAGGGCGCGAAGTACATTCGACTACCGAAATAGCGTTTCATAATGAACTTTTCCTATTTCGACAAATTATTTCACTTATGTTTTCTTATTTGAGCGAATTGTGTATAAACCGGAACCGTTAATTTAGTAACCTTAAATATTTTTTTAACGAGACTAGATTATTTAAGGTAAGGTCCGTCTACGGTACAAGTCCATATAACCAACAATATCTCCTAAAAATATATGGTTTATCGCACTTACCCCGTTAACGCTCTTACCCCACCTGACGAGGCGAGTCCGTCTAACCAACAATATCACCTAAAAATATATGATTCGTCCCGCTTACCCCGTTAACGCTCTTACCCCACCTGACGAGGCGAATCCGTCTAACCAACAATATCTCTTGAAAATATAGGGTTTGTCGCACTTACTACGTTGACGTTCTTACCCCACCTGACCTTGAAGTATTAATTAAATTATATTTCCCGTTGCAGCAACTTTTGTGGCGGGTAACAACTCTGATGAACTACACAACAGGTAATTTTCATTTTCATTCGATCCTTTTTAGTCTTAATTTAAAATTCTAAAATATCTTTCTATTGACAGATATCGACAAACTACTTGATCACGGTTTTTTTCTGTCTGTCAATAATTGGGTCAAAATCTTTTTCGATGCATTGAAATTTGTCCCCAGGAAATGTGACAGAGTTTTTGTTTTTGTAGGAAGTAATATTTTATTTTGTATGACGATGTTTGACAATACTGTGCTAATTCAAATAAAATAAACATTTATTTAGATTAAAAATACATTACCACTTAAAGAAAAAAATAACGATCGTGACAGAGTGGAGAATTTCAGTGCATCGAAAAAGATTTTGACCCAATTTATGTATTTTTGAAATTTTAATTAATTTTCTAACCAATTGCAAAAACCAATCATAAAGTACAACCAGAGTATTAATAGTACTTAGCTATCTATCGCTGTCACATTCTATGGCATCTATCAGTATATTTATTATGCCAAAAAGCGTAAAAACTATAGAGAACCGAGTAATGAGTACTATTTATTACAATTACCTACCTGCGCAGTGAGCACATTACGGACCAAATTGGTGTAAACCGCTCCGCTTTGCCGCCACGCTATGGTTTGTCAGTACACAACATGCGCAAACATATCCCCTCCACTAGCCGCTCGAAGCTTTTTTTACGTGTGTCGACCTGTACAGTCGGCCACAAATATGGTGTACCACCCTACGGTTTAAATTCATTTGCACGTCATGATACAATAAGTTTGATTTTCTCTTGCAATAATATAATGACTGTGACAATTATCAACCTTAACGATAATTAGATCTCACAGAAACTTCTCAAAATTGGTAGACCACTTTCTTGGCCGACCACTCCTATATCTACAGTAGTAGGTACGTTACTGTAGAATCCTAAAGCTTTGCTTTCTGTGGGGTGTTGGATAACATTAATTTCATACAACACTGAAAATGAATGACTTTAACTAGATTTTTAACTTATTTTATGTGCCCACACTCAAAAAATAAAAAAAAAAACAAGCTTTCCACACTTACAGATTAGAACAAGCCTCAGAAGCCATCCGTTCCGAACTCTCCGACTGGATACCAAAAACGCGTTCGGAAATCAAATCAATACTCCTAGAGCTCGCAGACAGACAGGTAACTATGCACTCTCAGACGCTACAAGCTTGGGAGCACGCTCTCAAGCTCTCCACCGAAACAAACCCAGAAGAGGTCTTCAAAACCGTCTCAAAAACAGCTCTTCAAAATCTCTCCCCCTCAAAATATCACTGCTTGACCCCCACAGAAACAGAAAAGGACTTTGATGATTTAGACATTGAAAATTTCAGTAATGACTCCGATGATAAACAAGATGTGGCCTCTGAGAGCTCCAAGTCTCATAGTGATCCCTTACAAGAGTTCTCTGAGGTGAATTTGTCGTGATATGACACTCTGTTTCGCCATGTAGTTCTGGATATGCGGTATGATTAAGTACCTGATCTTTTTCGCTTTTTCCGAGTATTATAATGCGGTTTCCACTAGGGACTGTAAACCGGTTAACCGGTTAATCGGTATTTAGGTTAAACCGGTTAATTATTAGCGAAACCGCTTTTTTAGAATGTTAACCGGTTAATCGGTATTTAGGTTAAAACCAGGTTAATTATTAGCGAACCCGGTTATTTACCGAACTGTGAAATTATTAAACAATCATCAACATATAAACATTTTAAGTAGACTTTATCCTACGAACCTCTCCTTAAATTATGATAGTTTTGAAATCCGATTTTTGTTTCAACGCTGTTCATACAAACGTATTAATTGTAAGACATTTTATTCTTAATGTAACTATATCTTAGTTTTATTTTATTTTATTTTATATTATTTAAATACTCTTCTAAATTGTATTATTTAATTAAATTACCATTCTTTATTTAATGCCAAAATATACGATTCTAATTTCACGACGTCCCGCCCCACTATCCCTTTCCGCCAAGCAGCAGTGTTTGCATTGCTATGTTCCGGTGTGGGGATAAAGCAACCGGTGAAATTGATAGCATTACTATTCCATTTTAAGATTTTAGTCTTGGAAATGCAAATGTCAATTTCTTCGACCTTATGATATAACTCTTTTTAATTAATTATTTAAACTTATTATTTCTATACAGAATGTCCAAAATCCAAAATGATCACCAGGTACCTTTAGTATTGTATATTGACTTAAAAGCTGAAAGAGGTTATGTTTTCGAACATATAGTATTATTTATATTTAGATTTATCTAGCATGCAATAATGTATTTTATAATTTAATCTTGTATAATAAATTTATCCATATTATATAATTGGTTTTATGCATTTGTAGTTTTTAATTTAAAAAAAATGATGATGTTTAGTTTTAGATATTTTTTATGTGAATAATCAATCTGAATTCGAAGAGATATTGGAGATATCAAAAAGTCAAAATATTATTTAGCAAAAAATAACTTTAAGAAAAATATAATGTGACATAATATAGTTCACGAAATATGATTTGGCCGTCTGTTATCTACTTTGCGATATTTTTTCTGCGTTAAGACTCACCGGGCCTAACCTTGACCTTAACCTTAACCTTTCAACCCGCTGTACTGTTTGAAGAACGAGGGCAGTTTTACGGTGACCTTTTGTTTGATGTTAACAAAAAAGGTTTAGTGAAGATTACAGACGGCCAATTCATATTGATTTATTTAGATGACAAAAAAAGGTGTCTATAATCAAATTGCACTTCTAGCCTGACCTACTTGTAAAAAAGAGCCAATTTCTCTCATGGAATAAGCAATTTCTTTCGATTTTCAAACTCTGTTTTTAAAAAAAAACGTCGTGGCGCTACTGGTAAATTTTTGTATCGCTTCTGAGGAATCTTAGATACTTTTTTTCTGAGGTATTTTAGTTTAATGTAATGTTACTTGACATATCATTGTGATTCAGTCTTTCTTTCTTTCTATTTGATACGGTTTTTTCAACTGTTTTTTTTTCTTTTGTTTCTATTTGTATTTTTTTTTGTATTAATATTAATAGCTCATTGTAAACATAATCTTGATATTTGTAAATAAAGCAATAATGTGTATATCAGAAATAGATTAGTTAGTTATTTATTAAAAAATCTGTGGAGATTTTAGTGAATGTTTTTTATTTGTACCTTCCCGTTTTTTTTTCATTAATAAAAAAAACAAGCTTTAAGAACTCGGCTGCATTTTTTGATACTGTGGTCGATGTACACTTACGAGCAAAACAATTGCATCACATTTCATTTTTTCATGTCCACCCATTAACTTTGTAAGCCGGCTTTTCTCTCTGAAATATTTAAATAAAATAATGTTTCGATAATTTCCATGTTTGTTTACTGCTTGTAAAGCTTAGATTACAAGATTCTCATTTAAATATTTCAGAAAGAAAAGTCGGTTTACAAAGATAATCGGTGGACATCAAAAAATGCAGTCATGCAATTGTTTTGCTCGTAAGTGTATGTTAAATACAGGTCGATTCCCCTTCGGCCGTTAAGGAAACCGGAGTTTGGAAACCAGTTCACAAGAGCTGGCACGAATGGATTGAATCCGTGAACACAATTATGTAAAATAATAAAAAGATTTCGGTTTGAAAGTTGACCCGTTGTAGTTACGAGGTGACATGGGGATGGACATACATACAGGTCAAACACATAACCCTCCTTTTGGGCGTCGCCGC
Source organism: Acleris literana (assembly GCA_946894065.1). Lineage (NCBI taxonomy): Eukaryota > Metazoa > Arthropoda > Insecta > Lepidoptera > Tortricidae > Acleris > Acleris literana. The sequence continues at coordinate 1,373,265 of OX335693.1, read as the reverse complement.
AGTAGGGTAATAATGGGTTTGCGTTTGATCCCAGTCTCACCTGATTTTAAGTGACGACGAGGTCGAGGCTGGTACACGCAACGAAATTTAAGGAATTTAATATTTTTGTCCAGATTTCACTCTGTATACCTACGTTATATATGCCTCGGGGAAACAAGGATTTCCTGACTCGTATTTTAGCATGCCTCGCTATTGCTCGGCCCGCTAACCACCTCGTCAGGAAATCCCTCACTTTCCGCGCCTAGGCAATAATGAACTATTATCCTCGTAAGGCCCAGTGTGCCATTGGATGTACATAATCAAGACAATTTAATTTGAACTGTGTTGCAATGGGAATAAGGTGTAGTTTCCTATCTTCGTAAACGGAAAATGGTATAATCGAACAAACGTAATTGAACTTTATTGCAGTGACGGTAGATTCAAAGTCCCACTCACAAAAAACTCCCTGTTTGTAGTATGGTGGGCCTTACGAGGTTAAATCAATTTAATATGTTAAGTAATATATGGCGAATAGGTAGGCTGAAAAATTGCAGTCCAGTACTTATATAAATAATTTAAAAAAAAATTACTTCTTTTTTTAATTGTAATTGCTTGTTTAATTGACAAATTACGTACTAATTGAAAGTATGAAGCCTATAGAATATGCAAACGTTCGGTTTGGTGCAATTTATTAGTACCGACTTCCTGTTTATACCTATAGTTATGATGGGAAAAAAATAGTCAACCTAACGTTAATTAAAGTCGTATAAATGCAATTGAAATAGCCTCTTTGCGTAGTATGTGTGGTGTGAAACTGATTGATAGAATAAGGAATGAAAAGGTCAGAGAGAAATGTGGACTAAAAGAAGATGTAGTGACTAAGATTGAAAAGGGCATGCTTCGATGGTTCGGTCATTTGGAAAGGATGGATGAAAGAAGATTGGCGAAAGAGATATACAGAGCAAAAGTGAGCGGGAGGGTCGGAAGGGGCCGCCCTAGGCGTACTTTTTCGAATCAAATCTGAGAAATACTGGAAAAGGGCCGAATCTTAAGTAGGTACCCGAAACCGACGTGCATGCATGACTCAACGTATGAATGTGGAAGAAGCGAAAGAGATTTGTCAGGATCGTAGCAGGTGGAAAGAAGTGGTCTCTGCCTACCCCTCTGGGAAACAGGCGTGATTTAATGTATGTATGTTAAATTTGATATAAAATACTTTTTATCGGTGAAGATCGTGTCCTATTCCGTGTTCCGTTTTTCTTTTTGAGGTACGTCTGCTGTCTGACATGATGATGTGATGTTAAAACTCAGGTAACAAGTATAGACATAACAAACAAAAATAACGAGGTAGATATAACATTTATTAACATCACATAGTTCATAAGAGTCACTAGGTATTTACATTAAATTGACGAAAAGTCGTAAGCGATCATAAGATTTCATCGTAAGATCCATTATTTATATTATTACACTGGCAAAATTATTGACAAAAACATACCGAGTATTTTTTTTTTAAATTCCTTTCGGTATAACCGTATTTGACGTGTTGTGGTATTGTTTTTAACTCAGCCACCATTACTGTCAAGTGAATAGGAGCATATCATAACGTTGACAATACGGTAACATGTCGAAATTTATGTTTTTACCGAATAAAATATAGACCCTGCTTTTAAACTGGTCACGAACAAAGCATCAAATATATTTTATCTATCTACACACATATAAGTCCTCTATTATGCGTTAAAAACCAGCATTACCTGTGGTAGTAGGTGACAGCGATGACAGCTGTTAATTTTGGTAGATGTTCCAAATTTGGATCTCATTACCTTACAATATTTGACAACGTAATTTCAAAATTACGTTACAGCTGTCATCGCTGTCACCTACTGCCACAGGTAAGGGAACGCTCGACATTTGCCTTTCGGCTTCTGAACCCATCTTAGAGTACTTATAATATGTGTGTAGATAAAGTATTGTACGTGACTCTGCGTAATTGGCATTACGCAACAGTCACGTAAACTACTATTTTTGTTTCGAGATGGAATGTTTTTCTTTTTCGTTGTACAGTCTTCGTATCGCAGTATGCCAATATTTTTGTCAATGTACGTCTTCCATAAGTTATTAAGAGCTAATGAAAAAATATAATACAATACTGAATGGAAATAAAAAACAAGATTCCCTTTTTATATAAACAACCTTTAAGATTTGAGATTGAACAAATTCTCTTTCCATACTATTTATTAGACAATTAGAGACATAGGATTTTTAACTTAAATAATAATCTTTCGCGTGTTTGTAATTTAACAAATAAAAATATAAAGGTACCTCTCTCTGTCATTATTTCATATTACTGACGCTATTATTTAAGTAAAAAATTGTTCATAAAAATGGAGCCAACACCATCCATATTTAATTTTCACCCAGCATCATTGCTGTTTAGCCATGGTATAAAATAGAAAGTTCGTTTTCCCTTTAGTACTTTCTGTTACCTATTGTCAGACGCACGCAACCAAACGCGGCGAGGGCGCGGCCCCGAGTCAACCGGCTCGGTCCGTCCTATTGAGTTTGTGGCTCGCGGCGCGTAAGCAAGATATACCTCTGTTTGAAGACGACCTACTGTTTAAACTGTGGTTTAACTAGAGAATATTTTTACCAAGCAATAAACACCGTCGCAAACTTTCATAAACGTCTGACAACTTGACTATGAAAAAATATAACCTAGAAATTTCCAACAAGTTACTTGGAATTTGATTGAGAGGACCTGACTGGACGTAGCCTACTCGGTGGAGCTTTCCGGGAGCAGTTCTTGGAGGATGGTGTCGCAGGTGTCCCAGGGGACCACCTTCGCCTTGATGTGGGGGGTGGCGGAGGCCAGGGTCTTCTTTATTAAGTCGTCCAGGGGGTAGCCTTTGCGGGGGAAGACTGTGGCCTGGAATAAAGACAGTTTTGATAATTAATTAAAGTTACGGTGAAATATGGTCCGTCAAAATGTGTGTGCGTGCGTGTATGTATGTACGTGTGCGTGCGTGCGTGTTTGTGTGTGTGTGTGTACGCGCGCGCGTGGGTGTGTGTGCAGGGCTCGGAAAACGGTATATTTTTCGAATCGGTTTCGTCTTTAATACGTAAAGAAACGATTTGTTTCGATTTCGTTCGAACGGACCGATATGGAAAACGTTTTTGATCAGGACCGTTTTCTGGGGTGTTCGGTACGAACGAATATTACGAATAATTTCTGCTTGTCGCCCAACGAGGGCGCGCGGGGCGTCCTGTGGATTAAACTGGATTTTCAAAAAACGTTCCCGTTTCGATTTCGTTCCGAACAAAGTGTTGTATAAAGAACCGTTCGAAACGTTTTAAAAACGTTATTTTGAATAACGTTTCCGAGCCCCCTCCCCGTGCGCGCGCGCGTTTGTGTGTGTGTGTGTGTGTGTGTGTGTGTGCGCGCGTGTGTGTATGTGTGTGTGTGTGTGCGCGTGTGTGTATGTGTGTGTGTGTGTGTGCGCGCGCGCGAGATTGTGCGTTGTGTATGCGTGCGTGCGTGCGCGCGCAGGTGTGTGTGTGTGTCTGTGTGCGCGCGCGTGATTGAGTGTTGTGTGTGATTGTGTGTATTATGAAGCCGTGAGGTAGGCGGTAGTGTAGTTGAGGGCGTGTGTATGTGTTGGAGTGCGTGTATGTGTGTGTCTCCTGTGTGTGTGTGTATGTTTGTCGGTGTGCATCTCTGCCTGTGATACATTGTAGTGAAACTCACATGCGGCGGTAGATTGGTAGCGGGGCAGAAGTCATTCCCCCCGTCGCCGGTGTAGCAGACGCGCGCGTACTGCCGCCGCGCGCACCACTGCGCCAGCGCCACGCTCTTGCACAGGTTGGACGGGCAGCGCGCGCACGCGGTCTGTCGCATGCACGGCTCGATGTACAGCCGCCCGTGCTCCCAGAACGCGCGATTTGTTATTACAGCTGTTACGCAGTCCTGTTGACAAATGATATGTATTCATAAACGTAATATAAACTTATTTTAGTTACAGTCGAGTTCATAAATATGTATTCACTTTATTACCTACCTTGTCTATTTAATGTCATATTTAGATTGCCTTATATGAATTGTCACAGCGATTAAAGTGACAAGGTACTAAAGTGTACACATATTTATGAACTCTAATGTAAAATATGCTTTGTCACTTTCTGTCACAAAAGTCACAATGACAAATACACAAGGACAAAATATATTTTATGCGTACATACATACATATGCACCTTCTCACGCCTTCATGGGGTTCTTGCTGGGGTAGGCAGAGCTACAGAATTACCAACAAGTCTAAAAAAATGTTGTCAATTCTTGACCCACGTTTTGTACAATCAGGCTAAGATGTTATTTTTCACTTCTCATGCTCAAAAAGTGTGTCATATTAGACTTATCAAGCGAGACTCAAGTAGTATATGTAAACCCTAGAGAATACATTATATGAATATTTTCCCTAGGGAAAATATGAAATGGAAAATAGAATGATTTACATTTACAAAACATTTTAATTTGACCAATCAAACACTTCACCAAATTAAATCCACCAATCAAAATACTTCACCAAATTAAATCCACCAATCAAAATACTTCACCAAATTAAATCCACCAATCACGATACACATCGACTTTCAATCGTTACGTTGGGTTCTTTTTGGTACGTATACTCTTTAACTAACTTAACTCTTTAAAAAAACTTTGTTTTTCGTATCAAACAACCAGAATACAGCTGTATTAAAATCGACCAATCAGGTAACAGAATTCATTTCTCAAAGCATTAGGTGTTTTTTAGGGGTCCATATTGGCTCACCTAATTATTTTTACTCATAACGACTCATAAGTCCTAATTATCGCAACTCCTAACGTATTTATTTCAGCAACTGTTACATTTTCAGGATTTTTATAAATCAAACCTAACCTAACCTAGTCTTATCTACACATTGAATATTTCAGAACTTCTGAAAAGTTTACGGTTCCAGCGGTATAAAAATTTCATTTTCGGAGTTCCGATAATAGGAGTTACAATTTTAGTTGAACTTTGGCGCTCCCCGTTGATGGGCATAGTGCTGGAGCAGCAACCGTCGACAGCGACCTAAATGCTGCGCCCGAGAAAGCTGGATAGCCATGTGCACAGTAACTCGGAAATCCCGTAAGGAGGTAGCTTCAAAAGAAGTGCCCGATGCCAGACCCGATCGAAGGCCTTAGCGACATCCAAAATCAAAAATCAAAATCAAAATATTTATTCAGCAAATTGGCCACATACGGGCTCTTTTACACGTCGGTAAAATAGAGTGAAGTTACTAGCGCTTCGGACAAGACCATCATTGCGGAGAAGAAGCGCCGCAAGAAACTCCAGCAGAAGTTCATTTTTTCCAATCATAAAATACAATAATACCGACTTAAAAGTAAGTTACATTACAAGGTAATAAAGCAACAAATATAAATTATTAGAACTAGCCCAAATAAATAAAACATTACAAATGCAAAAATTAAAAACATTACATGTCAAATACATTAAACTAAAAATAATGACTAGGAGAATAACACGACGAGGTCTCTACGTCAAAAGCCATAACTGGAATAATTAACTGAGCAACAAGTCCTTGCAGCCGTGAACAGATCGGACCCCACAAACAGCACCCGTCCAGCCCGACAGCCGAAGCTTCTCTTTACACACACCAGAAGATCACCAGCTAAACGACCATGACGGAAGCCATTAACGGTCGCTATATAGTAAGCTGGTCATTCTCTATATATCCCAGAAGGTGCCTTTGATTATTCGCTCCATCACATTTGAAAGCAAAGAAGTCGCCATAGGCCTGTAATGTAATTGGATGTACCCGACGTGTCACCCTTTTTCGGCGTATGTCCATACTCCAGTCAACTTACGATTTTTTGGAAATAATTCGATATCAGGCTAAAATGTTTTGTAAATGGTCATACCGCCGCGCTCAGATACGTCAATTAAATTTAATACTTGTTTAGTGACGTGATGTCTTATTCTATTGCTATAGCAAAGACAGCGACAGCAGCAACTTTAATCAAGCATTAAATTTAATTGACGTCTCTGAGTGCGGCAGATAGTGTTATTTTGGGGACCGCCTTTAAATTCCGTTTTTTTCCGTGGAAATTAAGTTAGGTTAAATGAATAATAAGTTAGGTTAGGTTTGATTCATAAATATCAAAAAATAAAGTCTTTTATCAAAACATTGCATTGAATTCTACTGTTTCGTTTGATAGAAAACTTCATTTTCTTATGTGTAATAATAAATATTAAATATCAGGGGATAATGTCACACCAATTGACCTAGTCCCAAACTAAGCTCTAGGCTTGTACTATGGGTACTAGACAACGATATAAATACTTATATAGAGAAATATATACTTAAATACTTAGAAAACATCCATGACTCAGAAACAAATATTCGCGCTCATCACACAAATATCTGCCCTTACCGGGATTTGAACCCAGGACCGCTAGCTACATAGGCAGGGCCACTACCAACTAGGCCAGCGCGTCTTCATTTAAGTATCTCAATCAGCATTATACAGTGGTGGTCACATAATTAGGGACACTTGTTTCTTTTCCCATACAATTGCCTACAAATACAGCTTTTCAATTTTGACAACCAATCAAAAAGTTCTTAACCAATTATATTTTTAGTTACACTTATCGTTAACTAATAAAGTAAAGTTTAAATGTATGTACAATTTTATTTATCTCTGTTGAGATCGGATCATTCATTTTACTTATAAGGACTTGAAAAAATTAATATTCGGCGCTCAAACAAAGTTGTAGAATTTTGTACGCGTCAGCACTTAGTTTTTAAATCCTTATAAAATATAAGGTCCGTTTTTAATTTCACTGTACATCAGTTTAAACCTTAGTTAATTATGTAAAATAAAATTTATTAAGCAATAAAATTGGTCGAGAACTTTTTGATTAGTGGTCAAAATTGAAAAGTCATATTTGTAGGCAATTGTATGGGGAAAAAACAAGTGTCCCTAATTATGTGGCGACCACTGTATGGGTATATATAGACAAAGTAAGCCACGCCATTGCTATATCACGAAACCAACTTAAAAACCAATATATAGTGTTCAATTGCCAGCATATAAATAAATGGTAGAATTATGTAGACTGGCCGTTTAACGTGGCTTCTCTAATTATGTTAGAGCCTTTGTTTCAATGTTTTTCTACTTCATAATGGAGTTAGAGTTAGTCACGAGCGCGTGATACCTGAGGATACGTAGATGATATGATACGTAGCTAACAAGCTACAGACTATGGTAGGTGACTCTACGTCATCAAGATTTGTTCGCTATATAGCACAGATAAAAATACACATAGATAACCAATGATATAATATAAAAAGAGGTAGATATGTTACCTATACGGTATTCCGCGTGAAAAAATGGCCCGGCTTACGCACACGTAATCAGTAAATATTGCAATTACACACTAATTCATAAATGACAAGTGAAAGCAGGATGGTATGCTAATTTCCGGGAGCGAAACAAAGACGAGTGTATGTTGCTCTGCAGACTAGTTCACGGTTCCGTTGACGGCGCAAGACTAAGTAAGGGTGTACCAATTGGCTTGGTTTTAGGGTGCCACTATCGAAGTGCGTATAAAATATCTACCTCTTTTTACTATATTATATCATTGTAGATAACGTAAACACCTCAATCTGTATGAAAACCAATCGTGTCACTATTTGCTACCAACTGGGACACACCAAATTTTCCGTTTTCAGCGCAAAATCGATTCAAAGTCGTCGCTTTTTTGGGCTATTGCAGTTTATTATCACGCAACGAGGTATTTTCTTAATTTTCACGGCCGACTGGCTGCAACAACAGGCGCGCGGGACGTCAGTAGCGACGGCGAACCCCGACGCTTGGTCCGGGTTTAAGTCCGGATTCGGACACGCGAAGTAGATGCATTTGCGTTATCTATGTGTATTTATATCTGTGCTATACAGGGAGGCCGGAACATAGACGTCCAAAAAAACATTTAGGTCCCTCGTGTCGTGGGGTATCCGAATCACCCCCATGTACGAGGGGCGGCTGAAAAGTAATCTACCTAACAATGAAACAAAAGACTGTCGTGGCTAATTTTTTTTTATTTTTCTATATAGTCCCCTGCTAGTAAAATGCACTTATTAAATTTTTCAAATATTGAATTTAAACCATTAAAAAAAAAAACTTTCGGTTTGTCGTCAAAAAAGTCAGTAACCGCAGCCTTCATTTCGTCATCGGTCATAAACCTTCGTCCCCTGAGGTCTTTCTTGAGAAGTCTAAACAGAAAATAGTCACAGGGGGCTAAATCTGGACTATAAGGGGGGTGGTCAATGGTTTCGAAGCCATTGTCTTTAATTGCTAGCTTCGTTGTGCGGGCGGTATGCACTGGTGCGTTATCGTGCAAAATCAGAATACCTTTGTTTAGTTTACCTCGCCGTTTTTCTTTTATAGTCTCTCTTAGTTGGTATAGTAAGTTTGAGTAATAATCAGCATTCATTGTAGTTTTCTTCGGTAAATAATCTATGAGCAAAATCCCTTCTGTGTCCCAAAAGATTGTAGCCATAAGTTTACCTGCCGATGGACAGACCTTGAATTTCCGAGGCGGCTTCTCATCCTTAAATTTCCACTGTAGCGACTCTTGCTTACTTTCCGGGTCCCATTGTCGAATCCAAGTCTCATCACATGTTACAATTCTAGAAATTATTTCTTCCTCTTTCCCTCGACTCATCTCCAAAAACTCTTCGCAACATTTGACACGCCTCTCCATGTCAAATGCAGTCAACATTCTGGGGACCCAACGTGCACTAACCTTGGACATTTTCAAATGCTCATGAATTATTTCATTGACTCGCTCTTTACTGACGCCCACATCTCTAGCTATCTCCCACTGCTTCACTCGTCGGTCCTATAATATAATTTTTTTCACCCTGGCTACATTTTCATCGGTGACGGCCGAAACTGGTCTTCCGCTACGAGGATCATCTTCCAGACTCTCACGACCTAACTTAAACTGCTTTGACCAAAACTTTATAACAAATTCGGAAGAACACAAACTGCCAAACACACGTAACATACGCTGTCTGATCTCCGAAGGCGTATTCCCTTCTTTAGTCAAAAACTTAATCACCGCACGCTGCTCGATTTTATCCATTTTCACTTTTTCTACCGACATGTTTGAAACAATTGTAGGAGACAAATAAACGTGATGCAATAAACAAATGAATGTAATACATTTTGAAAATAGAATAACAAACGAATATAAATCCATACCAGCCAGCATTATTTTTGTATATATTTCTGACCAAGGAGATTACTTATCAGCCGCCCCTCGTATGTTCCGCGATTTTTAGTATTTTCGGAGATATGGATCATTTTAATCAGAATTTTGGTAAGTCTTCCTTATGTCCATATTATGAAAAACCGTTAAGTTCATGTATTATTATAATATTGTTTCAGTGGTTTCTTACATTGATAGAATAATTATGAACTTAGGATGTTTTAAAACTACATGGCAGTTTTTGTTTCATGACAACTTTTTGTGTAATCACACAAAGTTTGTTTGTCCATACTAGGTGAAAAACAAACATGGGGTACAATTTTATTAGTATGGAGAAAGTAACTTTGTGTGATTACACAAAAAGTCACCATGAAAAAAAAGCTGGCTTGTAGTTTTAAAAACATCCTAAGTTCATAATTATTCTATCAATGTAAGAAACCAATGAAAAAATATTAAAATAATATATGAACTCAAGGGTTTTTCATAACATGCACACATAAGGAAAAATTATAAAAATTCTGATTAAAATGATCAATATCTCTGAAAATACTAAAAATCGCGGAACATACATGGGGGTGATTCGGATACCCTACGATACGAGGGAACAAATTTTTTTTTGGACGTCAATGTTCCGGCCTCCCTGTATAGGTTGGCGATCTTTAACAAAGTCGCTCCCCGCCGTCTGTCCCTCTGTATGTACGCTTATATCTTTCAAACTACGCAACGGATTTTAATGCGGTATACATCAATAGATAGAGTGATAAAAGAGGAAGGTTTTTATGTACCTATATACTCAGGAACGTAATATAAACCAAAGCAAAGATGGTCACTAATATGGATAAAAGTTCTTGGATACGCACTAACTTCCTAAGGCTGCATTCGACCAAACTGTAATAAGGTCTTATAACTAGATTAAACGCCGAATTTGTATAGACTAATCTCGGAGTAAGTCTTATTCCAAGTTTGGCCGGCCTAAGTGATATTACGAACGGGTAGATTTTGAATCGGTCCATCCCTTGGGAGTAAGTAGATCTTCTGTCAGCATGCATGCGTCAGGATTCCCACTCCGCGACTTACATAGCTATAAGTCTCCCCCATCCCATGATTCCAACCCCCATTCCTATCCCCCCTTTTTGGAAAAACCCCGCGGATAAGTAAACGGAGGAAGGACTTTCTCCTCCGGCCTTTCAGCACGCCTGGGGTAGTATCCGCGGGAGTCTAAATTCTAGTTGGTAATAGGGGATTGATGTTTTTAGCCGGTGCGAGCCCGGCAGTACCTGAGCCCTCCATTCCCAGGTCTCCGGAAGGGATTTTCACCTGTGCCCCTTTTTCTTAAAGTATTCTAGTAAAAAGCAAACAAAAGCAAGGGCGATTACAAAAAAAAAGTAAGTAGATCTTTTTTTTTTTTTCTAGATCGGTTCCCCAAAAGCGATAGATCCGCGTGTAACAATTTTCCCAATCGCATCTTTCGCCATTCGTGATCGTGAATCGTCATTTTACTCCTGTGATTTTAACCTGTCGCATATTTTAGGAGATAAAGAACTCCATCGACGCTGTCATAAGTTCTGTTACTGAGATTTATTACAATTTAAAAAAGAAATTAAAGGTATTTTTCATAAATCTGTATATTAATCGAAACTTTGATTTATATAAAATATAAATAAAAAAAATGTATTCTAAACTATTGCAATTATTTGATGTACGATCTTGAAGTATGCCCATTTCGGACTAGAAAATCATAGATCAATTTACGCACGACGATGACAATGATAACGGCCACAACTTTTGTAAGAGTTCTTGTAGAGAGTTCCAATTTGCGTGACATATTGATCAGACTTTTAACTTTAAATTCTGATGCAAATGTATTTCAAGCAACTAAAGATCCGCTTGGACACTCAATCTTGATGTCTCATTAAATCGACTTTACGATTTCACATGAATTTTGCAGCAATACAAAAACACACCAAATCTCTTGCTTCATAAGTTGGAATTGAGTCTTGTTGAGAAATATAATTTTGGTCTCTAAACATACACAGAGATAGGGAGTTTTATAATTATTAAACAATAAACTTCTTTGGTAAACAAAGACTAACCTCTTTAGCGTTTTCAAAAAGTGAAATTTACAGAAAAGTCATGCGTGATTTCATCGACGCCGGTCTGTGAATTTTAAAAAATCGTCTTTGAAATTGCGGCGACTATTATAGAATGATTATTTGTTCTTCAAAATGTACATTAATTGAGTTGATAAATACCAAACTCCAATATGTCAATCAACTCAATTGAGTTTTTAATTTTTATACGTATTAAAATAAAAAAATAAAAATTAGTTTTTTGACTGAACCTTAGTAACAGAACGTATGGCCGCCGGACTCGTTATATTTGAAATGGGCAATTATGAGACTATAAAAAAGCTACAGTGTTATAAATGCGTGTGGTTGAAATTATGAATGAGAAAAAATGCGACCGAGTAAACATACGAATAGGAAACTGAACGTGACTCGGAAAATTGCAATGCGGAATTAGGTATCAAGTTTGGGGAACGGATTCTACGAGTACAGCCCCCTTTTCGGGGGGAAAAACAAGGCGGGAAGCGCCTTTGTTTTATATAGGTACTAAGTAAAGATAATGCAATGCCGTATCCACATGCATGTTGTTTGCTACAAACTACGGCGGGACGCAACTATAAGTTAGGGTGAGATGGAAATACATCTTGCTCACTCTAACGTATAGTTGTGTGCCGCGTGTGCTGCCGTGTTTGCGGCAAACACCAAGCATGTGGATGCGGCTTAACCCCCAGTATGCGGTGGCAGTTTCAGAATTTGACAGCTCAGTGCGGCGACGCGGTCAGGTGACCGGTCACGTGACATCCAACCCACAGAAATGGCGGCCATACTGAATGTTTTTATTTAAGGAGCGATTTTTTGTAAATTTCAATAATTTATTGGCTTAAACTACAATCGATTTTAAACCTACGATGCTATGTATAAAGGTTTAAAATAAAATGCGGGTAGGCTCGCAGGGCATTGGAACCGATCCGTGCCTACGCAGTTCATAGGCTGGCATATGGATCCGTGTCTAAGGATACGATTAAGCGTATTGTTTACAATTTATACACCCTAGGGGTTAATTTCCATACAATAAGTATACCTACACCATATCGCATAGCGGTCCCTGTAGTATCAAGTCTGATGTTTTTAAAACAACATCATACGATCTTGAAACAAGAAGTTCGTTGTCAAAACACCTTTTATTGCTGTCAAAATATTTTGTGATTTATAACTTAAATAAGAATAAGTGAGTTGATAAACATCAAACTCCAATATTTCCTTGAAATTTGGTATACGAATTTCAAGGACATATTGGAGTTTAGTATTTATCAACTCAAGTATTGAAAAGATAAAAAAACTCCCGACACGCGTCGTTATCGCGGGGGCAAAAACGATGTGACAGTAGTGAAAGATTATGATCAGGGGCCCGTTCCAGAAAGCCACTCTGCAACTCTGCACTCTGCACTTTGCAAATCCACGATAATGCAAAGTGCAGAGTAAACGTGTTCCAGAAAACACTCTGCGTAATTCGCAAACTCTGCAAAGATTCTGTTCCTAAAAGATACTTTGCAAATCCACAAAGCCACACTCTGCATTTAACTCTGCCTCTTCAACTCTGCAATAGCTCTGTGGAACAGAAATACGTTTAAAGAGTGGGATTTGTGGCGTGCAGAGTTGCAGAGTGGCTTTCTGGAACGGGCCCCAGACATAGGAATCCAGGGGCAACATTTTATGACAGGTAGGGAGTTCCTATATCGATAAACTCAATTATCGATGCTTTTTCCATATACTAGTGATCGTCCCCAGCATTGTAAGTATTGTTCTGAGTAAATATGAAGTTCACCCAGCATATTAAAAAAAATGTTCTGCCCCCATTACCTCCACAGAAATTGAAAAGTCATTTAGCCACCTGAAATAGATTTATCACTTTTATCAGCCAAAACGGAGAGGTTTAATGCCCGCAAATTGGGAACAAATTCTGACCGTTTATTTTAACAATAGTAGATGGGACAATTACATACATACATACATAAACTCACGCCTTTATTCCCAGTTTGGTGTAGGCAGAGCTACAGAATTGCCAACAACTCTAAAAGCTTGTTGATAATTCTGTAACCACATTTTGCATAATCAGGCTAAGATGTTTACCAGTGTATTAGTGACAGGTTGCAAGCCCATCGCCTAACAGTACTACAAGCCTTTATTCCCTTAGTCGACTCTTACGACATCCACGGGAAGGCATGGAGTGGTACTATTCTAAGCCGGCAACCACACAGCTAAGTTAAAGTTTAAAAAATCCCAACCGATTTTCATGAAAGAAACACGCCGATTAAACCAGCTTTAGTGGTGGTAGGACCTTGTGCTTCCGCCCACATCGCTACCACCATCTTACCCATCAACCCACCGCCAGCAGCATTCGCATTATGTTCCGGTGTGGGGATAACACAACCGGTGACATTACTAGCGTAGAGGCATTCCATCTTAGTCCTCAGGGTTGGCAACGCGTTTGCGGTCTTAGGATTGCAGTCTTTAGATTGTAGTCTTGAGAATGCAAATGTCTGTGTCATAGAGAGTGATAGAGGCCGACCTTGGGTTTGCACTTCTCTCTCCCTCGCTCATGCTAGTTTCGGAATCCAACAGACTTTTTAACACCAATTAGCTCTGAAGGTATAATCGACCAAGAAACTCCTTTACCAATTTGTGACTCTATTTGTATGACGTCAAGGTCTAATAGTGGTAAAGGACTTTAGTCAAGTATACATACCTACCTACTTAGATACGTACCTATAAACAAGTAACAATAATATTACTAGGAAGTGTAAAAAAATGTATATACTTTTTTTATGTCAGTAATTCTATTTTCAATTCGTTTCTTAATGAAATTTAAATTGGTTTTCAAATGCGATTGTTGTTTTATTTCAATGTTATGTTAAGTTATTTTCCTACTCCTGTACTTTTATCTGTCATTTATATAGTCACGAACACTAATATAAGAATATAGATTATATGTCCGCAGAACATTCCGTAGAAAAGTCTATCTAGTCTATTCCCCTTAACAGCACTTGTGCTTTTTTGAGCCAAAACGATATGCCTAGCTGCCAAAGCTTACACCTAGGTTAATTTGACCAATCAAAATACTTCACCAAATTAAACCACCAATCACAATACACATTGACTGTCAATCGGAACGTTAGGTTCTTTTTGGTATGTAAACTCTTTTACTAATTTAACTCTTTAAAAAAAACATTTTATTTGGTATCAACACTATCAACCAACCAGAACGCAGCTATATTAAAATCGACCAATCAGGTAAAAGAATTCATTTCTCAAATCATTAGGTGTTTTTTAGTCCCTATTTCACAAGTTAAATCGATTGTGCAACTTTAAAAAAAAATATGAAACCTGTCAAGTGCACATCAATTTAAAAACAAAGTTAACCATAGACACATATTTTATTGTTTTCGAATGTTTCTCGCTCGTTTGTCGTTCTGTGCTTCGTTCGTTCGTATTCTAACCTAGGTATATTAAAGAGTAAAAATCTATAAATAAAATTTTGTTAATTTAATTTTGCATTTTATTTGAAACCTAGTCGTAGAAAAAGTATTGTATGCAACGGTGTATAACTAAGTCAAAAAATACTCGTGGCGTCTTGCTTTACGATGTTCGCCTGCGGCTCACATCGTAACCACACCACTCGTCTTTTTTGACCTCTCTTATACAACTGTTGCATAAATTACTATTAATTATTCTGTTTTATCGTTTGATTATATTATGATGTTGTTTTTAAATTTTATAGTATACCTACTTCCACACTAATAAACTAAGTATATAAACATTTAATAATACATTTTCTTCAAGGACTTCGCGTCAGGCGTAGGCTACGACTTGATTCTGACGGACTGAACTGCTTTATCCGTCTAATAACAGACTGCTTGACTGCCCATTATCTCCTCCACTAACTGTGTAACATTTTTTTTTAAATGGTAAATGGGCTTGCTCCTGACTACCTCTTGCTCTTGGAGGACGATGAAGCGAGCTCGCCCAGAAGATGCCTATTCACTATCTTCAAAGTTTATTTTTAATGTTTATGATATAGGGGAAGAAGGGGTGGCTTCGTACAAAGGGAGCATTCGTACAGTGGTCATATCTCGACTATCCAACACGCTGAAGCGTTCATATTTGTATGCGTGACTGCCGCTCATATGCATAGGCTACCCTCCAAAAGCGATGGCAGTGCGGCCGCAGATTTCGCCAGAAATAAATAATGTGTTTTCGCGACCCGAAAGTAATTTTTGGTTATCCTTTGAATGCGTCTGTCTCTAATAAGTTTTACTCGAATTAGAAAAA
The DNA here is from genome assembly GCA_946894065.1 of Acleris literana. NCBI lineage: Eukaryota > Metazoa > Arthropoda > Insecta > Lepidoptera > Tortricidae > Acleris > Acleris literana. Next base: position 1,357,577 of record OX335693.1, on the reverse strand, counting down.
ATGATTTTATATAGTTTGTAATTAGATGCTTGAGATTAATATGTAAACAATGGTTTTGGGATTAGTTTAACAGTTATTTTTTATTTAGATTTATTTCGGATCGTTTTGGTTAGGGTACCTTCGTATGTACAGTATACCAAGAATAATTATAATCACAAAACCAGGTCAGTAAGATATGCCTAAAAGGTGACTGAAACAGGTGAAATAGCTGAAAATCCAATGAATCCTGGGAAAAAACGAATAGTGTACGAAGCCGCCCCACGTATGGGGTGCATTCGTACGTTTCCCACTTTTTGGGAATACCATTATATTTTGGCACAGTTGCTTTGTATCCAAACTGAAATACACAATTATTATAGCCAAATAAGTCGAAAATGAAGTAACATTCATCTCATTTAAAAAAAGCGGTTAGTTTTTTTTTACAGGGCTTAGAGTAAAAAGTGTAAGAAGCCACCCCATCTTCCCTACCTACTTCTGATATACTTATTTTGTTAGTATAGAAGTAGGTAGGGAAGATGGGGAAGAGTAATACATTTTGTTCAAGAACGTCGCGCCAGGCGTAGTAAACATAGGCTACGACTTGATTCTGACAGAGTAAACTGTTTATTTGTGTGTCTAATAACTGACGACTGCCCCGGCCCACTATCTCCTCAACTGACCAACGGACTAAAATATAAAAACGTAAATAAATATCAATAGACAATGTCACACAAATTTACCTAGTCCCAAACTAAGCTCAAGACTTGTACTTTGGGTACTAGACAACGGTAAACGTACTTATATAAAGAAATAAATACTTAAATACTAGCATACCACCGACTAACTAAGTGGACCAACTACAGCAACATGCTCGTCTGGCTTATTTCTCGACTACCTTCAGCCGATGCTTCTTCTGCCAGCGGAAAACGAATACTAAATTCGGGTCAGTCATAGGGCAGTCAGCAGACGTACCACGCCCGGCGTGCCACGCATCGACTCTCACTGACTAACACGCTGCTAACGAAGAGGAAGTCAGGAAGACTCACTAACTACTCGGATGACTTGTCTACCAGTAACATTCGTGCATTCCAGCGAGCTGACTGGGCTAAAGGCACCACTCAGTAAAACAATAAATATTGCTTTTGACGTGTTATCGTATTGTTTTTACTTGGCCGCCTTTATTGACAACACTTAAAAAGCAATAAGGTTGTTACGGGACTTGACAGAAGCACGTGGAGCATACCCCATGCTTTTGATTAGTCTACCAGAGTGGGTGCGCCAAAGTTCATATAAAATTGCAACTCCGATTTTTGGAACTCCGAATTTTTTTCTCATACCATTTTACATCATAATGATCACTCTTCATACTCTTCATAATATTTTTTAATACTAATGATAAGAAATACTCATCTGAACTTATAACGCCAATATTCATGGAACCGTACACTTTTCAGAATTTATAAGTATCTTACGTGTAGATAAAATTAGGTTAGGTTAGGTTAGGTTTATAACAATCCTCAAAAAGTAACAGTTTCTTAAAAAATGCATTATGAGTTGCGATGATTATGTCTTAAAAAAGTATGAACAAAAAAGTATAAGGAAAATTGTTCGAAGAAATGATGAGTATAGACACAAATCGTTATTTGTATAAAAAATCTAAAGACCAATTTTATATGAGCCAATATGGACCCTACCAGAGTAAATACTCTTTGACCGAACAATTGTCGTCGCGTGTGATCCATGGACTTGTTCCTCTAAGAAGTCCATGGTGATTGTCTCATACTCGACATTGGCGAAAAACGCGTTGTTAAAACAAGGAGTAAAAATTAATTAAGGCAAAAATAAAGGTTATTACTTGTAGATGGGCCCTGGACGACCACCATGCTCGACTGAGTAACTTACAGGTACATTCACTAAAGTTGGCACGAATGGAATGAACAAAAGTAATGTCACCTATCACTGTGTGAGTGCCGTCCTTTGAACCGATGTTCGAATTTCAAACCGAAAATCTGTTATTACTTTACACACTTGTATACTTTCGTTCACTCATTCAATCCATTCGTGCCAACTCTCGTGAATAGACCTGTACTTCTGGACTGACTACGACCGATAGACCAAGAGGACTCGGCTGACTAATCTAATCTACTCGACACTCGTCCAACTGACCTGCAGCCGGTGCGTCGTCAGCCAATGGTGCACGAAAACCGAGTTGGCATCAGTCAGCAGCACGACGTGCCAGCCGGCGCGACGTAGGGCAGTCAGCAGACGCGCAACGCCCGGCGTGGCCCGCATCGACGCTATGGCCTCCAGCACGTCAGATTCCCGGAGCCCTGCGGAGTAGGCGTGTTGGAACACCTGTGGACAAGGAAGTTAGCATTGAGAATGACGCTGTTAGCGTAGTTGGTTGTGGGTCCGGGTTCGATCCCCGGTAAAGTCAGACGTTAGTATTAAATAAGAATTTTTATTTCTACTTTTACATAGTATAAAACAAAGTCGCTTCCCGCCGTCTGTCCCTCTGTACGCTTTAGATCTTTCAAACTACGCAATAGATTTTAACCTCGTAACGCCCACCATACTACAAACAGGGAGTTTTTTGTGAGTGGGACTTTGAATCTACCGTCACTGCAATAAAGTTCAATTACGTTTGTTCGATAATGCCATTTTCAGTTTATGAATTTAGGAAAATAAACCTTATTCCCATTGCGACACAGTTCAAATTAGATTGCCTTGATTATGTACATTCTATTGCAAACTGGACCTTACGAGGTTAATGCGTTATTCATCAATAGATAGAGTGAATCAAGAGGAAGGTTTATATGTATAATAAATTCTGGATTTTGTACGGGTGTTACAGAAAGCTCACATAAACCTAAGCGAAGCGAGCGCGGGTCAATAGTTAATAAATAAATATCAGGGGACAATGTCACACCAATTCGACGACAATTTGACGACGTGCTAGCCTAGTTGGTAGTGACCCTGCCTACGAAGCTAGCGGTCCTGGGTTCAAATCCCGGTAAGGGCAATTATTTGTGTGATGGGCACGAGTATTTGTTCCCGAGTCGTGGATGTTTTCTATGTATTTAAGTATATATTTCTCTATATAAGTATTTATATCGTTGTCTAGTACCCATAGTACAAGCCTAGAGCTTAGTTTGGGACTAGGTCAATTTGTGTGAGATCGTCCCTTGATATTTATTATTTGATATTTATTTAATTGACCTAGTCCCAAACTAAGCTCTAGGGCTTGTACTATGGGTACTACTCGTAGACAACGATATAAATACTTATACACCGTGCCCGGGACGTACCCGAAGGATTTTAACCATCGATTCTAGACCCTATTTGGAGTATATAATGTGGTATAACATGTAGTCCAATATCGCATAATTTCCGAGATTTTTATAATTTAAAAAACAATTCTATAGTTGAGATTGATTGATTGGGCTAGCTATCCAGAGAGGTAATGCAGCCAGTGTCATGGGGACCATGCCGCGAGCGGACCTGCTAGAGGGGGTGTTATTTTTATAGTGGTGATTATTATTTATATGTGGCGTTCCATGGCTAAAGGGTCTTTATGATACATATTGAGTTAAGCATTGATCCTAAATCTGCGTTAAATAGGCTATCTAATAAAGAAAGAGTCACGACCCTAAGTCCCAAACTTTTTTAAATTTTATTTATCATACTTACACAAGCCGAAATTGCACTTTTGAGAAATCGTTAAAAGAAGTTTGAAACTCATATTAAGTATGTTCCCATTGGAAGTTACATAGATGATGATTGATTATGTATCTCAATGTGTTTTTCTTTGATATTCGGTTAAGGTTTTTTTAATGTGACTTCTAGACTTTGAAAAATCAGCCTTTGATTAGAGCAACTTGCTAATAAGAACGAAATTAAGAAAAATAAGATTTTCGGAATGTTTTTTAATATGTTGTAATTCGTACCATAGTGTATAGTTGGGGATATTTGAATTTACGTCTTAGGATAGAAATAAAATAACATAGTTAACAAAATCCTTTTTTTTAAATTAAATATGATTTTTTGTATTTTTTTCATCTTGCTCTTTAATATTAACAATTTTTGTGTAGTGAGATCTAAATTATATTCGATCAATCTACGCAAGTATCACTAAAGTGTCATTGTTACTCTATAAGTCTTATTTCTATAGTTACAAACGATTTGAGTTACATTAAAATCACAAATTCACGCCCATACATTTTAGGGAATTACAGATAATTGCTGATAATTACAGTAGTATAGTAATATCACGATAGTAACATTGTCTATTATTAATCTTATATTAAAACAGAATACCCAAGAAAAAATGTTTTTACAAGTTTACTTAAAATCTTGTTTTATAAAGAGTACCTGTCTCAAAAAACATTTTTGTTGATTATTTAGTTTGTTCTGATTTCCTTTTTTGGCAAAAATAAACACCATTTCGTATTTGGTTCCTGTAGCTACATGTAGGTTTTTTACGTTTTGTAGTTAATCTATCAGACCTACCTATTCATTTGTCATATTTTATAGCTCGTAAGATATTTGACAGTACTTACCTAAGTTGGGTATTTTTTGTTATTAGGCACGTTTTGTAAGTGGACCAATATAACTTAAGCAAACATTGCAATAAAATTTATCACCAGATATATCATTCTTGAATGTGCTCTGCCATAAGGACCCTTTTCTACTAAACTTTGTACCCAATTTTACTTTAGAAATATTTAACATACACGAGTGAAACCAAGCTACGAATAGACGTCTATCCCTTTATTTTACTATTTCGTAAAAAACAAAAAAGATATATTTTTAATGATTTTTACAACATCGTCAATATCTCCGTAACTAGAAACTGCCATAAGGACCCTTTTGTGATGGAAAGCCACATATGTTTAATATTTGAGTAGCTTAGTTTAATTTTAATATAAATACGTTTAGTTTTAATTTTTAATTGTATTAATGTTGAATTCCATAGTTAATTGAATTTGAACTCTGTCACCTTAACCTAAAGCATTATTTACCCAGAAAGATTCATGTTGTAAGTAGCAATATCATCAACGTACAACATAATTATTAATTTAGTCAATTTCTTAATGATGATGCTTTTAGTTAAGGTGACAGAGTTCAAATTAAATTAACTATGGAATTGTTTTTTAAATAATAAAAATCTCGGAAATTATGCGATATTGGACTACATGTTATAACACATAATATACTCCAAATAGCGTCTAGAATCAATGGTTAAAATCCTTCGGGTACGTCCGGGCACGGTGTATAGTGAAATATATACTTAAATTCATATAAAACATCCAAGACTCAGGAACAAATATTCGCGCTCATCACACAAACATCTGCCCTCGGGGATTTGAATCCAGGACCGCTAGGTTCGTAGGCAGGGTCACTACCAACTAGGCCAGCGCGTCAAAGTTAGGTAGGTATATAAGTTTTTTTACCGTGTCTAGTGCCCATAGTATATGCCTAGAGTGTAATAGTCCCTATTATCAACTTTCTCTCTTTGTCCCTTGATATTTATTCTATTCGACATTTGACAGTCACGTTATTTAATTGCATTTAAAAACACGGCAGCTTATAGACGTATTCCTAAGTATAGCTACGACTTCCATAAGGGTCGGTTTAATTCATATCGCCCGGTCCCCCTTTGCTACAATCAGCGGATTCCGGTATGCAAAATATGACGAACCGTCGTCGGAAACTAAAGGTTAAATCCGTACGACGTGTTTAGCATAGTGTGAAGTGAGGGCCTGCCACAGATATAAATACACATAGATAACTCAAATGCATCTACTTCGCGTGACTTATGGCCTCTACGCATTATCCTTCTTGACGTACAGCCGCGCACGACCGTCAGGCACGATGGTGCTGTACGCACTATCGTGCAAAGTCCATCGTGCAGATCGTGCTAGACGTTCGCGAAACGTAAACTCTGACAACACTGCGAAGATCTGGCACCGTAGATCTAGCAACACTTCTAAGATTTGATGGATGTCGACTGAAGGACCTAGCATCCACGGTCAAGAAAAAATATTTAAAAAACAAAATGAAGGACGTCAAGTCTACGCATTACCACAGGCATTAACATGCAAGCAGGATGCACGACTGAACTGACGTACGTCAGGGCTACGCACCATCCAGCCGCACGTCGTGCGAGAAGTAGTGGGGGGCTGGTTGGATACAAATTCGGTCGTGCAAGTCCTTCACGGTAATAATAATAATGATTGACGTCCAGCAAGCCTACGCACTATCGTTTTGCGTCGTGCATCGTGCCCGGAGGGACAGCACGGAAGGATAATGCGAAGAAGGCATTAAACCCCGACGAAGCGTTGGGGTTGGCCGTCGTTACTGACGTTCCGCGCGCCTGTTGTTGCGCGGTCGTGAACATTAAGAAAATGCCTCGTTGCATGATAATAAACTGCAATAGCCCAAAGCGACGACTTTGAGTCGATTTTGCGCGAAAAACGGAAAATTCTCTTCTCTTGGTGTGTCCCAGTTGGTAGCAAAAAGTGACACGGTTGGGTTTCATACAGATTGAGGTGTTTACGTCATCTATGTGTATTTATATCCGTGAGTCCTGCCTACGAAGCTAGCGGTGCCGGGGTCGATTCCCAATATGGGATTTTTTTTTGTGTGATGAGCGCGAATATTTGTTCTTAAGTCTTAGATGTTTACTATATATTTATGTATGTATTTCTATATAAGTATGTTTATCGTTGTCTAATACCCATAGTACCCAAATACAGTCACGAACTTTAATTTGGGGCCCACCTTAGGTCCAAAGTCATTCTGACATTCTACAACAATAAGGTTGAGTCTCCTATAAGTTACAAATGACTTGGCATCTCTAATGACATTGACGACATCATTTTTTCTTGAAATGGGTCACAAATTAACGTTCGCGATAGTACAAGCCTAGAGCTTAGTTTGGTACGGATTAATTAATTTATTTATTTGAACTTTTTTTGCACAATACAAAAGTAAAAAGTACAAATGGCGGACTTAATGCCTAAAGGCATTCTCTACCAGTACCATGGTTAACAGAGAATACCGTGCAAGTGGAGATCAATCAAAACGAATGTTGAAGTTTTTGGTAAACCATTATGCGTATGCAAAAACCAGTTCGATGCAGTTTAGATATGTAATAAGTGTCAAGGAAATAGTGATCAAATATAGACTATGTAGGTGTATATATATAAAGTGCTAAATGGGTCGGAAGCACGTTCGCCAAATTTCGAGGAATCTGAGTAAGACACGCGGTTTCGTCAGTATTACGTATAATGTTGACGGAGTGTAAGTCACAGGAGAATCTACCTTAAGGATTTTACTAGGTAGTTTTTTAAGTTTTTCGGGTTCTTTACTTTATTGTGAAGCGACCCGCCCTCGCTTCGCTTCGATTTATGTGAGTTTTCCGTATCACCCGTACATAAATCAGAATTTATTATACTCGCATCAAAATCCGTTTAGTAATAATAAAGATTTACTTTCGCAGAATTTTTATTTCATATAAAAGCATTCTTGCTTGTCTTTAACCGACTTCAAAAAAGGAGGAGGTTCTCAATTCGTCTGTTTTTTTTTATGTTTGTTACCTCAGAACTTTCGACTGGGTGAACCGATTTTGATGATTCTTTTTTTATTTGAAAGCTGGTGCTTCCCGATTGGTCCCATTTTTATCAAAATGAAGATCTGATGGTGGAATCCATGAGGAATCGACGGAACTCTTCAAAATTTATAGGCACACCTATAGCGATTTTGGTATTTTTCATTGTAACTCGTGTATTTGGTCTTGGAAAGCACTATTTGGTGAAGTGAAACTGATGATGAAGACCACAGATGGCCACCGGAACTCCTAAACGGTATATATTTCGAGGGTGGCGACAAGATATTTCATTAAGATAGTTGAGCGACTATGACGAAGCATATTTAGGTTTAAATATATGACTATGACTTTCCCACGGCGTTGCTTGCGGCGGGATTGAAATGTTCTATTGTTTCCTATTAATTGAGAAGTGGGAGAATAACAGCATAATTATGATCACTAAATGTTCAAGATATCCTGAAAATATTATGGTTTCAGCAGAAAATAGCGTTCGATGAAATAGTACATTGTGTATTAAGGGTGGTAAAGACAGAATTACAAACGAGAGTCTGTTAGAAGCCCGAAGCCGAAGGCTGAGGGCTTTAATGACTCGAGCTTTGTATTTCCTTTACCACCCGTGTAACATACAATGTTTTTCATCACAATTACGAGGAAATGAAATAAAATCAGACAAAAGATCATATTTTTAACTTACGATTCTCACTAATAATTTTAGCCGCGTTGGCGATGTCCGGCGGAGTCGAATTATCCATTTCTTCTAATGACGACATGTTTTTTTAATATGTGCACAAAGACACCCTTTTAATTATTATTTTGGAATTACACAGTTTATAATCACTAATCAGTATTTATAAATTAGCGGCAGACTACATCATTGTCTATGACTTACCACAGATAATGTCAAATGTTCAGGAGTCCGATTCTAGTGACAGTCGAGATCAATAGTTTATATGCGAGATTTTTAGAAAATTGTATGGAACTGAAATTTCATCTCGAATGAAACTTCATATCGAATGGCACATCGACTTACTTGGACTGACAGAACATTTTATCCGTTTTTACAACAAGAATGAAGGTTAATGTTGAATGCTGATATTTATGAATTAAAATAAAGTTGTAAGACTGTATTTAGTATTTTTTACTCGATGCAATTCATTAATTGTGATGTTAAAAATTCAGCGGTTTTAACGTTTTACGTTTTGTTAGCTGTCAAATATCACTAAAGCTGCCTTCAAATGTCAAAACTCTTTCTTCACATGTGGATAAAAACGATTTTCTCAATAGATATCAAACAAACAAAAAGGGCTTTCCGAGCTAGTGAGATGAAAAAAAATTTTTCATGAATGACAGGGTATGTCCATGTTATGCAAACTCTCAAAACAGCTCAGCCTTTCCGAGCTCTGCTCATAACTGAATCAGAAATTCTAATACCCCTTCTACACGGTCGGATCAACCCCCCAATTCAAACAAAGGTCAAGTGGTCCTTGATCAAGTTGAACAAAATTGGATCGTGAAGACGTCACTTGGCCAAATTGGACGAATTGAAGTTGAGAAGAAAACTTGACCTTCGTTGAGTTGGGTGGTTGTTCCACTTGTTCCGAACTTGTAGAAGGGGTTTAACGAGTGTTGCCAGACATCCTGACTTACGAGAGACGTGCCGATTTTCAGGGGTCTATGGACACGTTCCGATTTACCCTCCATCGGGACGCCAATCTGAAATATGCCTGGATTTTTTAAATCGCATTGTTCAACAAAATATGAAAATACCTTAAAAGAGATCACCAAAAGTGAAATTAAAATTAAAATCGGCCAAGAAATGCGGACAATACATGCATTTTAAACTGCTAATTAGACAGCGATTAGACGAGAGATTCGATACGCCGTCTGACGTCATGTAACACGTCGGCCACATAAACGCCATGTTAAATTCTGTTTTGCTAGAAAGAGATAGAAACAAATCTTTGCTGGATTATCTTGGGTATTTTGACAGCTATTAAAAAAAAAAAGGCTTGTAGAACTGTTAGGCGATGGGCTTGCAACCTGTCACTAATACGCTGGTAAACATTGTGCAAATTGTGGTTATAGAATTATCAACAAGTTTTTAGAGATGTTTGTAATTCTGTAGCTCTGCCTACCCCACTCTGGGAACGAAGGCGTGAGATTATGTATGTATGTATGTATGTATTCAAAAAATATTTTTCTCAACTATTTCTTAAATGAATTGTCCCGATTTTCAGTCATGATTCAGATTCGGATTCAGATTTTATTACTCAATATAACACAGTATAAATTACATGACATGTCAAATTATATGCAGTTATATTGAGGTCGTCAGAGATAGAATAAATAACAATAGTAAAAGTAAAAGTCAACACAAATACAAAGTACATTTTAAAAAAAACATAGTCAATCTTATTTACAAGTCAAGTTCCATAATACTCATTTACCGAATAGAGTGGGTGATCCAACAAAAGATTCCTAAGCCGGCATGAATAATATAACAACTGGGGCCTGTTTAATAAAGCTACAAATTGTAATTTACAGGGTACAAGTTTCCATTTGCCACAACGTCGACCAATGACGACCAGCCATTTGAGCAGTGTTGCCAGTTTAGACCTGTAAAATTGTAACTTGTAGCTTTATAAAACGTGCCCCCGGAGGTCAGAAACTGAGGGCCCTGCCAAGATGCATTGCGCTAACTAACGTTTCTATTCGTTTCATTTTTAAACCAATCGCGTCACTGGTAGATCACGTGACTTTTCGTATCCCGCCATCTACCAGTGACGCGATTACGCGATTGGTTTAAAAACGAATCGAATAGAAACGCTAGTTAGGGTAATGCATCTTGGCAGGGCCCTCTGTAGGCCACATTTGTCGTTGTAAAACAATTGCAAGTCGCGCGATTTTTCAACTGTTTTGTGTACTATCCCGATTTGGAAACCCGGGTCCCGATTTTTTACCCGACTGCCGAAGGAGGAGGGTAATGTGTTTATCAGCCTATATATGTATGTTTATTCCTTTGTGGCGCTCTAGAAACTAAACGCAAGGACCGATTTTGATGATTCTTATGGCAATCGATTTGTCTTAATCTTGTGAGTGTCTCTAAAGATATGACAGTAATTAAAATTCAATATGGCGGCAACTAAACGCCATATTGTAAAAAAGAAGAAAATAAAGACAACTAACTATGACAAACGGGGTATCATTTAATAGGTATTTAAAAGTCATCTTTAGGTTTCTTTCATCATTTTTCATTTTGAACGATAATTTAGGATTAATAACGATTTAAAGTCACAATAGTATTTTTTTTAAAGCTTGCTTTTAGTTGTTATTATTAATTAGCACAGTCTCGATTTTTGTAGTACTTGACCTGGCAACACTGTTTACTCGCTCTCGATTCCGCGCCCGCTTCAGCCTGTTCCCTGCACCGTAGCTTGCTGTAGACTCTCAACTCTCAATGCCAGCTGTCAATAGAAGGTCATGCGTTTTGGACGGCAGCCAGCAAGGGTTTCCCTATGTTTTACAGCTTTTCACGAGTTCAAACTATTTCTAGACACATAATTTAACTTAACATGAAAAAAAATAGAAAAAAGTTACTTAAGTGTGAGTCGAACTCCCACACGAAGGGTTCCGTTACAAATAATTAAGATTAAGCAAAAAGCCGCCGAAAAATAGCTGCCATAGTAATACACACGCTTTGAAAATTCCAAGTGTCTAACTATTACAGTTTAAAAGAGTATTTGTTCCTGAATCTCGAATGTTTTCTATATATTTAAGTATGTATTTCTCTATATAAGTATTTATATCGCTGTCCAGTACCCATAGTACAAGCCTAGAGCTTAGTTTGGGACTAGGCCATTGGTGTGAGATTGTCCCTTGATATACAGTGGTGGTCACATAATTAGGGACACTTGTTTTTTTCCCATACAATTGCCTACAAATACGACTTTTCAATTTTGACGACCATTCAAAAAGTTCTAAACTAATTTAATATTTGGTTACACTCATCGTTCATTAATGAACTAAGGTTTAAATGTATGTACAATTCATCTCTGTTGAAAACGGATCTTTCATTTTATAAGTATTGGAAAAAATAAATACCTCATACAAAGTTGTAAAACTTTGTATGGACGGGTCAGCACTAAGTTTTTAAATCCCTATAAAATATAAGGTTCGTTTTTAACAGTAGTTCATTGTACATAAATTTAAACATTAGTTAATGATCTAAAGTTAATTGTATTTAGGAATTAAATTTGGTCGAGAACTTTTTGAATGGTAGTCAAAATTTAAAAGTCATATTTGTAGGCAATTGTATGGGAAAAAAAACAAGTTTCCCTAATTATGTGACCACCACTGTATATTTATTTATGATATTTAGAAATCAAAGAATGCCTGCAAAGGGATTGACGTAGGCTCGGATACGATTGCGTCAGACACTTATTTCAATTACAGTCACGAGATTAAATTTTGGTACCCACCTTGGGTCCAAAGTCAATCTGACATTCAACAACAATAAGGTTGAGTTTCCTAAAAGTTACAAATGACTTGACATCTCTAATGACATTGACGACTTCAAGCATATTTTTCTTGAAATGGGTCACAAATTAACGCTTGTGACCGTACATAGGTACATTATGAAGGTTTTTTTACAGTTTTCGTAAATCGTTACAATTACAAACGACTAAGACCTAGGCCTTTTCCAGCACGATTTCAGCGCATGTCATCACCGCATGTGACACCATGAAACGTGCGAAATGACGCAAGAGTTGATGCGCAGACGCTAACTAACTTAGTCTGAATCTAAACTCGTTCACGTCCGCTTTCGCGGAGCTCCTATATGTGTGCCCTTCGGGCCTGCTGCAAAACTAGCATGACCTGAACCTACCTACCTATTTCGACCTAATTATAAGTGGATATATTTGCAACTGGGAGAAATACGGTTTTTGTGCAACCAATAACATTTGACTGTCGAATGAGCAACTCTCTTGAACTCTCTTCAAAAAGAGTAGGAGGTTCTCAATTCGTCGGGATATTTCTTTTAAGTGATAGGAACGAAAAAAACGTTAGCAACGCTTGCATTAGGCTATCTACGCCAATATAGGGCATACTATAATAGGGCATACTTCTAAATAAAAAGGTCGTATGCGCAATTTGAAAGTCAAAGCAAATTTAACCCGCAATGTTAAGAAATAAGATCACGAATAAATACGCGGCTTTAGATACTATCGAAGACAGCAAATTACTTCTAATAGAAAATTCGTTCATACTCATTGCTTCTCGAGCCCTTGCCCAATTCTTATTTTTTTAATATTTATGCCTGCATACGATCAATCATCCCAAACCCATAAACACCATAGATAATGAACTTCTACTAACCATGGCCATAAACACTGCTAGGCTGATTGTGCTGTTAATACAAGATCAAGGGCGTTATAGATAAGCGTAATGGATACGCAGAAGCACAGATTATCAATGCAAAGAGTGTGGCGATGGATGACTTTCCGAAAATCGAATTTTACTGCAAGCCATTATTCCATTCGCATAATTTACCATTCTTTATTTTTTTCAGTAGCTTATTTTGCCAAATAACTTTTATCTCAGTAGAAATAATTCCATTATCATAATTTCCCGATCTGTATTTATCTGAATAGTTATATCATTTTCACGGAGTCGACGGAGCTACTCTGGCGCGGAGCTCCTACGTCTGGGTGGTTTGGGCCTGCAAACCTAACATAACCTAAACCTACCTACCTATTTTGGCCTAATTACAATAGTGAAATTTGCGAATGGAAAAATAACCAGAATGGTAAATATGTGATCAGGAAAAATTAAGAATGGGAAAAAAAGACATTCGGTAAAATCACGAATCGGAAAAATTGCGGCTGGAAAAATTGCTAACAGAAAAAAAAGATTTTTGGAAAAATATCGCCACACTCATATAAACACGTTGAAACAAAACGTTTCTTGGACCCCCTTTATTATTTCACTTTCTTTAATTATTTGTATTTGTTAGTAAATCCACCCTAATAACACTTTTTTTTTAAATACTCGCTATCTATTCCGTTTCAAAAGATACAGCTGTTTCAAGTTAGGACGGACAGACAGACAGCGGAGGCATAAAACACGAAAAAAAAACCGGACAAGTGCGAGTCGGACTCGCCCACCGAGGGTTCCGCACATGACACGGAAATTCGGAACGGTCCTTGCATAAAGACCCTGTCTTTTGTGATTTAATTAAAATGTATATTGGTTATTTTTCCCTATATTTATATTTGTAGACGGTATTACTTGACAAATTTCATAGACCTAGGTCAACGGAAAATACCCTATAAATTTTGATTCCCTTGATAGTGTCGAAATATACGTTTTTTGCGGCAAAAACAGCCGTATCTTTTTTTTACGTTAACTTAGAAGTTTGATTTTTTCACAGCTTCAAGGGACTGTAGACCTGAGTATATAGTTTTAATTTCAACTCGATACCTCCACGCGTTCCGGAGATAAAGGGTCTTGACAGGCAGACGACGGATAGACGGACAGACGAGCAACAACGTGATCCTATAAGGGCTCCGTTTTTTCTTTTGAAATACGGAACCCTAAAAATACAAGTATTACTCGTATGAAACCTATATCACTCACTCTGTCCTTAGCTTCGTAGTTTCTAAGCGAAATATAGACCAAGATGGAATTTGTTGGTATTTAAAGCGAGCTAATTAACTCGATAAAAAAAATAGTAAATCTAGAAGATCAGAAGCTAACCAAAAGCTCTATGGAAACGTCCTCTCGCCAAACGCATGGTAGGTAATAAAAACAAATATGGTGAGTAAGCAGTAAACTTGGTTAAAAGTACGAATGACGTCAGAAAAAACATCCCACTTGCAATAGGTACATAGGTATGAGGCACGAGGAAAAGTTATAAATACATATTAAATTACAAGTGATATAATTATATTCATGAATATTTATGGCAAGGAAAAGGCAAAAGCACGCAGGCCACGTGTAGGCTTAGCTAAAATACAAACTCTTTTTTTTTACATACACATACATACATACAATCAAGCCTCTTTCCCGTAGGTATAGGCAGAGACCACTTCCTTCCACTTGCTATGCTACGATCCACATAAACTTTCGCTTCCTCCACACTCATAGGTTTTTTCATACACGTGCGTCGGTTTAGGGTCTCCTGACCTGGCCCTTTCTTAATACGTTCCCGATCTGACCGTGGAACGTTCGACTTTTTTAGTGTATAACATTTTAATTCCTTTTATTTTATTTTTCCATATTTTAATTGATTTAAAATTACATTATTTTTACCAAAATAATCTTTCTTTAAAAACCAAAAAATTCAAATCAGTCCATATGTTTGGGAGCTACAACGCAACAGACATAACCACAGATACATGTTTCACTTTCTTTTTTATCGGAGGTTAAAAAGGTGTCATTTATAACTCTGAAAACATTTATTGTTATAAATGTAAACACAGAGCAATATAACAAAGGACAAGATACAATGGCCGCCAAGGGATAAATATTGAATAAATATCTATATACAGAGAAATCACATGATCCATTACCGAAACAGACAGACCGGCACATCTTCACGCCTTATGATATTAAACAGATATTAAAATGAAAAGCAAGATTTAATAATCCGACCGCATTAAATACATACATACATAAATAAACTCACGCCAGGTTGCAAGCCCATCGCCTAACAGTACTAAAAGCCTTTACTCCCTAAGTCGCCTCTTGCGACATCCACGGGAAGACATGGAGTGGCACTATTCTAGCCCAGTAACCACAAGGGGTAAAAAAACCGGGCAAGAGGTTATCTGACCATGCTCAGTGTAGGGTTCCGAAGCCGAAACCGGAGTTACTACACAAACACCATCTCAAAAACAATAAGTATGAACTAATTCTCTATTAGATGATTTTAGTAGAAGGTATAAATATTTTAGTCGCCTGTATCTCAGGATCCAATCAAGTCTTCTTAGTCGTGATAGTATTTCTTTAAAATCCGTTATATGTGCTTTCATCTAAGATATTTTCCAGATTTTTAGTATTTGTAGTTTTGGCTGTAGGGGGGGGGGACACGTGAAGAGTACAAAAAATAGCGCTTTAAAGCTAAATATTTCATAAACGGACCCCTTAATCGAAAAATTGTTTGAACAAACCCGCAATATTTTTGAAAGACCTACCCAACGATACCCCGCACTATGGGGCAGACCAGAAAAAAAATACATCCCCACGTTACATGTAAAACCAAAGAAATAGTGAGAGTAAGTTTCATGAAAATTGGTCAGGCTATTTGACAGATATCAGTTCTGAAAGGAGTTGCCATTATATTGGGGTTTTTTTATATTTTATTTAATACAAGCTATATTTTAGTATCCCCAGTAAATTGATGTATATACCACTTCCAACTTCATCCCAATGGACTTCGGTCCCCAAAGATAACACTCTTGATGAGATCTCTTGACTATCCTCTATTCAATTAATTTCCTAAATATATTGTATTCATTTTTATATACAGTGGTGGCCACATAATTAGGGACGCTTGCGTTTTTCCCATACAATTGCCTACAAATATGACTTTTCAAATTTGACAACCAAAGAAAAAGGTCTACACCAATTTTATTTTTAATCACAGTTATCGTTAACTAACAAAGTAAGGTTACAAAGTATGTTCAATTTATCTCTATGGAAAACGAATCTTTTATTTTATAGGGATTTGAAAACATAAATATTTGACTTTCATACAAAGTTGTAAAATTTTGTATGGACACATCAGCTTAAATTTTTTAAATCCCTATACTGATAAGCAGTGATTGGATCAAGGATGCAATTTAAGTCCGTTATTTTAACATGGATATGAATATGACTTACAATCCCGCGAATCTGTTTTTTACCTACCTTTATAAAAAGGTAAATAACTCGTAATTTTAAGTAGTTTACACTATAACATTAACAAAATATGTAATAACTAAAAAAAATACAGTACTGCATAGAAGAACTGAACGTAACTTGCACGTCTTGTCTTTTATGGTATTTTTATTATTTTTATTTGTTTATTAGGTTAACCCTCGACAAAAGTTATTAATTATTAACAATAACCCATTTCCCAAAATCCCGGGAAATCTCGAGTCACATCCATGTTAAGCATAACGTTTGAGGTCGTTCACCCCAAATTGCATCCTAAATCCGATCACTGCTGATAAGGTCTGTTTTTAACAGTAGTTCATTGTACATCAGTTTAAACCTCAGTTGACGAGCTAAAGTAAATTGTAATCTACACTAATAGTATAAAGAGGAAATATTTGATTTTTTGTTTGTTTTTAGTAATAAAATTGGTCAAGAACTTTTTATTTGGTGGCCAAAATTAAAAGTCATAATTGTACATGAAAAACGCAAGCATTCCTAATTATGTGGCCACCACTGTAAGTATATATTTAAATAAGTAAGTTTATTTAAGTATTGCACATTCAGTTTTGGGTTTATTTATTTTTGTAATGATTGTGTATTTCATTGGGTTTTTTTTAACATCCTTGCTTGCATCTCCAACTATCTTAATTTTTTTATAATAGTGTCTCTCTCTAAGGTTGTCTGGAAGAGATTGCTTATAGAAGATCATTTTCATTTGTGATCAAAGCGTATTTGTATTGTATCATAATAATTTAGCACTGTTATGACGTAAATACTATGTTTTTCTTAAAACCTACTTAAATGGTCTTATCCTAAATTAGTACAGTCAAGTTTAAAAATATGGTAAAACGCAACATCTCAAAAATATGTCCCAATGCATCTTATTCCAGTGTAATAAGAACTTTGTAAAATATTTATAAGAGGATTCTTTCGATACATATTTTTGCACTTCACTGTACCTATCAGTAAAAAAAACAGAGCCTTCCTGAATGGTAGAAAACTGTAAAACATGGATAAAACACTCACATCGCTCATGTAGGGCGTCCAGTCTCGGTTCTCCGACTGCCACTCGGGCGGAGGCTGCTTCTCTCTCAGCTTTTCTATTACTACCCCGTCAGAATCATCGTCGACTATCGTACGGTCAAAATCAAATACTGCGAGGGAAGCCATTTTATAATGCGTGCGCACGCTAACGCGGTCGCGAGAAGACTGCGGATAAATCAAGTCCTCGGCTTATATAAAGCGCGCGCAGCATTTCGCAGCATGATTGTATTTCGCATTTTCTTTCTTTGGTTCTTGTATTTTGGTCAGGTTTGGTGACATTGACAGTTGATGACGTTTGTGACGTCAGAACAGCTGATGTTTAGGCGTATTTTTAGCTGCAACTTATTGATGATTGAATGAGAAAGTCTTGGATCAAGACAAGAATACAGTCTGTTAATATATTTTTTTGTACTAGAAAACTGATACATTTAGTAGGAATTCAATGCCAATGCAATGCTCGAATTTTTTTCTTAATGGCATTAAAAACTGGATTGAAAAGTCGGAATTAAAAAAAAAACTTGACAGATAGACAGATAGGAATTTTGACATAACCTCTCATGCGCGTTTTTGCGGAGAAAATTAACAAAAAGTTATATATTTTTTGATACTAATGGCTTCGTTAGCAGCGTATTCGGCGGGCCGATTGGCGAAATACGTGACAGAGTCTACATTCCGGAACTTACGCTCAAATGTCTACAGGTAAAGGTTGCGCAACGTAACTGCTTCTAACCTACAACATCAATGCCTTTTACAACCATTTTCTAATTAAATAGGATTAATAACTATAGCCAATCTCTACATTCCACCCCATGACATCAATATAATTGTGTATTTATTGAAATTTGACCAGATATTTGAGGTTATTGTCAAAGATATGATAAAGTGAAAATGTAATGATTTTTGCATATATTTCGCTTTTGTTGACCAGTAATAGCACTTAAAGGTAATATTTTTATTATATCTTTCACCTTATTGCAAGTAAGTAAAAGTTAACTTTAATTTGAACATTACAATTATTGCATCAGCCAAATCGAACTACATTTCAAATAGCTAAAACTCTTATCTAAGATAGCAATATATTATATGGTCTCAACCATTTACGAGATCTATTATTCTTTAAACTAATAATAGAATAGAATAGAATAGAAATAGCCTTTATTGTTGATAAATTACAATTATCTACACAATAATTATAATAAATTAATTCATTTACTTACATTATTAATTATTATTTATAGATTTAGACCAAATTTCTGTGGTCCTAGTGAAAAAGGGTGTAAGTCTCCTGAAGATCAACTGAAAAAGGGTTTAAGTCTAGTATACTCTGTTTATGTATATACCCTTTTGTAGAACAAGTTAAGTCGACATATACCCTTCTTCACTAGGTCTCCAGATTTATGTTTTCTAAGTGCATGCATTACCATTATTATTATTTTATTTCGTTTCTATTATTAAAAATTAAATTATTGCTTGACTAGTACATGCATTTTATTTTATTTCTATATCAAGGACATCAGTTACACATTATTTAGTGTCTCTATTGTTAACTTGCCTCCTGGCATAGGCCTCCCCCAGAATGTGCCACTTTTCTCTGTTTTCAGGCAATCTCCACCATGTACTTCCACCAACCTTTTTTATGTCATCGTCCCATCTGTGTTTCTGTCCTCCTCTACTACTTTTCCCGTCTCTAGGGTACACAGTTACATCTCTAGCCCATTCTTTAAACATACCAAGGTATTAGCACTAATTAATTTGTCATTATGTATGTACATAATTATGTAAACTCTTTATTGCACACAAAACCAATTACAAGTATGTACGTACATAAACTTAAGATTACGTGTACAACAGCGAACATATCCCTTTAAGGGAAGTATTTGTTTTGTTTCTTGTTATAGATATTTATCGGTATCCTGCCTTTTGGCTGAAATATGTTTGGCCGTATGTATTGTTTCCCAACTGTTTCATTTATCATCTTGTAGAATCCTATAGGTTAGGTTAAGTTAGTTTTATGAAAATCCTGAAATATTTACAGTTACAGAAACAAAAGCAGGTTGGCAAATGAAATGGTTGGGAAACCATACATTCGGCCAAACATATTTTTGACAAAAGCCAGAGAAGCATATTTATCATGTAAATATCAAATGAAATTGTTATAAAAAACTAAGTGTGAGTGGGACTCGCGCACTAAGGCTGAGGGGACACACAATTGACCAGTTTTAATATTGTCCTGTTTTTCTGTAGGCCTTGCTCATTTTGTACAAGGGAACTAAATCATAACTATTCATAAAAAGTTACTGCACTCTTAAAGTGAGACAGACAGATGGCGGGACAGCATAGGCTGAGTAATAGGGTGCAATATGACACCTTTTAGGTACGGAACTCTAAAAATGTTGACACATGGCGCGTCCTGTGGGCTGTGGTCCATAAAAATATTTGAATTTGGAAATCAGAGTGTTTTGTTCTAAGATTGATATTGTAATACATACAGGGTGTTTGGTACATGGATGGACATACGTATATAGGAGATAGCTGGGACCATCTGCTACGAGGTCCGCCACAAAAAAATTGCCTGGGCCCTATCATTTTTTTTTTTTTTTTTTTTTTTTTTTTTCGAAAATATTCTGTTTTCAAGATTTAAAACCTGAATAACTTTTTTAAAAATGATAAAAGGGGCAACATTTTTATTTTATTTCTATCTTGACTGATCGTAAAATCTTACAAATTTAATATTTGGTCCACACGTTAGCTAAAAAAATAAGTACGAGCCCTCAAACCTCAAAAATAGGTAAAAAAATAAATTAAACGCCAACTTTGCATTGCATTTAAAAAAAAAACTAAAAACGATCGACTAGTTCTAATTACTCAAAAACATCTTCAGTTAATACGCTTTCGATTGGTATACAATAATTGCAATTTGTTTAAAAGCAGCTGGAGTTATTCGTCAACTTTAACTAAGGGGACAGTTTTTTATGAAACTACTTTTGAGGAAAGCACATTCCTTGCAAGGAATGTACTGTACCGGGGTTGATAAGTATTTTTCTCAAAAATGTCCGTAAAAGTTGACATTACTATCTTCTTTGGACGCGAAGTACATGGTTTACGGACAGGTCTCAAATTAAAAAAAAAAACATTGCGGGCATGTGTAGCGAGCCCACAATGTTGCATACAAATTTCATTATTGTTTAGTTTGTAACTTTTTAAAAAGTGAAAAGGGCCATAATAAATTGAGGGCACAAGTCTTACATTTATTCGAAACATAACTGTTTTAACTGTGTCTGGAATAGGTTGTTTTTTTTTAAAAAAAAAAGCTTGCGTTTCTCTTTGTCATAAACAAAAAGGCGGCAAAAAGTAAAAGTTTTTTCACTTATCCATTCATTTTGTTAAGTTTTTTGTTATTGTTGCATTATTGTGTTATTGGTAAAATGACCACATTTACCAATGAAGAATACGCGGACATGTTGTTGGCGTATGGGAGAGCTAACTCCAATGCACGCGAAGCCCGAAGACTTTATGAGGAGCGTTATCCGGACCGTCGATTACCCAACCGCCAGACGTTTGTGACTACTTACCGGCGTTTACGGGAAACCGGCAATTTAAATTTTCATGAGCCAAGAGTGCAAGTGCGACATCACAATGTTGCTGTTGACGAACAAGTTCTTAACGAGTTCAACGAGGACCCTACGAAAAGCATTAGAGTGGTAGCTAATGCATTTGGCCTAAGCATTTGGAAAGTGAGGTCAGTTCTCCGGGCTAATGCACAGCACCCCTTTCACTACACTCCTGTTCAAGGTATGTGTTTTAACTAAGAGAAAATCCGGTGATGTGACTGTGATTACTAGTCCTGAAAAAAATCTGAAGCGTACTTTGTTTGTTACAGCACTTGAAGAAAATGATTTTGAGAGACGAATTCAATTTTGCCGTCATTTGCTTCACACAGATGTCGATGACGTTAACTTTTTGAGGAGTATCTTATGGACGGATGAATCTAAATTAAATCAAGAAGGAATTGTGAATTTCCACAATTTGCACCATTGGGGAGAAAAAAATCAAAACCCTCACGTAAAGCGACCTAGGGGATTTCAAAGAAGATACAGCGTTAACGTTTGGGCTGGTCTGATTGGAGACAAGTTAATCGGGCCCCATTATTTACCTGATAACATAAATGGGGCTAATTATCTAGAGTTTTTACAAAACGACCTACCCGAATTAGTGGAACAAGTATTCCAAGAAGACAGACCCATCGTCTTCCAACATGACGGCTGCCCGGCACATTGGAGTATTGCTGTGAGGGAGCATCTAAATAATGCCTTCCCCAATTCATGGATTGGCCGGGGTGGTCCAATTCTCTGGCCTCCGCGGTCGCCAGACCTCACTCCGATCGATTTTTACGTTTGGGGAAGGGCTAAAGATTTAGTGTACGTAACCGAAGTCGAAAATCGTGAAGATTTAATAAATCGCATAAATGCTGCATTTCATGTAATGAAAGCCGAGATGCTGCTAAGAGTAACAACAGCAGAAATAAGAAAACGATGTCGAGCATGCATAAATAATCAAGGACAGCAGTTTGAGCAATTTTTATAAATAAATTTCAAAATTGATGATCAACTTGTGTGTTTTCTTTAAGGTTATTATCGCAAGGAATGTACTTTTCTCAAAAGTAGTTTCATAAAAAAACTGTCCCCTTAGTTAAAGTTGACGAATAACTCCAGCTGCTTTTAAACAAATTGCAATTATTGTATACCAATCGAAAGCGTATTAACTGAAGATGTTTTTGAGTAATTAGAACTAGTCGATCGTTTTTAGTTTTTTTTTAAATGCAATGCAAAGTTGGCGTTTAATTATTTTTTTTACCTATTTTTGAGGTTTGAGGGCTCGTACTTATTTTTTTAGCTAACGTGTGGACCAAATATTAAATTTGTAAGATTTTACGATCAGTCAAGATAGAAATAAAATAAAAATGTTGCCCATTTTATCATTTTTAAAAAAGTTATTGAGGTTTTAAATCTTGAAAACAGAATATTTTCGAAAAAAAAAAAAAAATTAAAAAAAAAAATATGATAGGGCCCAGGCAATTTTTTTGTGGCGGACCTCGTAGCAGATGGTCCCAGCTATCTCCTATATACGTATGTCCATCCATGTACCAAACACCCTGTATAGTGGTGGTCACATAATTAGGGACACTTGTTTTTTTGATGATGATGATGATGATGATGATGATGATGATGATGATGATGATGATGATGATGATGATGATGATGATGATGATGATGATGATGATGATGATGATGATGATGATGATGATGATGATGATGATGATGATGATGATGATGATGATGATGATGATGATGATGATGATGATGATGATGATGATGATGATGATGATGATGATGATGATGATGATGATGATGATGATGATGATGATGATGATGATGATGATGATGATGATGATGATGATGATGATGATGATGATGATGATGATGATGATGATGATGATGATGATGATGATGATGATGATGATGATGATGATGATGATGATGATGATGATGATGATGATGATGATGATGATGATGATGATGATGATGATGATGATGATGATGATGATGATGATGATGATGATGATGATGATGATGATGATGATGATGATGATGATGATGATGATGATGATGATGATGATGATGATGATGATGATGATGATGATGATGATGATGATGATGATGATGATGATGATGATGATGATGATGATGATGATGATGATGATGATGATGATGATGATGATGATGATGATGATGATGATGATGATGATGATGATGATGATGATGATGATGATGATGATGATGATGATGATGATGATGATGATGATGATGATGATGATGATGATGATGATGATGATGATGATGATGATGATGATGATGATGATGATGATGATGATGATGATGATGATGATGATGATGATGATGATGATGATGATGATGATGATGATGATGATGATGATGATGATGATGATGATGATGATGATGATGATGATGATGATGATGATGATGATGATGATGATGATGATGATGATGATGATGATGATGATGATGATGATGATGATGATGATGATGATGATGATGATGATGATGATGATGATGATGATGATGATGATGATGATGATGATGATGATGATGATGATGATGATGATGATGATGATGATGATGATGATGATGATGATGATGATGATGATGATGATGATGATGATGATGATGATGATGATGATGATGATGATGATGATGATGATGATGATGATGATGATGATGATGATGATGATGATGATGATGATGATGATGATGATGATGATGATGATGATGATGATGATGATGATGATGATGATGATGATGATGATGATGATGATGATGATGATGATGATGATGATGATGATGATGATGATGATGATGATGATGATGATGATGATGATGATGATGATGATGATGATGATGATGATGATGATGATGATGATGATGATGATGATGATGATGATGATGATGATGATGATGATGATGATGATGATGATGATGATGATGATGATGATGATGATGATGATGATGATGATGATGATGATGATGATGATGATGATGATGATGATGATGATGATGATGATGATGATGATGATGATGATGATGATGATGATGATGATGATGATGATGATGATGATGATGATGATGATGATGATGATGATGATGATGATGATGATGATGATGATGATGATGATGATGATGATGATGATGATGATGATGATGGTGATGATGAGTGGGGACGCCGCCGAGGCAGGCGGGCGGTCGAGTGGCTCTCCATTCATTCCGCCCTGTTCCCCTTGATCCAGTCTTAGGTTACTGGCTCTGCGGCGCTCCCATCCAGCACTGATCCCACCTTCTTGTTTTCCTACAGAACAATAGTGCGTCCTGAAGGTTAATGCTTTTAAGTGTCTCTGCTGTCAGTGCGTCCTCCCCGAATGTGCGATATCTCAGTGACGAGTACATTACACACTCGGCCAGAACGTGTTGACTAGTTTCCTCTTTGCCACAATGTGGGTATAGAGGATCCTGTTTGGCTCCTATTACCGTCAAATGTCTGTTGAGTGGACAGTGTCCAGTCAAGATCCCTGTCAGTATACTTAGATTGTACTTACCAAGGTTTAGTAGATACCTTGTTCTGTTCCTATTTACCCTTCCTATCATGAGTTTGGATTGTCTGCACCCTTGTGTTGTTATCCACGCCTCATTTGTCTTTGTCTCTATTACCACTGTATGTATATGAAATGATGTCAATCAATGTTTTACGTACAACAACGTCAACAACTTTCGTTGTAATGCGAGGATGAAAACTGGTGATATGACTAGTATACAGGCATTCCATTGTAGTCTTGAGGGTGCGCAACGCATTCACAGTTTTAGGATTTCATATGTCTACGATGCCTGTGGGCTCGATTCCTTTACGTATTAATGTATTATTGTTACTCATTTGTTCGTAGAAATACAAGCCGTGGCTTCACCAGTAACACAGAAGAGAAGCAAGCCGCAGAGGACAGCACGGAGAAGCTACCAACCACCGTAGAAGAGTGCCACAAATACATAGAGACCATCACTGCGGAACTTAATACAATCAAGATGCAGGCTAAGGAATATGAGGTGAGCACTTATATTATAAGTCGTATTCCTGTGAAGAATTGCCTATTAAAAATCTAATACCTTTAAACGAGCAATTCTTGTATATAATAATATATAAGGTCTATTCTATTCTATTTTTTGTTTTTGGCAACCGGTCGCTTTAAGTTTAATTTTGAGGTTAGAAAGTTGTTTACTATATAAGACAAGTAAGGATGAACAGACCTTATATAATCTGAATCTCGGAAACAGCTCGAACGATTTCAATGAAATTTGAAATATAGGGGTTTACAGGGGCGAAACGATCTGTCAAGTTGTCATCTTCGCGGAATTTTGTTTTCAACCCGAGCGACGCTCGGTTTTCCAGGTACTGTATATTAAATTAGATTCTGCACGTGATTACGAACCTGTAGAACCCATGGTAGTAGTATATCCAAAAAACTTATAACAAAAAAGACAGTGCCCTCATGGCTCAGCAACATGTCAAGAATAACTTCTCAACGCTGATATCAGCCAGGACCTAAAGAACTTAAAGCTAATGCCTAACTAAAGGGACAGTGGAACGGGGTGGAAGAAACGAGAAGAGGCATCGTTGTATGTGTGGTCAAGGGACGTTGTTTACATACGTTTTAGTCTTGTTTTGCTAAGGCATATTTTGCAAACCAAGATACAGCCTGTGAGGGGTTACTATCGAATTGTCTTTATCGCCAAACGACCATTTCAGCTAGATGACATAAAAGTAAAATACACAGTCAGCAAAGAGTCAATTCAGCTGGACGACATGAAAGTAGAATACTCAGTCAGCAAAGTGTCAATTAAGCATTACGGCTCAAAATTAAAATGAGCAAGTAGCCAAACGTTTGGAAATATAAATAGTAGTATAATTAGAATACCAAAGTAGCCGAAAGTAAAATTAGTTCATTGACATGAACACAGAACGACGTTTATAGCAAAACGTCTGGAAATTAAAATAGTCCGTATAATTACAATAGGTACCTAATTAGTCGAAAGTAAAATTAGTTGATTGTTATGACCACAGAATGAGTTAGTAGCAATACCTAATTCGTCGAAAGTAAAATTTGTTGATTTTAATTATCAAGTGTCTTATCAATGCGCAATTTTAAGATCCAGACGTTTTGCTAACCGGCCATTTGGCGTTCATGTCTATTTAGTAATTAAGACATTTTGAGATACAAACGTTTCGCTACCGGGCCATTTAGCTTTTATGTCTATTAAGTAATAAAAACATTCTGAGATAAAGACGTTTCGCTACTAGTGTATTTTAAATTGTAACATTCTAAGATCCAGACGTTTTGCTAAAGATACATTTAGTGTTCATGTCTATATAGCAACAAAGACATTACACAATCCAGTCGTTTGAGCTATATTGTCATTTGGCGAAAAGGGAATTTTGATAGTAACCCCCTGTGAGCACATAAAAAGTGCTTCGGGTTTGTACTTCTCTCTCACTTGCTCTTAATAATAACGTATGAGAGCAAGTGAGAGACAAGTACAACCATCGACTATCGCACTGTAATGCATTTTTAACTTATTTTTGAAAGACTATATTTTCTTAATAGATCTAGCAGATGAAGGCAGTACTCGGCAAAATTATGAAGGGTAGAATGTAGCATAACATATTGTTCCGAACGAAAACGAAACGGGAACGTTTTCAATAGTACATTATTGCCTAGGCATGGAAGTAGGCAATTGCGGGCCGAGTATTGGTTTAAACGGACGAGCTTGCGAGTCCGTTTAAAAATACGAAGCCCGCAATTGCTGTTCCTGCCGAGGCAAATATAGTGCTTTTCTCAAAAATCGCCAGAAAAAAATTGTGTTGGAGTAAAATCTTCATCGCTTGAACTCATTTTTTAAATTGCATACAAACAGAAACTTCATGTGAAAAAACCATCACTCCTTACCGCCTTTTTGTTTATGACAAGGTTGGGAGAAACGCAAGCTTTGTTTTAAAAAAACATAAGCTATTCCAGACACAGATAAAAAAGTTATGTTTCGAATAAAATTTAGATAAGACTTGTGCCATCATTTTATTATGGGCTTTTTCACTTTTTAAAAAGTTACAAGCTAGATAGTAATGGAATTTGTATGCAACATTGCGGGCTTGTGAAGCGAGCACGCAATGTTCTTTTTTTTAATTTGGGAACTGTCTGTAAACTATGTACTTCGCGTCTCATTATGTAGATAGTAATGTCAACATTTCCGAACATTTTTGAGAAAAAACCGTTTTAATCCACTGGACACGCCGCACGCGGCCCGTGCGGCGCCAAGCATGAGATTATTCGCAATATTCGTTCGTAGCTTCATACCGAACAAATACTGGAAAAAATGGAATAAACGGTTCAAGACGTTTTATTAACAAACACCGGATTGATGGGGCAAAATTGTACTAGTGCTAGTGATTCATTAAATGTCGACTAAGTTTATCGACATCGATAAAAAGCAATTTTTTATCATCATATCATACGTAATGGCCAAGTTTGAATATCTTTTAATTACGTGCAAACCTCTTTTATTTACTTATACTTATCGCAACTATAAACAACCGGTATCTGACATTGACTCTGGACTCGAGTCACTTTTGACAACTATTGAAATTAGGTACATTGCATAACATTGCATTTTAATGGGCCTTATAAGGAAGCTCAAAGTCACTCAGAGGGCTATGGAGATGGCTATGCTCGGGGTTTCTCTGCGTGATACAATCAGAAATGATGATATCCGCAGTAGAACTAAGGTTACCGACATAGCCCGAAGAATAGCCAAACTTAAGTGGCAGTGGGCGGGGCACATTGCTCGCAGGACTGATGGCCGATGGGGTCAGAAGGTTCTTGAGTGGCGTCCGCGGACCGGGAGACGAGCTGCAGGTAGGCCTCCAACAAGATGGAGTGACGACCTTGTAAAGATCGCGGGAACGCGGTGGATGCGAAAAGCACAAGACCGGTCTGAGTGGAGAGCCTTGGGGGAGGCCTATGTCCAGCAGTGGACGTCTTTCGGCTGACATGATGATGATGATGATGATGACATTGCATAACAAATTCATTCAGTACAACTTCATTCATTTCATTCTTTAGCTTTCCGACGAATTCAGAACCTTTTTGTTTTTTAAGGGCCGTGTTCAACAACAACTAAACGGACGGTTAGCGGTTTAACAGTTGTCGAATGTATTGATTAACAGCTGATTAAGACTTAACCGTTTGTTCAATTGGTTGGTGAATTCAGCCCTAAGTCGGTTAAAAATGCGTCGAAAGAAATAAGATCGTTCTTTCAGATATATTGAAGTTACAGGTACGACTTACTTTTGCAATAAATGTAAGATCCATATGTCACGAAAAGGTGTTGATATGTCGATATTTAATGAATCACTAGCACTGGTACATTTTTGCCCTCGTCAATCCGGTGTATGTTTATTAGTAAAAAACGATAAAAAAATTGATCCTGATCAAAAACGTTTTCCTTAACGTTCCGTTCGAACGAAATCGAAACAAATCGTTTCTTCGGTATTTCGATACCGAACCGTTTCGAAAAATATACCGTTAGGCTAAGGCCGCACAGATAGGAGGCTTGCCTAGCGCCTAGAGCCTAGCGTGAAACAAATGTACTAGAATCTTTGCAACCGGCCGCATTGCGCGCTTGGCGTCTCGCTAGGCGACTACGAACAAAAGTAACACGCTAGGCTCTAGTCGCTAAGCAAGCCTCCTATCTGTGCGGCCTTAGCCTTATACGAGCCCAGCGGCCTAGTACGGTTGCGTTTATCGCGTGATAGAATATGGATAAAGCATCCGTCACTCTCGTATATACGTGTGAAAAAGTGATGGATGTTTTATCCACATTTTGTCACGCGATAAACGTGATAACATTCTGGTTTGTACTTGTCTCTTACTCGCTCTCATAAGCTCTTGTTAAGAGCGAGTGAGAGAGAATCACAAACCCGAAGCACCTAAGTGCTCACAGACTGTATATTATACAGGGTACTTTTTTAGTAGGTGCACAAATTTTAATATTTTCTTCGCTCTTTTTAATAACAACACATGTTGTATTATTTTTACTCTAGCTTAAAAAACATAAGAGATATTGCCGAGTTAATGATTCCACTAACTTAGCGATATTCATAGACCCTCTAACATAGGGGTGCGGTGCGAGGAGAGGGGCGTGTTGCAAAAAGGTTTTTACTGTTGAGGTTTTTAAAAAGTGATTTTCTAGTATGACTTGCCCACACGAAAACGTAAAAATTACATAATTTGCAAAAATAATAGATTTTTAAACTGATTTTATTGTTGTAATATGTTTTCTCGAAAGGCCCAAAGGCCTATATGTAGGATATATGTCAAAATTACTTCAAACGTACCTAACTTGACTGACTTCGTTTTTTGAACTATCGACATTTGACGTGGGCCTTACGAGGATATTGCCTTTTATATATCTATATATATAAAAGGCAAAAATATATTAACGATACAAAATGATATGTTAAAATTTGTGCAATGGTAAAAAACAACCCTGTATTTATTACGTTATCTACGTCGAGAACGGTAGCTGTTGCAGAGTTCATTTTTTAGTAAGGCTTCTAAGGTATATGCTTATTCTGATGTCAAGTCATAGAATTGTCATTTTTGACGCGACATGAAACCGAAATTTATCTTCAAAACTATTTATTTATTCAATTCTTCATAAGATTAAATTATATAATGGTTTCTGTAGTAAGATGGTTTAGAATATACTGGAATAGGGATACTGTAAGCATGCACCAAATATAGATGCGTTTCAATTTTATTGAGTGTTGGTATGGGCAAGTGAGTGCGAGGGCTTGTTTACGGAGACGCGGAACGTCGCGCGTGGCGTGCGGCTTGGCGTTGCGCGGCGCGTCGGGCATTTTCTCCGTTTACAGAGAGGCGGCGCGTGCAGCGGACCGCGTCATCACACGCGCGAACACAAACATATGGCAATGAATGGTGTTGTTTATAAAGATGCGGGGCGTAGAGAGTAGCGGTGTCCGCTACATCCGCGGCGAACTCTCGAGACACACACTGTCAGAAGGTTCCGCCGCGGGCCCCGCTGCGGGCGCAGTGGCGGGAACCGCCGTTATTGACGCGTGCGACGCTGCGTGCAGCGCGGCGATGCCATCCGCGAGCTCCGCCGCAAGTAACGCTGTATTTGAAGCAAACGCGCGTAAAACCGCTTCTCCGTAAACGCTTTTATACAACGCCATATGAGTGAATTTAGTGCAGACCGCGCCGCCCAACGCTACGCGCGACGCCCCGCGTCTCCGTAAACAAGCACTTAGGATCGGAAAGGGCCGCCCTAGGCGTACTTCGAATCAAATCGGAGAAATACTGGAAAAGGGCCGAATCTTAAGTACCCGAAACCGTCGTGCGTGCATGACTCGATGTATGAATGTGGAAGAAGCGAAAGAGATTTGTCAGGATCGTAGCAGGTGGAAAGAAGTGGCCTCTGCGTACCCCTCTGGGAAACAGACGTGATTTAATGTATGTATGTATGTATGGTATGGGCAAATATTTGTGACTTATCTATGAAAAGGGACCTTATTGTCGATGGCGCTTCCGCCATTATTAAAAATGCTCCGATATAAATACAACGTCGCGTGACGCAGTGCGGCGTAAGCGCCATCGACAATAAGGTCCCTTTTCATTTCACATTTTTGTGATAAAACTGATGACGCGAGTATTTGTGTGTGTGTCTATGTGTTTATCGCTGTCTAGTGAGATTGTCGATTGTTGTTTGTCTGTGCTATCGTTACTTCCAAACAGATGAACCAATTTTAATTTAGTTTTTAGAGTTCCGTACAAAAAATTAAAAAAAACGGAACCCTTATAGGATCACTCGTGCGTCTGTCTGTCACAGCCAATTTGCTCCGAAACGATTGGACTGATTGAGTTGAAATTTGGTTAACATATGTAAATTGATGACCCACACACAGATGTGCAAAGTATTTTTTATTTTAAATAAGGGTCATTTTCGGGGGACAAATTAGAAAAAAAAGTTTTGCAAACCTTACTGTGTCATATATCATATTAAAGGGCTGGTTATGAGGGTCTGAAATATATTTTTGTTATTATTGTAAAATAAATAGTTTTGATTTTATTCATGAAGGAAAATGAACATTGACCATTCCCCCCCCTGATCTCCTAAAATTTGGAAAAAACTACAAATTATAAATAAAATAAAAATTACGTATGTACGGAACCCTCTCCACGCTAGTTCAACTCGCACTTGACCGGTTTTTTAATGGAAAGCTAGTTTCACGATGATTCGTGACTGTTTATGGGTTTTCAAAAAAGTGTACCTAGTTAAGAACTGTTTTTTTCCAAAGTTTCATTCTTGTCCTATTTACTAATGAGTCCCAATACGGTAAACTCTGCGTTAAATATAAGATACGCCCTGAAGCCATTATAATTATCGTCCCCCCCCCCCCCAGGACAAGTACAAGCGCGCGCTGGCCGACGGCGAGAACGTGCGCAGGCGCATGCTGAAACAGGTCGAGGACGCCAAGTCCTTCGCTGTGCAAAGCTTCTGCAAGGACCTGCTCGAGGTGACACATATCTTTATTAAAAAAATATTTTTGGTTCGCCTTTGTACATTACAATTCTGATATATTTGAATTTCTGTGTTTTGTACAATAAAGTGTTTACATACATACATTTATTTAGGAAATAACATATCAAAAATCCATGTCATGTTTTTAGGGTTCCGTACAAAAAATGAAAAAATGGAACCATTATAGGATCGCTCGTGCGTCTGTCTGTCCGTCCGTCTGTCACAGCCAATTTGCTCCGAAACGACTGGATCGATTGAGTTGAAATTTGGTGCACATATGTAAATTGATGACCCAAACACAGATTTATAAAGGGCTCAGGGCGACTTTGTCCAAAGTCCTATTTTGTCACCTTCTTAACTCTTCCACAATGTCATATGGCCCACTATTCCAATTCGTCGGCATTCCTATATGCTCACCTTTCTAACTCGTCCACTTTCCTATATTGTCACCTTCCTAACTCGCCCACATTCCTATATGGTCCATAGTACTAACTGGTCCACATTCGTATTTCGTCCACAGTGCTAACTGGTCCACATTCCTATATAGTCCACATCGTATATCGTTGGTTCGGGTATTTGAATTTTAATCGCTTTAAAATTGAACATCACATTAAGCCACGTTTGAGTCATCCCGAGCGTCCCAAGACTATGGGTCATGAAGGGAAAGGACCTTAAATATCGTAGATAGGATATTTTGCTGAAAGAAGACTTTATGTTATTTTTAAAAGTTAGTAATACTGCATTGAAAGATATTCTAAAAATTACTTGCTTCGTCTGGGAATCGAACCGAGTTAAATGTGAAAAAAAAATCACCCGGATTTTTATGATGCCAATCAAAAGAATGAACCATAAATAATAATTCTTCTTAAGTAACATAGTATCTTAAATATTTTTAATATTTTTTTGAATATCTTTGAATGTAGTATTACTAACTTTTAAAAATAGCATAGAGTCTTCTTTCAGTAAAATATCCTATCTACGATATTTAAGGTACTTTCCCTTCATGTCCCATAGTCTTGGGACGCCCTGTGTAGGAATGTGGAACAGTTAGCACTGTGGACGATATAGGAATGTGGACAAGATAGGAAATTGACGATATAAAAATGTGGACGAGTTAGGAAGGCGACAATTTAGGAATTACATGCTTACGACATGGCATTGTGGACGAGTTAAGAAGGTGACGAAATAGGACTGTGGACAAAGTTGCCGTAGTAATTTAGGGGACAAATTAGGAAATTTTAAAAAAAGTTTTTCGAACCTTACTGTGTCTTATATCCAGGGATCGTAAAATGCGAGCAAAATCCATTAAAATGACGTATGACAACCAGTTAGGGTTGGCGATGGTTCTAAATTTATGAACTAAAATATTAGGTACTAAAATAACACAAGTATTTTTTAATTTACTGATGAAATCCGAACACAATAACACAATCCGAACCTCAGTTTACTGTCTGGTATATTTTTTATTATATTTACAATTTCAAATGAAATAATTCCCAATTTTACACTTGGGATATTAAGTAATAATTTTCGCAAGTACCTACGATGGCGAGACAATGCAAATAATACAATCAGATTGACAATCATGAAGAGATAATACTCGTAAATCTATAGACAATGTAGTTATCAATTTTAATAAGTTTTAGTTTAACCATGATAGATAGTTATATAGATAAACCATGAAAACTGATAGGGACAATTTATTACCATAATGATAACAAGTGCTTTTATAAGTATAAACACATTCCTTCATACATATTTCGATTATATCATAAGTGACAACCCTAGCACTTCAATGAATTTTGCTCGCATTTTACGATCCCTGCTTATATCAAATGAAAGGGTTCGTTATGAGGATCTCGATTATATTCTTGTTATTATTGTAAAATAAATAGTTTTGATTTTATTCATGAAAGGAAACGAAAATTGACCATTCCCCTACTGATCCACGAAACTACTGAGCCAAAAATTTTGAAAAAAATACTAAATATAGTTAATTGCTTGTAGATTACAGGAAAACCTATAAGAATTCTATACCAAACAGAACCCTCTCCACGCGATTTCAACTCGCACTTGGGCGGTTTTTTACTTTACGTGGCACGTCTGGTACAGCTAGTGTGATGTATAATCATCTGATGGTTCCCCAGGTGGCCGACACGCTGTCGGCGGCGGCGGAGAGCGTGCCCGAGAGCGAACTAGGCGAGGCAGGCGCCGAGGGCTCCGCCGCGCTACGCTCGCTGCACGACGGCGTGCGTCTCACCCGGGCGCAGCTCGCGCAGGTAACGGGGGGGGGGGACTTGGGACTGGGCTCCTTTCCACAGGAATTATGTTGGGTTGTATTAAAAATCTATGTTACTCAGGGTTAATGTAGCATCCTAATGGTGAAAGAATTTTTGAAATCGGTCCAGTAGTTTTTGAGTTTATTCGTTACAAACAAACACACACACTAAAATACAAATATTTCCTCTTTGTAATATTAGTATAGATATGTTGTAAAGAGTGTATCGCTCTGTTTCCTAAACTCTAGTGATTCCATTAATCATTCTACCTAGTCGCATGTTTTCCGCTGTAAATTTAGTTTTGCAGCAGCCCCGAAGGGCCAAAGCACCCGGAAATAGGAGCTCCGCAAAAGCGGAGCTCCGTCGACTCTGTATTTGAAATAGGCAGTTATTATATAATATAAAAGCTATAATATAATAAATGCGTGTGGGTTAACATCACTAACTATTTGCGAATTTCTGAATTTACGTTTCTTTACTTTTTCTCATTATATTATTTATGTTTTGTGTTCAAATAATTATGTGTGTGTAACCTTCCGTGGTTTCACCTGACGGTTCCAACGGAAGTCCAGCGCATACTTTAATGCCAGCATTACGCTTAGTTGGGACCATTTCGTGGCTACTTCTAGTACGTTTTTATCATCATCATCATCATCATCATGTCAGCCGAAAGACGTCCACTGCTGGACATAGGCCTCCCCCAAGGCTCTCCACTTAGACCGATCTTGTGCTTTTCGCATCCACCGCGTTCCCGCGATCTTTACGTTTTTATCTGTTCTTGGTTATGTTTGTCACGAATAAATGATTTCCTTTCTTTCTTTCTAATGCAGAAAAAAATTCTACTCGAAATTATCGAGTTTGCAATATATATTAAACTATAACTACAATAAATAAATGAATTATGAATTACTAAAGACCCGTCCTCGCTTCGTTTCGGTTTATGTGAGCCTTCTGTATCACACTTACATAATAGTTATTTATGTTACTGGTACATAATGAAGCCTAGTAGTTTATTTATATCGTTTTTTTGTGATAAATATAATGTTATTTGCAAAACAGCTGAACCAATAAGTTTTTATTGATCTTTACTTAATTATTATTTCTTTTAAAGCTCCCGTTATGGTAATTAATTAAATATTTTCTGTATTTTTACACATTTAAATTGCTATAAAACAGTTTTTGACAAGTATAATATAAAATTTGAGATGCCAGTTGATCACCGAACACCATCCAACAATGTAACCATAACAATGCTATAACAATGATTAAATAACTATTATTACCATGGTAACGCTCATTATAGAACTGTTTTAACGCTTCGGTTACGCTTTACGTATTAGAATACAATACAAGCGAGTAGAAAGCATTGTAATGGCGACCTGTCCCCCAGGTGTTCACGCGGCACGGGCTGGTGGCGGTGTCCCCGCTGCGCGAAAAGTTCGACCCTAACCTGCACGAGGCGCTCTTCCAGCAGGTACGTCCATCCATCAGAATAGGTATTTAAAAATCATCTTTAGGTTTCTTTCATTTGAATGATCGTTTACGACAGTGATCCCCAACGTGGTCTCTATATCGACCCCCAGGGGTCGACGACGACCTGCAAGGGGTCCATGTGAGCGGAAAAAATAAATGGGGGTCCACGATAGTGATAGATTTTGGCTTTTCATATACAGATAGTAGGTATATACCTACTTACTTACGTGGGTCAATCAACTTTTTTACCCACACATTTCTGTCTGTTGCCCACCGTTCAGATTTTAATAAATAAAATAAAATCAGGGGACTTATTGTAAGTGAAATTATTTTTAAATTGTAGTAATATCATTAACTCCTTTCATAAATCAAATTATAATGTATTGTTTAAAAATGTATGTAATAAAAATGTGGTAACTCAGTTGACAATTCACTATTTATCACACTAATTCGCGGACAGTAACTCAGTAGACACGTCATTACCCAATTTTCACACATTTTAGAAATTAATATATGGGTAGGTATTTGAAAAAGATAGATTGATAAACAGTGATCGGATCTAGGATGCAATTTAAGTCCGTTATTTTAACATGGATATGAATATGACTTACAATCCCGCGAATCTTTTTGTTACCTACCTTTATAAAAAGGTAAATAACTCGTAATTTTAAGTAGTTTTCACTATAAAATTAACAAAATATGTAATAACTAAAAAAAAATACAGTACTGCATAGAAGAACTGAACGTAACTTGCACGTCTTGTCTTTTATGGTATTTTTATTATTTTTATTTGTTTATTAGGTTAACCCTCGACAAAAGTTATTAATTATTAACAATAACCCATTTCCCAAAATCCCGGGAAATCTCGAGTCACATCCATGTTAAGCATAACGTTTTAGGTCGTTCACCCCAAATTGCATCCTAGATCCGATCACTGTTGATAAACTAGTAAAATTACTACATCATTAAAAACGAAAATAAGCAGTGATATTATATTTAAAAACAAACATGTTTGTTGAAATCCGGTAAAATAAAAGTGTGGGTAAAAAAGTTGATTGACCCACTAATAAACAAATAACTATCTATATAAATGAAATTTTCTGTGTGTAGTTTTTTATTTTGTAAAATAAAAAAAAAACCCGCGCTAAATTTTCATTGTAGCCTGTGTCAGTTTTTAGTCGGCTAGACCTCCAACGTTAACCGTGCAAAAAATCCCGAAGATTTTTTGCTCACTTTTTACGTGATAACGTAAGGTCTGTTAATCGTAAACAACTTTCTAACCTGAAAATGAACTTTTTTTGGCTAAAACAGCTCTTTTATCGTAAATAAAGTAATCTGAGTAAACATTTTGGACATCACTTAGCCAATGTATTGTCTGTGATTGCTTTATTTTGTTTAAAATACTTGTTTTAGCCAAAAAAGGTTCATTTTGAGGTTAGAAAGTTGTTTACTATATAAGACAAGTAAGAATGAACAGACCTTAAATATTTTTTACCCAAAACCGAAACAAAGGCCAAGCGGTCTATTAGAAAATAAAAATGGGGACCTCTGATTGACGATTTATAACGATTAAAAGCTAGCAACAGTCGGGTTGTGTAAAGCTCGCTTGTTGTTTCCAGGCAGTAGAAGGCGCGGAGCCCGGCACCGTCGTGGCCGTGAGCAAGGTAGGCTACAAGCTGCACGAGCGCTGCGTGCGGCCCGCGCTCGTCGGCGTCGCCAAGGGCACCTCGTAGGGCTCGGGGCCGGCCGGGCCGGGCAACATGGCGTCGCAGGGGGGGGAGGTCAAACCAGCTATATAAAGTGTTGAAGCAGATTTTTATGAAATACTGTGAGAGATGTTTAACCAACTACGCTAAGTCTGACCTATCCAGGTTGTGTTCTGCAAGTCCTCTCCGATGATATTTTTACCCGACTGCCGAAGGAGGAGGGTGATGTGTTTCACAGCCTATATATGTATGTTTGTTCCTTTGTGTCACTATAAAAACTAAAACCGTTGTCCGATTTTGATGATTCTTATGTCAATCGATTTGTCGTAATCTGGTGAGTGTCACTGAAGATATGACAGCAATCGAAATTCAATATGGCGGCAACCAGACGCCATATTGTGCAAATAAAAAAAAAGTCGACCAAGTATGCCTAGTGGGGTATCGTTGAAAAGGGATTTAAAAATCATCTTTAGGTTCCTTTCATCATTTTTCATTTTGAATGATCATTTAGGATTTATAACGATTTAAAGTTGGTTAGCAACAGTCGGGTTTTGAAAGCTTGCTTTTTGTTAAAGTTATTGAAATAAGTTGTTTGTTTATTAAAGAAGTTAGTTTGAGACATTATCCCTGATGCTCTTGATTATATATTTCCATCCTTGGGATCGTACAGTAATTTTCGAGGATAGGAAGGCGTGCTCGAAATATGCATCAGTGGGAGAAGGGAGTTAATACCAAAAACGCACTTTTCAAAAACAAAACGATAGAAGACAGCACCATCTAACTTCAACATTGGCAGGGTCATCAAAACATTGATCAAATATTATTAAAATAATTTCCCAAAATATACGTGGTTATACGGACAGACAAATGCGGAAATTTGATATGTAATAAACAGTATGGGATATTTTATGTTAGTTTGTGATAAAAACGGCCTGTTACTCGTTTCTTTTAAGTATCTAATTAATAGGTGGAACATATTTACCTAAACTTCGTAGAACAAAGACAAACTAGAGACTTCCTTGCGACTACATTTTAGTACCAGAAAAAAACCGGAAATCTAGAATTCAATAAAAATAAATTAATATTTCACCCGGTTGTAACCACACTATATTATGTACTTTTGCGAACTTTAGGTAAATATACTCTACCTATTCTGATCACTGCTTATAAAGTTAATGAAGTGTGCTATTTTTGCTGTTGCATTTTTTCCAACATACCTATAGTTAAATATATAGATGCATATTAAATATTAACAATATAGATGCATAGTCGAAGAAAATGCTTCCCCCACCTCTCAAAAATGATATTCCAACGCTGTTCCTGTATCACAATTGTTTCTACATCTAAACAATTTGCAAGCAATAGATGCGAACCACGCATTTGTTGGTGAAAAAATATCGTCCGTTTACTTTCTTAACCTCGTATCTGATCAAATAGGTACATAGCAAAGTAGTCTTTATTCTTTAGGGAACATGAGTGCTTTTCCTATCTAACTATTCGATCAGATGCGAGTTTGAGAAAGTAAATCGACGATATCGCACCTTCAGAACAATAGTGACCTAATTAAGAAATTTTAACTTTCGAGTTAGGTCTCTATAATAATAAATTTATGACTCGAAGTTTGAAAGCTGACATTTTGAGTTAGGTCACTATTGTGCTGAAGGTGCGATATGTGCGTTATGTTCTTACTTCTAAGAGTTTTGACCAATTTATTTATGTATGTATCCTTAATATTTTTATAAACTGCTATCGAAAAATTTCATGTTTACTTTTAGTTAAGCACTTAAAGAAACGGAGCATAGGCATAAACGTGTATATTTCTCATATCTTATTGGGCCTGTGAGAAATCCACCTAAGACCCACCATACAACAAAATTTGCCTAAGGAAAATGGACCTATTGTGATTGCAATAAAGATAATTTTCTATTTTAATTGTCAGTCAAGGGAAATTCTACTTTATCTCCTTTGTAATAGATCTTTATTGCAATGGCCGCAATTTTTTGTACGCGGGCTCTTACGAGGTTAAATTTTAAAATTCACGCTAACGTTCCAACCAATTGAACAGTCAACTTAAAAAAAAAACGGTCAAGCGCGAGTCGGACTCGCGCACTGAGGGTTCCGTATTTAAGGTATGCTTAGTACCCGCAAAACAAAAAACTCATTTTGTTATGATCTTTGTTGCCTATGCAATAAGGTCCATTTTGACTAGCCTAAATTTTAATACGGTTTTTCAAAGATGTTTTTGTTATTTCTCAAAAACTGTAAATAATGAACATTTCATTTTATTTTTCCCATAAAATATAAGTAATTATCTATGCATCCGGATTTTTTGATTAATAAACTTCGGAGTTAAGAGGGGGGGGAGGGGAACGGTCATTTTTTGTACGTTTGTGGCTATAAAACAAAAAGTACATAACAGAAAATTAAATAAAAAATAGTTTTAAAAATGGACATTAAGCCCTTTCATATGACACCCCATTTGCTATAATCGAACCACTTTCATTTTTCAACCCCCCATTCTAGACCCCTTTTTAAATATTTATAAAATTAATTTCATTTTTTTTAATTAAAAACAAATTCGGGCAAGCAAGTTGTATAACTATGCCAAATTTCAAGGTGATAGCATTTGCAGTTGCTGAGTAACATGCTGTGACAAACAGACAGACAACGAAGTCTCACCATAAGGGTTCCTTTTTTACCATTTTGGTACGGAACCCCAAAAATACGTATGTATAGTAAATTCGTTACAATAAACAATAATTATTGCTTTACGCATTTATAAAAACCAATCATGGAAAACTGTGCACATATTTAATGGAATTAAAAACAAAATAATTAAACTACTTTTACTTCCTGTATGCGAAACTGATCGTTAATAAGTTCGATTTTAATGCAATAGTACATTACTACAGAGGCCGGAACAAAAGGGGTTGCCGGCCGAATAGGTCTGAGGCGGGCAACCCCATATTTCCCGCCGAGGTATGTATAGTGCTTTTTTCAAACATGCAATGAAATAACCTCGTAAGGCCCACCATACTGCAAACAGGGAGTATTTTGTCAGTGGGACTTTGAACCTAACATCAAGACAATAAAGTTCAATTACGATTGACCGATAATGCCATTTTCCGTTTATGAACATAGGAAAATTAACCTTATTCTTATAGCAACACAGTTCAAATTAAATTGCCTTGATTATCTACATCCTATTGCACACGGCCTTACGAGGTTAAACAACAAAAAAATCGAAGTTTTATTTTTTTCATACGCATAGTGGCAGAATGTCATGATGCCTGTGCCACAAATTTATGAGAAATGGAAATTAAAAAAAGAGGACTTTGCCGGCCTAGGCCTGCACGATTTGTATACATACATAACATACATAATCTCACGCCTTCGTTCCCAGAGTGGGGTAGGCAGAGCTACAGAATTACAACATCTCTAGAAACTTGTTGATAATTCTATAACCACAATTTGCACAAATAGGCTAAGATGTTTACCAGCGTATTAGTGACAGGTTGCAAGCCCATCGCCTAACAGTACTACAAGCCTTTATTCCCTTAGTCGTCTCTTACGACATCCACGGGAAGACATGGAGTGGCACTATTCTAACTCGGCAACCACACGAGGCAACGATTTGTATGAAATTCCATAAACGACCTCTTGTCCTAGCCGCACCTGAAACGTCCTACTTCGCTGCCTATTATAAGGAACATAACATCAATATTTCATTATTGCATGTTTGAGAAAAAATAATAATGTTTTTTTGACATCTGTCACAGGCACAATAAGATATGAATCATATTATAACAGCTACAGAAAAATATTTTTTTGGAAAGACAAATTAATGATTTAAACTAGAGATGGGCCGACTGGCCTGTCGGCCGACTAATCGGTTTTGAATTTGCCGACTAATCGGCCGACTAGTCGGCAATGCCGATCGCAGGATTTTGCTTAGTTCGGGTGAACTCGGAAACGTTCGTTTCGCTTTGTCCGTCGCGCTTTGTTACCTACTCCTACCATGTTTTGACCAGTTTTGTTTACGTTTTTTCTGCACGACAAAAAAACAATTATAACCCTAATTATAGAATTAAAACGAACTACCTAGTGCTTTTTATAACTATGTCGAAAAGAAAATCGGCATTCTTGACGATATTTCCTACAGGCAATAATTTTGCCGAATAGTCGGTGATCAGTCGGCGACTAGTCGGCTTTCCCGACTAATTGTCGACTAGTCGGCCCATCTCTAATTTAAACTTATGATTTTTCTAAGCAATTTCTTTTGCTCGTGATTGACTATAAGTTTTCCATTTCTCTTGTAAAAATGTTGGTGACTGCCTCTAACCTAAGAATTTTCATAGACATTAGTGTGTAGTAAATTGTAGCGAGTTGAATGATGCATTTATTTTGGATAAATCAACGCTGTTTTATTTTCATTATACTGTTAAAATATTACGAAAAAGTACTTATGCTTTTCACAAATAAATACTGAACTAATAAAAGATTTGGTGTACCTATCCCTTTATTATTCATAATTTCATTTGCCATAATGGTCACTGGCTATAACCTTCATTTTCCATAATATCACATAACATAATTTCATTTGACATAAAGACATTTAAGGTAATTTTTACATGGTATCGTATAGAGCCCAATAGGTTAGGTTAGGTTTGTTTTATTACAATTCTGGATAGCTCACGGTTTCAGAAAAAAATGCCTTTATGACAAATGAATATTATGGCACATGATCGTTATGTTTATGTCATATGAAATTCGGGCAAATGAAATTATTGCACATTTAATTCTGTCAAACGATATGAGAACCCATTTTTGGTTTATATGCGCAAAGTTTTTGAGTTCCAAATTGATAGGCATTTTTTTTGTATGTTTTATCTTATCTCCCAAACAGCAATAGGGTGATGGAATCAGTAATGAACAAGGAACAAAGATGGACACTTTTTTTGAGACAATCAATTTATTACCTTATGATCTTTGAATTAAGATTCAAATGTCCATTATTGGTGCTTTCAGCTAAGTGTCCACCATTGGTGCCGTCACCCCAAGTTACTTTTTATAAACGGAGTGAAAGAGCAATTTTCACATCGTAAGTTTGTACAGTAACAAAAGGTCCATAAATACCGTAAAACGGGGTGAGTAGGGACACAACCTAATATGAACCATATGTTAATAATTATAAGAATGAAATTATTTCCAATAGACGTAACGTTATTGTCCATTTATTAATTGTTCTTATTTGTAACGAGTTATGACTTATTTTAGGTTGTGTCCCTACACGCTCAGTTTTACGGTATGTAAAATAGCTCTTATTGACTTGCAGCCTGTTTGTATGAGTACGTTAGTGCGGTAGTTCTAGTGTAGCTCCGTGTATGTCTGAGGTGGTAGTTGTTGTTAAATAAATGGATTATATTGTTATTTGGTTTTTTATTTAACCTTTTCAACGCTATGTCAAATACAAAAGACGTCACTCACACGCCAATGACAGCTTAAAACCAGAGCGAATATCAACCTCGCCTCATAGACATCACGTTTATTTTGCGCTGGCAACCACGACGGAAATATCCGTCGTTGGCGTTGAACCAGTGGTGCGGATATATCCGTCAATGGCGTTGAAAAGGTTAACACCTTCAGTCCAGTGCCCCATATATGGGTCACGATCAACTAGCTCTATAAGTCCGTGCCCCACATATGGGTCACTAAGAAATGACCAGGTACGCACTGTGCTGGACTTACGAGGAAAGTGAAACATTTCGTATGGGGACTGTCAACGTGTTAATTCCGTCAATTAACGCGCCGGCCCTGGAGCCGACCGGCATCTCCAGAAATGATGTCAACGTCAGAGGCCCTACTTTGAAATTCGAAGTTACGTTAGCTCCATCCCTGTCACTCGTCATTCGAGACTAAATCGAGAGAAAGGGATGAAGCTATCGTAACTTCGAACTTCGAATTTCAAAGTAGGGCCTCAGGTCTGGGATGAACTCATTTTATTGTATTCTCATCATTACTCTATTTAATTGATACTAATGGCGGTTGAGTTCAGTTACGAAAACAATATATCAAGTCAAAATCAATAAGGTTTTACAAAGTAGAATAGAGCACAATGCCCGAAGGGCACGTCGCCCAGGAATAGAAACCCCGCATAGCGGGGCAACATCGATCTCGTGTCTTAGGGCCTGTTGTTTGATCAGTAGTTAACTTATTGTTAAAATTCGAAAAAGGAATGGAAAATTTGACCCATTTCCTTGAGATTTTAACCATTAGTAACGTTTTTTGACCATTAGTTAGTTTAACTACCGATCAAACAACAGGTCATTAGAGATGGCACGCCGCATCTGTGGCCCCCTTATAGTATGTCAAGGTTTATCGTGTATTAAATAAAACAGCGGTGGTTTTGTATTGATATTTATTGCGCGACCCTCAGAAACCGTCCTGGTACGGCTTGGACTGCAGCCGCGCCTGCAGCTCGAGCTGGCGGCGCGCCTCGCAGACCGGGAAGTTGTTCAGCTACACGAAGGGCACATCGCCGAGAAATAGGAGCACCGCATAGTGGGGCAGTATCGATGATCTATAGATTGTTTTATTGGAACGTCGCTGTGGCCCCCGTTTTTGAAGTATGTCAAGGTGTATCGTATATTGAATGAAACAGCGGTGGTTTTGTATTGCTATTTATGGCGGGACCCTCGGAAGCCGTCCTGGTACGGCTTGGACTGCAGCCGCGCCTGCAGAAGAATTTGTTCAGCTACCGGAAGGGCACATCGCCCAGAAATAGGAGCACCGCATAGCGGGGCAACATCGATCTACAGATTTTTTTATTGGTACGTCGCATATGTGGCCCCCCGTTTTTGAAGTATGTCAAGGTATATCG
Source organism: Acleris literana (assembly GCA_946894065.1). NCBI lineage: Eukaryota > Metazoa > Arthropoda > Insecta > Lepidoptera > Tortricidae > Acleris > Acleris literana. The sequence goes on along the minus strand of OX335693.1, from coordinate 1,313,469 downwards.
TATATTGAATGAAGCAGCGGTTGTGTTGCATAGCTATTTACACACATCGCCTACCTACCTAGCAGATTGTATTATTGGCACATCGCTGTGGCTTCCCTTTTTGAAGCATGTCATGGTTTGTATATTGAATGAAACAGCGATGGTGTTGTATTGCTATTTATTGCGCGACCCTCAGAAGCCGTCCTGGTACGGCTTGGACTGCAGCCGCGCCTGCAGCAGCTTGAGCTGGCGGCGCGCCTCGCACACCGGGAAGTTGTTCAGCTACCCGAAGGGCACATCGCCCAGAAATAGGAGCACCGCATAGCGGGGCAACATCGATCTATAGATTGTATTATTGGCACATCGTTGTGGCTTCCCTTTTTGAAGCATGTCATGATTTGTATATTGAATTAAACAGCGGTGATTGTGTATTGCTATTTATTGCGCGACCCTCAGAAGCCGTCCTGGTACGGCTTGGACTGCAGCCGCGCCTGCAGCAGCTTGAGCTGGCGGCGCGCCTCGCTCACCGGGAAGTTGTTCAGCTACCCGAAGGGCACATCGCCCAGAAATAGGAGCAACCGCATAGCGAGGCAACATCGATCTATAGATTGTATTATTGGCACATCGCTGTGGCTTCCCTTTTTGAAGCATGTCATGATTTGTATATTGAAGTAAACAGCGGTGGTGGTGTATTGCTATTTATTGCGCGACCCTCAAAAGCCGTCCTGGTACGGCTTGGACTGCAGCCGCCCCTGCAGCAGCTCGAGCTGGCGGCGCGTCTCGCACACCGGAAAGTTTTTCAGCTACCCGAAGGGCGTATCGCCCAGAAATAGGAGCACCGCATTGCGGGGCAACATCGATCTATACACTTTGTTATAGTTGGCACGTCGCATCTGTGTCCCCCTTTTTTGAAGCATGTCATGGTTTGTATATTGAATGAAACAGCGGTGGTGTTGTATTGCTATTTATTGCGCGACCCTCAGAAGCCATCCTGGTACGGCTTGGACTGCAGCCGCGCCTGCAGCAGCTCGAGCTGGCGGCGCGCCTCGCAGACAGGGAAGTTGTTCAGCTCGTAGTACTGGGGAGCTATCTTGAGGAGCCATTCCGCTGGAAATTAAGATTTGATATTAGAAACATGAATAAATAAAATAAATAGTTTGTGACTACGTCAATTTAATTAGTCCCCCTAATTATTTATTTATTTAAATGGTCAATTTATTTAAGGGTCACTCAACAATTCTTTGTACATTTAAGTAAGTTTTAATTATACAACTAGTCTTAAATATTTTTTAATCAATAGATTCATTGTCAGTACAAGTGAAAATAAGCTATCCAAATCAGAATAACATTTTTGCCAAAAATACTGGTAACTTAGGGGACAAACTACTATTTACATACAAAACTGGGGACAACATGGTCCCGGCCCCTATCCCACAACACTTTACAAGTGTACAATTTGACAAAATTGTAAGGTTTTCCATAAAATAAGTTCACAATTTTGTGAATTTGGACAGTCACGAACTTAAATTTGGGACCCACCTTAGGTCCAAAGTCATTCTGACATTCTACAACAATAAGGTTGAGTCTCCTATAAGTTACAAATGATTTGGCATCTCTAATGACATTGACGACTTCAAGCCTATTTTTCTTGAAATGGGTCACAAATTAACGATCGCGATAGTACAGTTGTAAAGTTTTGTGGGATAGGGGCCTGGTGGTCTACTACGTCATCAGTGAAAGAAGAAATTGTAACTGTTTAATAAATAAATCTACCGGGTCATAGAATTCACTGTTTATCTGTGTAATAAAGACACGCAATATTTTAAAGAAAACCCATTTAGTTTTTCTTTATACTTAAATAGTAGATTGTACAACAAGTGCATAAAACGCACCATTTTACGCGAGACATCCATCCAAGCGAGCTTGCGAGCGAGGATGGATATAAAGTCGAGTGTTAAATGGGTTTTATGGACGAGTTGTACACTCTAATTTTCACTTCGATTGCGAGGAAATGAAACAGCAACATGTAAATTATTGTAACACAAATATTGACAATGACAAAATAAGTATGGTTCCCGCCAATTAACTTTTTTTTTCTTTTTTTTGTCATTGGGCACATTTGACTTAGGTCGTTGCATAACGCTCAGTTATCATAGATCTTATTGTCATGCTTTAAATATATTGATTTACTCAAATATAATAATAATAATAAATGCGACAAAATAAAAATTATAAGTTTATTTCATCAAGTTTTATTGTGTACTTTGGCTGTTGGTAGCCTTAGTCTTAGAATACTAACGAAACGAAATAAAATAAAGAGGTTATTCTATGAAGTAAAAAATGTTCGTGTGGCTGTTGGACAGATTGCCTTGGCCTTCGACGAAGATTTTACTTTATGCACTAGAGCATAAAAAGCGACTTTATGTCGTCTACGCACGACATAAAGACGGACTTTTAGAGCATGAGAAGTGAAAAAAGCCTTACAAACTTGAAAAAAAATAGTGTATAAAGAATAGTTGATTGACTCTTAAATATATATACAGGGTGTCCCAAAACTCAACGATAACCCGCCTAGGGCTGATAGAGCAGCTAAAAAGCTATGGATTTAAGCCCTATTTACATTAAGCGATTTTTAGTAGTTATTAATAATTTTAATCTGAGTTTTTGTAAAACTAAAATGATCAATATCTCAGAAACTAGTAACAATCGCTGAACATACATAGGGGTTAAATCGATTCTATCAGCCCTTGGCGGGTTATTGTTGAGTGTTGGGACACCCTGTATAGATTTCCCCATAAATTGACATCTCAAAAATAAAAGCATTTTTGTTTTTTCGCGTTTATAATAGCTGGTTAAAAATTAGACTACCCGTGTTTCTCGGTTTTTCTTTATTTAACTTAAATTCGTCGTTAAGAATTTATTAAAGAAATAGTCCTTAAAAAGACCGTATATACAAAGTTAGGAATACTGACGTCGTGATCTTAGCATGACATAAAATAAAAATAGTTACTTTTTACAGAAACAGAACTGACTGTCATGTCATGTTATTTTCCCGCATGAAATGTAACAGCATAAATTCGTCGACTTTGGGCAGATTGCGGCTATCCGCTTTTACAAATCCGTTAGTCACTTTCATTTTAAATAGCGTATATCAAAACAATAGTATTACGAGAATCGAAAGCGTGTCGTTAGAATCAAGTAATCCGTCAGACAGATAAACAATGGACATGACAGACAGTTGTATATTTTTTCAGACAGACAGTTGTAATAAATGGGCTAAGGGCACTATAAGTGTATTCCTAACATTCACAATCCAACTTTTTTTACTGTTTTTCCGAAATATAAAAAAACTACTGCATAAAAAAATACAAAAATATTTTTAATGTAATAAGCAGTGTAAAATCCACAAACGGTATTTTATTTTACTACCTTAGCACCAAGGATCGGAAAAACGCCCGTCATTTTAAAACATAACCCTGTTCCGTACAGGAGGGACTTCCTTCTGATGTTAATTAAAAATATTATTAGGTATTTTACATTTATAATACCATTATTTATATGTATTCAGCAACAATATTATTAATGAATAAAACCATAATGGTTATGGGAAAAAAACACTTTCGCCAATCAAAAAGAATGTTTTTTTTTTTTTTAAATTCGCCTGTCATAACGACGTGAATTTAGGACCTATTTATGAGTCGAAAAAGTTTGTTCACAGTTTACGGAGGACATTGGGGCAATCGTTGACATTGGTTTACTGTTTGTATGCGTGTTTGTGTTTTCTAATTAACATATCGGTGTCATTCATTAATAAAATTGTCGCTAAGTAGGTACATATAAATTATTGTATAATAAATCTAAAAAATACCTAATAATATTTTTAATTAATATCAAGGAAGTCTCTGCTATACGGAACAGGGTTATGTTTTCAAAATGACGGTCGTTTTTCCGATTCTTGCTTAGCACATATGAATTGTTGTCAATTATGTACTGTAGGCCTAGCAAAGATCCAAGCGACGTTAGAGTTTTTCCATTCCATCGAGTTGAAATGTATGGATGACGTGGTTTATCTCAAAGAATCGCCTATAAAGCTAGCAAAGAGCCAAAGGGTACGCGTTAGAATGGAATATCGAAACGCCCAAAGTAGCGATCAGTGCTGTCACAATGTTAAAACCCATACATATGTCTAGCAAAGTGCCACTTAGCGTTTTCCATTCCATCAACACTGCCCTCCTTAGAAAAAAGGGCGTATGTCTCATAGAACTGCGCATGTATTAGTGACCTTATTTCTTTATCATTAAGGTTAAATTTACTTTGACTAACAAGTTGCTCATGCGTCCTTTTTATTTAGGAGGGCAGAACATGAAATGTATGCGATGACAAGTTGGTCTTCTTGTGCGTTTCGATATGCTTCGGGAATATGGATATGGTTATAATATAATCATAGAACGTAATATTTACAGAATTCAACATTAATACAATTAAAAATTAAAACTAAACGTATCTAAATTAAAATTAAAATAAGCTACTCAAATATTGAACAACATACAATGAAGCATATCGAAACGCACCAAGCGAACAGTGCTGTCAATGTCTAGCAAAGAGCCATTTTTGACAAACATTCTTTTCCATATTCCTCAGTTGATTAACGCTAATGTTCTCTCACGGAATTGGGCTCACGCCTAGAAGCCATTCCATTGGAATTTGTTTAAAATGGCGATTTTTAGTCAGCTGTGAGGGAGGATTACTTGTGTTAAATCAAGTTTTTTATGTATTCCTTGCGACTTTTTTTGGCTGCTAACTATTGAAATGGTTGACTAAAGCTGCAGCAAAACTTCTTAGCAGTCGTCTCCTCTCGGGAAGCGCTGGTGGATATTTGACGTGAAAAAGTTCCCGTGCGGCTACTTACTGAGTAAAACTCTTGAGATGAACAAGGGTAATTATTTTCGAAGTAAGTAAAGGAATGATGCGAGCTACGTTATTAACATATTACACTACTAGGTACTTACCTACATTGATTTGATAAGTAAGTAAATAAACACGTATTTCATAGATGGTATTTTTTCAGGTCCTATTTATTTACCATAGGATGTGGCAACAGCAAATAGATGTCTTGAAGCACCCAGTAAACTAGTAATGCCAGCCCTCAACCAGCCATTAAAATATGAATTCGGTTACCCAAACAAGAAGTGTGTGGACGAATGCTAAGCACAAGTGAGTGGTGGTTTTCCCTAGACGGCATCTTTCTTTATAAATGCACCTCTTTGTTCTCCTTCATATGCCTATAATGAATATAATGATAATAATATGAAGTAAAAATAAAACATACTTAAGTAGGTATTCATTGCTTTTGTGTCTCGTAACAATATTAAAGTTGGGGCCTCCTAGTAATGTTTAATGTTAGGGTCATTCTCCGAGTTACGTAATTTGCTCTTTTTCGTTTCATAAAATAATACAGTATTAATAAATGCAGGGAAAATTATACTTAACATGTTTAATATGATCCATTCTTAATTGTGCAACAACTTATTTCACAATTGTATGTATATTTATGAAACCAAAAAATAAAAGTCTTCAATTAGTTCATTACCGGACTCTGTTCCACAGTACCGAATTTAATGCTATTTACAAAATACAAAAAACGCATGCGAAGAACGCTAATTATAATACATTCCACAAGAGTTGCAATCTTTAGCGTTCCAAAAAGCATTAATATGAAATTTTAATACACCAATATTACGCACAATTATAAACCGAAAAGTTTGTCACAACTAAAACTTCATTTCCGTGCACGAAACAATATGCTTGCACAAGTCGCTACAAGTTCTTTTGATCTCACCGCCAAACGGTGTCGGCGCCGCAGACGCCGGCTTAGTATTCAGTGGGATGTCGAACCGGACGGACGTGCGCTGCTCTTCCCAGCAAAAACCTAATTCAATTCGTTCTTTGGTGTTTTGTCCTGATTTGGTTTCATTGCCAGTCATCTTTTGTTTAGGTAAGTACTATTAATTCTATAAGTTCAGCATGATAAAGGGTTTAGTGAAGTGAATTACTATGTAGGTATAATCATCGGAAATCGTATTTCATAACGTACAAAGGATAATTCTACAAAAAGTGTTAAATATTCATTACCGTGACCGTCATTACCGTGTTTCCCGTAGCTTTTTACACGTCACGGTAATGATGTAATCGTCCCGGTGATGAATTTTTTTTAAAGTATAAATTTTTATTTTATTTCAAAGGAACTTGGGAAATTAATAATGTTCGTCAAGTGAGGATTAATTAAAAAACAATCAAATTATTGTTACAGTTAAACATGGGGCGACCTAAAAAGTCTAAAGAGGCTATTTTAGCGCGACGACGGTTAGCAAAACGAAAGAAGTATGCTGCTTTGAAAGAAAATGAGGAATTATATGCAATTGAGAAGGAAAAGGAGCGTCAACGATACTTACAAAGAAAAAAAGAAAATAAAATTTTAGGAATCGATAAATTAACACCGAGAGCACAAAGAGAAAGACGCAGAAAATGGAAAATTAATAGCAAGAGGTATTTAGAAAAAAAGGCAGAAAAAAAGAAAATAGAGAATGTTGAGATAAATATAGATGATTTTCAAATTGAGGAACAATCAAATCTTGATCCACTAGGATCTAACACATCCTCATTCATGATAGGTAGCAATAACGATACAAATATCAAAGAAAACGTAAAAGAACGTGATTTTTCAGAAGAAATGTTTACGTTAAGAGCACAAATAAGGAAATTAAGATACCAGCGATTCAAAGAGGTTCGGAGATTGAAATGTATAATAAACGACTTGAAAAAAGAGAACAAGAAATTTCGCCGACTTTTATTGAAGAATACGCCAAAGGTAAACATTCGTGATCAGCCAAAGACAAAACTAATAGGAGAAATAAGAAAAAAAATCCAGATGGAAAAGAAAAACAAACATGTAATAAAAGCCATTGAAACCTTTTTTGATGACGATGAGAACACTTGGTTGTCTCCAGGTACAAAAGAATTTGTCAAACGGAACAAGATTAGAAAACAAAGACGATATCTTAAAGATACATTAAAAAATTTGTATCAAAAGTTCATTAAAGATTCTCCAGATATTAATGCCTCTTACTCGTTTTTTTGTAAATGCCGTCCATTCTGGGTGTCTTTTCCGAAAGAGAATCGAAACACATGCATGTGCATCTATCATTGTAATGTGGAGCTACTAATAAAGTCCCTATATAAGTCCAATATAGTCAAAACCAAAAATACTCATGACCTTCTGATGGCAATTTGTTGTGATAAATATAACGAACAATGTTTGGATCGCAAATGTCTACATTGTAAAAATAAAACCATCGAATACTTAGAATTTAGAAACGATGTAGAGATTGTGTATTTTGAATGGTGTAAAACGTCCGGAACGTATATGAAAGATGGTAAAGAGAACAAAAAAGTTACATGGACTAAGAAAGAAATCTGCGCAAAACCATTGGATGTTATAAATAAACTTGACACAGCCCTTGAACACTTCTTGCCACATTGTGCCAACATACTCATTCAGAATAGATCTCTGAAAGAACTTAAACGGAATTTATCAAATAATGAGGCAATAATACATCTTGATTTCAGCGAAAATTATTGCTTAAAACATCACGAGGAAATCCAAAGCTTTCATTTTGGAGGCAGTCGCCAACAGGTCTCTATCCATACAGTCGTCATCTACATTAAAGATTACTTAACATCTGAAGTTAAAGTTCTCTCTATGTGTACATTGTCTGACGATTTAAGACATAATGCACTTTCAGTCTGGGCACATATTGATCCAGTTCTAAAATATATATCAGAGTTATCACCGTTTGTTGACACTCTCCATTTTTATAGTGACAGCCCAAGTAGTCAGTATAGAAATCGGCACATATTTTTTATTACCAGTCAGCTGGAACAGCAGTTCCCAGCTCTTCGCAAGTTGACTTGGAATTACCTAGAAGCCGGACACGGTAAAGGTGCGCCGGATGGTCTAGGAGCTGTAATAAAAAGGAATGCCGACTGGCTGGTAAAATCAGGTACTGACGTTGGAACGTTTGATAAATTCGTCGAAATCACAAAGGCCAATACTTCAAGTATTAAAATTGAGATCATTAGAAGTTCAGATATCACTGCCAAGGAACAAATTTATCCTAAAAAAGTACCAGGCTACAAAGGAACTATGGAAGTACACCAGATTTTGTGGGCTATTGAAACTCCTAGACAACTGGAAATAAGAAGACGTAGTTGTTTTAAATGTCTAGATACTATTTGTGTACATTACCATCATGGATATCACAAACTTGGAAATGTATCTGTCAACACTCACGCGATTTCCTTGCTTCATAAGGAGGAAGAGCCTAGCGTCATGTCTTTAACAGATGATGAGTGTATAAGAAGATTCAGTCCAGAGCTTGTACAAAAATTACCTGAGACAATTTTAGCGCAGCCCATAGAAACTGCTATTCAATTCGAAACAGATATTGCTTTCCCATATCCTCCAAATGTTTTGTGCCCGGTTAATCGCAATTTACAGAACAAAAATGATACAGTCCAAAATGCCACTACATCTGGAAAAAAACGTACCCAACAAGTCTTATCTTGCTCACAATCTCAACAAGAAAGCCTGACAACCACAAAAAAAAAGAAAATTCAGCACATAATTTCTAATATGACCAAACAGGAAGGGAAGTTAAACACAATAATATTGACAAAACCGAAATCAGTGATTCCATTAACTACAGTACCCAAATTAGGAAATTGGCAAAACTCACCATTTCTAAATAACCAGAGTACTTCATACTCTAGTGAATTTCAAAAGTTCATTACAGACAATCAAAATACAACAAAAGATGAAGGTAAAAGTCAAGTAATGGATTGTGGATCACACACCGATGATGGGAATGAAGAAGTGAATGTAGGAGTTACAAATAAGGTGACAAATGTTACTTTAACTGAATGCGTAGAAGTTGAATATAGAAGACATGGCAACATTCATTTCGATGAAGCAGAGCCGGGATGTTCAGAAGAGCAAAAAAAAAAAGCGAAGATAAAAGAAGAAGGGAATAAAGCAACTATGACCACAGGATGCTCAGCGAAGAAAAACATAAAAGTGAAGATAAAGGATGAAGGAAATAAAGCAACTATGACCAGAGGAAAAGGAAAAGGTACAGGACAAAAAATAAAAGCGAAGATTAAAGAAGAAGGGAATAAAGCAACTATGACCACAGGATGTTCAGCGAAGAAAAACATAAAAGTGAAGATAAAGGATGAAGGAAATAACGCAACTATGACCAGAGGAAAAGGAAAAGGTACAGGAAAAGGGAAAAAATAAGTGAACGTAAGTGCTGCTGACTAAACTAAACTAACGAATTTGTTGATTATAATAATTAAACGAAAGCTTGAAATTAATGTTACAAAAATATGTTCGTTACTAATTTTATATGTCATTTGTTTTGACAATACCTTTATTTTCATTATGTGATTACTAGTTATATATGAACAATTTTAGTAGACTGATCTCATTGTTACTAGTTATTTTTATATGGACAATTAGACTGATCTCATTGTAAGTACACCTCAAAATTTGGAAACCTAGGTCACTATCAAATCATGTCACAATGACAACATAAACGTAACGATGGTCAAAACAATGGTTTTATACTTAATTGTCTAATGTACATCCGTCGCATTGCAATTTCCATGGACATACGCATATAATCTGTTGTTTACATGGTGGCTTGGGATTCCACTTTGAAGAGTGTACATTGTTTTGCTTTTAAATAAGTGTTATGTTTACTTAATTAGGTAATAATATTTTATGGTGAACCCCATAAAAGAACACCTCTGTTGATCTCAAATTATTGTGTTTTGATGTATCAAAGAATCATCGCTGTTGTTAGAATTATTAGAGGAATAGAAGTATTGTTTTGATTTCTATAGTTTTTTGTAAACAACTGTTTTTTTTAAATAATATGTTCATTAAAGAAAAAGTTAATTAAACAATCAATTTTTATTTATTTAAACATTTTAAAAACTTTAGTCATTGCCGAGACCTTAAATATCATTACAGACTCCTCAAATGTCACTACCAGGACCTTTTATTTCATTACCGTACAGACCTCTCATTACCGTAACCTAATGTGGTTTTTGGAATTCAATAAACTCGAACTAAGAGATTGGCGAAGTGTGCCTTTACTTGATATTCAATTTAGCACTTGTTTCCTATCTCATTTCACTTCTAGTACTAAAAAAAAACAAGTTTGAAAAATAAATGAAAAATAAATGTGAATATCGTGATTTCGGAGAATGACCCGTTAAATGTTTATTTGGGCACAAACAGTACAAGTAAAGAAAAATTATTACAGAAAAACTTACATAAAACATTGACCAGTGAAGTTGCCACAATTAACAAATACAGTACAGAGTACCTAATTATTATAAAACCTATCTAAGTGTAATATGATAATTGTTTACATCGTGGCAGGATCAATACGAATTATGATAAAATATGAGCTAAAAACTAGAGATGCGCGGAATACTGGTTTCACCGAATAGCCGAATACCGAATACTATTCGGTTTAATTCTTACTAAACCAGATATTCGGCCGAATTATTCGGTTTACCATTTCATTGTTTCGCCGCGTAAACTGTTATAACATGTAGGTACGCTACGTGTCGCTGCTGGCTAGATGACTAGCGAGCCGTAGCTCACCGCTTGCCTAACTATAGGTTAAGAAATAAATATGTTGACTTGAGGTTTCAAAATAAACGTTGATTTGAAGTTTAATTGCTTTATTTTCTTAGCTTTATTCAACATATTCTTCATAGGATTTCTTTGACTTATAATATAATAGCCAAGTCGTATAGCGAAGAAAATAGAAATACTTATACTGAATATATTTGGCACAAAAACCGAATAATTCGGCTGAATACAAATAGTGAAAAAGATGCCGAATACGCCGAATACCGAATACCAAACGAATATTAGGCGCATCTCTACTAAAAACTCTCACTGACACTGCAAAAATTAAAGCGGTTACTTCAAACGCTATAACTACTTGGAGCAAATTTTACTCTCCCTCATAACATTGTGTTTTTACCCGTGTGGTACAGCACGCCCAGTGCCCACACACATACTCACTCACACATGCATACATGCTTACACAAACACACACACTAACGCACCACAAGGCACTTTTTTCCTTCTTCAATTAAATGTTTTATTTTTTATTTATTCCTTTAAGCGTGACCTTTTTATTGTACTTTCTATTTACCAAGTTAACTGTATCCACTGAGCATGAAAAACAAATTTTGTATCAATAAATGCATACCTTAATAAAAATCATTCGACTCAGAAACTTTAATATTCATGCAAATCACATAAATATTTATCTTTACCTCCTAGCTCTACCAGCTAAGTTGATATTGTTAACCTTCAATTTTGGTTTGGTAGTTAGTGAGCTTGCCTATGAATTATGACAATACTATACATAGTATTGTATACTATGTATTGTCATAATTTAGTAGTATACCATGCACTGTACGGTCGAGTTCAAAAATATATGAGCATTTCCAAGGCTTCAAAAATAAACGTACATAGAGAGGGACATATACATCTGAACAGACTTGTCAATCAAATCTATGTACACATATCACCTGTCATATTAATCTGAACATGCATCTCAATAATATTATCTAAGTAACGGAAAACTAATAAATATCTGTACTAATTATTTTTCAAAATTATTTAGCCAAGTGAAAGTACATAAATATCTAAGCAAGTCTTTTTTCAAATATTAAAAAACATATAGTGGCATAAAAAAATGTTTTATACAGTCGAGTTCATAAATATGTGTACACTCTGGTACCTTGTCTATTTAATGTCATGTTTAAACTGCCATATATGAATTGTCACAGTGCAGCGATTAAAGTGACAAGGTACTGAAATGTACACATATTTATGAACTCGACTGTACTAAAGTGCACACATTTTATGAACTTTTTATACCATTTTTTGAACCATTAAAATAATGAAACGAAGACTTACAATAAGAATGCATGGATGTTACGTCGCGTTCATAAATATGTGTACAGTTTAGCACCTTGTCACTTTAATCGCTGTGAAAATTCATATATGGCTGTTTAAACGTGACATTAAATAGACAAGGTACCAGAGTGTACACATGTAAATTTAATGCAATGCATACGAACACGATTTGTGTATGAACTCGAAGTGTTATGTTTGTTTAGCTATTTATGAACTTCTACTTGTTCACATAAAGTTGGAATACGTTAGTACAGATATTTTTGAGCCACTAAATGCTTATAAATATTTGAAAAAACACTTGTTAAGATATTTATGCACTTTCACATGGTTAAATAATTTAAAAAAATATTATTACAGATATTTATTAGTTTTCCGTTACTTAGATATTATTGAGAGGCTTGTTCAGATTAATATGATAGGTGATATGTGTACATATATTCGATCGACAAGTCTGTTCAGATGTTTATGTACATTTCTATGTACATTTATTTTTGAAGCCTTGGAAATGCTCATATATTTATGAACTCAACTGTAATATAAATTTTGTGTTCAAGGTGATCCAGAATACACACAGAGACCGTGGATAATGATGCTGATTTCAAGGAAGGACCATAGAGTGGTGATTCAGCGTTGATGAAATCCTATTTATTCGAGATGCTTGCTAGAGGCACATCCAGTATTAGCACCATAGTGACATATATGTGTATATTATGTATATTGCATATCGCAAAATATGGTGTTGAATTTTACTCATTACACTGATGATAAGTCAAGTCTCTACTTTACATCGTCATAAGGCAAAAAGTTGAGGATGATGTCAAGTTGCCTTTCGGATAATAACAATTATTAATGATGCTTTTTAGGAAATTAAAAGACTTTAAATAATGACTATTGATTTATTTTCTTCCTTATCATGTCATAATGAAATGAAATCAGTTGTCTGGATAAAGTTACTTTGACTATATTAAACTAGTAAGTATAAGTAAGTTGGTTTAAAAGAACTGCCATGAGGACCCAAAACCTGTATTAATTTAACTCACATCACATGTATAAGTAGTTTCATTCAATCTATTAATTCATAGCAGCTCTTGTGAACTGACGTATAAGGCCATAATCCAGGATTCATTAATTTATTTACCTTTAATTATTAACCTTTTCAACGCCACAGTCGGCTCTGGCCGTCAACTAAAAGTCGTGCCACTGACGCCACGTCGGCTACAGCCGACAAGAGTTCAAGATTAAAAGAGACTTTATTTGGTAGCAATAAGGTGTAATTTGCATAGCATAGCAAACATGTTTGGCGTGTGTGTGGCACATTTTGTATTCGACGTATGGCGTTCAAAAGGTTAAACGTACAGTAAGTAAGTATAATGCACTAAAGGGCGCTTTCCCTGAAAAGTGTACCCAATTAAGGGCAAAAATTAAGGAACTTTAACTTTGTCAGTTTTGTGACAAAAATTAGCTATACATTGACGGCCGCGATATATGGCTAATTCTCGTCACAAAACTGGGTTATTCCCACCTGTTACCACCAATAGGTATGTTACCACTGGTAACAGCTGGGAATTATTTTCTCATCTTTTACCACAAAAGTACTCAGTGGTAACAACAGGGAATCATTTTCCCATTTGTTACCACTAAAATATTTGGTGATAACTACTGGAAATGCCCTAAAACGTCTACAATTCATGTTATACAAACATTTTAAATTTAAATCAATCAATCATTTATTGTGTTGTCACATAGAGGCACATACATTGAAAAGAAAGGTGTTGTTATTCTAGATTAGTCAGTTCATGGACATGGACGCCCTAAAAGGGCACTACAATATTAAGGTACTTAAAAGCAGTATAATAACAAAGAATATAAACAATTCAATTAATAAACAAGTAAAAGCACTAACACACCAATTGACCTAATCCCAAACTAAGCTCTAGGCTTGTACTATGGGTACTAGACAACGATATAAATACTTATATAGAGAAATATATTATACTTAAATGCATAGAAAACATCCATGACTCGGGAACAAATATTCATGCTCATAACACAAATATTTGCCCTTACTGGGATTTGAACCCAGGGCCGCTAGCTTTGTAGGCAGGGTCACTACCAACTAGGCTAACGTGTTGTCAAGACAGTGGTTGCCAGATTAGGAATGCTTGCGTTTTCCCCATTAATTTAGCTAAAATTCAAATAGTTTAAACAAGGTTTAAACTAATGTTATTAATTAATCTCTGTTCTATTCATACAAGTAATCTTTAGCACAATCTGTCACAACTCATAATACGATTTAGTATTCTGTTATAAATTTGTTAACTTAATTTAAGTAATTACAATTTTAATTTACATTGTAAAAACAGTTTTTGATAAAAACTTAGGTTTAAATAGTGACATAAGTACTTAAAATTAAAAAAATTACATACATTAAATCATGCCTGTTACTCAGAGAGCTACATTCACATGAACATAAAAAAATACTTAAAACTACACTAATCTGACAAAACGCTATTAGTGAGCATTGTTCCCGAAATGCTGGCGGCATTGCTAGCTTGAATAGCAATTCTTAATCGTGCCAAATATAGGCCAGGATTTTGGTCACGAGTTGCGTCGGCCTGTCTTTAAAAATACGGTGTGCTCGCCGTGCTGCCGTATCGTATCTATATCTCCATCCAAAATTTGGGTTACCTATGTTGTGTATGCATTGACAGACTATTATTATTTATTTATTTTAATTGCGTTTACAAGTTATGTAATTTTGCCAATGTCAAGTATATATAAGCAATTGTACGGTGAATCGTCGTTGTCGTCGGCGTCTTCCAGTCCCAGTCGGCACACCATTGAAGATGGCGGGCATCCACTTCAATGGCTTATTGGCTTGGAGTGTTCTTGACCGCTTGCTCATTCAGAATCAACTTTTCACTGATATTTTATTTGATGCATATTCTTCGTCAGTGTTGGAGGTTACTTCACAAAGTTGCCCTGGATTTGCGAACCAAAATCAACGATAAAGTAATTTACAAAAAATGAAATAAATAGACAGATGTTTTCAAAATGACAGCTAGACAAGAATCATTGACAGACTTGACTTGACAGTTGATGTCATTCATTACGTTGATTGACGTTTCAGTTAGAGCAAAGCATAGCCAATTGTGGCTATATTGCCAACCTACAAATAATTCTGCGTGGAAAACACGACTCCATACTCTAAATGATCTTTGCTAAGAGTTTGTGATGGAATCGTGATGGAATCGCTCAGGCGTTCCGTTTTGAATGAGTAGGTACTTTACTACGAAACTTGTGCGTAATAGGCTCTCTACATTCACGCGCGATCGCGCAAATGCAGTATAGTCCATTCGCTTAGATAGTGTCGCTACACTCGCACGTACTTGTGGTTATTGCAATACAATACGAATATAATTCGAAGTAAACTGCCAAATTCTCTTACGGGTGTTACGCTGCAAGTGAATTTGGCAGTTTACTTCGAATTATATTCCTATTTTATTACAATAACCACGAGCATGTGCGAGTGTAGCGAACGCGTGAAAGTGTGACTGTGGAGGGCGTTCGCGGGTTCGCACCTTGTTTTCGGTATTTTGGCCCGTGTCAAAGGGCCCGCGAACGCGCGAACGAGGCAACAAGGCTCCACATTCCAACTTTTATAAAATATTAGCCCAATACCACTAGAATACCACTAATACTGTATAAAATATTACGAACATTCAATTACGATGAATACTCGTCATCCACCATCTTCGTTTCCTTCATTTCTTTTTAATTCGTTTTTTACTTTTAATTTTTTAATGTAGACCTAGTTACATCGTCGAGCGCGCGAACTATACTGTGAACACTGCGAATGTGGAGCAGTCAGCTAGTGTGTGTAGGTGTCAGCTAGGTACCTAAATTGTACTTATAAAATAAGATACTGCAGAGATTTTATATGTTTTATGTAAAACCTCAAAAGAGCGCAATTCGGACCGGCATTAAGGGGTTAAATGAAGGTAAATTCTTAATTTTATTATAACTATTTAATTGTAACATTTAGTTTCCTTTAAACGTCGTAATCAAAAAAAAACCTACTGTTAATGCAAGAAAAATATACATATTTCATATTTTATTACTTACCTATTCATCATTATAACACGTTTATTTTTTAATATTGAATATTGAAAAACCGTTCTTGATAATTTGTCTGAATGGAACGGAATAGCTGCCGAAACGCCTGTCAAAGAAGAGGCGTTTTTTCTTACGGCAATCGTGTTTCAAGTCGCCAAAGGCAACATTCGATATTGTTTTTATAAATATACGATGCACAAATAATCTTAAATAACGAAACTTAGGTAATAATAGTACAATGTTTTATATTTACAATTGTTTATGTCTTAAAGAACACGCATTTGAAAAAAAAACTTTCATTGAAGTGGGTTCAATAATAATAACATTATTCTAATAACAAAATCCATTCCAATCGAATAAAAGCTAAAAAAAACACCTCTTCATAATGTCAAAAATTATCACTGCGCAATTACAAGTCTTACAACGACTTTGTTTACCAATCTTAAATTTTCAGAAAGTTGCTTTTAAAATGAGCTTGTAAAAGCAGACTCGAAAATCAAGCAAAACTTACTAGCAAGGGAGTATTATAAATTCCTATAATAATACGCGACAGACGTTCACTGAAACAGCACCCATACACTTGCTACAGTCACCAAATCTGATTATGGCTTGTACAGCCGATCGCAGATGAGAGAATAGAGATTTTTTTTTCAATAATGAGTGAATCAAGAGTTTGAAATTGATTTAACACCACCAGACATTTGTGAGAAGGCTGCAATTGCAAATGAGAGTGCTTTGCCAGAAAAATCTATAAATTGACTGCGTTTTTAAAGACACAATCTACAGGTTATGAAAGTAAAAAATCAAAAGTATTAACGGCAGAAGACATGAAAAAGTTTATTAATGATGCTCCAGATCATCTATATCTGGCTACAAGGGTATGATTTCTCTCCTATTTATGATTTTAGTTTATCATAAGGTTAGTAATTCATTTGATTTTATAAGTAAAGTTTGATTCTGTTCGTAGGTTGCACTCATATTTGGGGTTTGTGGAGCCTGCAGGCGTGAGGAACTGGCAATCATTGCACTTAAAGATGTTGAAGTTCACGGAAATATACTACTAATACAAATACCTAACATCGAAACCAAAATACCAAGATCTTTTACCGTTGATGGCCCATTTGCCGAAATTGACAAAAAGTATCAACGTCAATGGACAAAAGTGAGAGATTTTTCCTAAATTACCAAAAAGGTAAATGCACAGCACAGGTCATAGGCGTAAATAAATTTGGTAATACGCCCAAGGAAATGCCAACTATTTGAATTTGCCCGATGCTGATCAGTATACAGGACATACGCAGTGCCGTAAATAGGGCGGTGCCACCGGTGCCCAGGCACAGGGCGTAGACTCTGGGGGCGCAAGAATGGCCAGACCAGGCAGGACTATTATTTTTTCGGTTTGCTCCTGATAAGTTCCCACTGCGGCCCTAGTGCTCGATTCCAACACATACATATCTATATGCCAGTATAATCTAAAACGTCTATTAAATTAGACAAAAAATCGCGCTCATTTTTTTGGCAGCGCACGAGTGAGCTTATTGAAATGACTATATTTATTTGATAAATGTGACCATAGTTCAAGTCTAGGTCTACTTAAAGCTATAGTCGAACTAGATTTAAAAGAGATGTTTCCCAATGTGGTAGTCGCTATAAAGATATTTTTAACAATGCCAGTGACTGTAGCTTCCTGCGAAAGATCATTCAGTAAGCTCAAATTAATAAAAACTTACTTGCGCTCAAGGATTGGCCGAGAAAGTTGGACCGGCCTAGCGATTTTGTCGATTGAACGCGACATAGAACGGTGCCTGTCGTATGAAAAGGTTATCAACGATATCACAATGAAGAAAGCACGAAAAGAAAATCTTTAAAAAAGTTTATGGCTTGCTTTAATAAATCTTTACTATCTGAACTCATTTATTTGTGGTCTCATTCATTTGTGTAGCTGTGAATAATCTTGCAAATATTTTCGAATAAACGTTTTTTCACCAATTCATACTTAGGCCGCACCCGCACTACTGCTAAACCGCCGCGGTTTTTAACCGCGTGACTCTTTTATCAAGTGTTTTGTAGCCGTAGTGCGGGTGCGGCCTTAAACAATTTATATTATAGTCCATTCGCTTAGTGTCGCTACACTCGCACGTACTTGTGGTCATTGTAATACAATACGAATATAATGCGAAGTAAACTGCCAAATTCACTTACGGGTGTTACGCCGCAAGTGAATTTGGCAGTTTACTTCGAATTATATTCGTATTTTATTTCAATAACCACAAGCATGTGGGAGTGTAGCGACACTATCTAAGCGAATGGACTATATGCGGATTCGGTCACTTACGGCCACTTCCTTTATTGACCACCGTCCAAATTCCTAGTTCGCCCACATCCTTGAACGACCACTTCTCTTTTCGTACATTTCCCAGTTTGTCCACTTCTCTTTTCGTACATTTCCTTGTTCGTCCACTTCTCTTTTCGTACATTTCCTTGTTCGTCCACTTCTCTTTTCGTACATTTCCTTGTTCAACCACTTCTCTTTTCGTACATTTCCTTGTTCGTAAAGCAAAGTGTCGTAGCAGAATATGGGACACTAACATTTTAATTTTTATAAGGCATCGACACTTGTAAAAGTGGTCGTTCAAGCGAAATGAACGTTCAGGGATGTGGTCATTCAAGGCACGTGTCGTGGCCTTTTTAGTATTATGGTCGTTCGAGCGACATGAACGTTCAGGGATGTGGTCATTCAAGTCACGTGGCCTTTTTAGTATTATGGTCGTTCGAGCGACATGAACGTTCAGGGATGTGGTCATTCAAGGCATGTGGCCTTTTTAGTATTATAGTCGTTCGAGCGACATGGACGTTCAGGGATGTGGGCATTCCAGGCACGTGGTCGTGCGAGGAAAGTTGCCGTAAGTGACCGAATCCCTATATGCTACCTTCCTTATTCAAAACTCTACCATACCAAGTTCTTATAATTAAATTAATTTATAGTTTACTGAAACTTTGGAGGGTGTTATTTCATTATAGAAGTATGAAGACCATAGTGGCCCAAAAATTAAATCTTAAGCATCAGGGTGGGCAACGCATTTTCACTAGTGAACTTGCGTTTGAGTTTTAGTGAGTGAGACACAGTGGGTGGTTTAATAGGCGAAGGATCCACTTAACATCAGATGGCTCGTCTGCTTGTTTGCCCAAATCAGTTTTTGAAAAAAATAGATTTTTCTTGCAAAATTTAGATAGGTAATTGATCCACCAACACCGAATTCATTGAGCTTTATTTTATCACTCTGAATGAAATAAAGTAGGCCTATACATAGCATTTCTCTAGGGTACCTATAATATAATATCTTGAAAAAAACAAGGGCACAGTTATAGAAGCTCGCACAGGGCGCAGAAAAGGCTATTTACAGCATTGGGCATACGGAGGACATAGGGACGTCAGCCACCTTACTCGCTGACTCTAGTGGTGATAAAACAAATCTGAATAGACATGGTGGGTAGCGCTCAAATAATGTTGTAGAGGGGATACATTGAAAATTCTAAACAGTCAAAACCATATGTAAATTTGGAACACAACAGGGCCTAATACTGACTCATGTGCAAACCGGACTGGACCAAGTGCATCTAATTGTTTAAAATATAACAAAAGATGTTGTAGATCACATTTATAATTTCTTAAGCATTAATCAATGTTTTTTATTTAATATAAGGTGAGTTGGGGCTACACCTACAGGGCTATTGTAACTTTTCATACTAATTTTAAAAGTAGAACATGTTTTAGTATGAAAAGTTACAATATGCCCGTAGATGCAATAGCCCCGACTCACCTTAAGTGTAGTTATTATTGAATTATTGGTATCAACCTTTTTTCTTTTAAGATTTATTTTTACAAAAGTGGACATTGTAATATTTAAAAAAACAGTATTATTGTACTTCCTAAATATGAAACAACTTTTAGATGATAAAAATATATTTATGAGATCTTACTTATTAAGATCCTACCTCTAACAGTTTACTTATAATATAAATAATTAGGTTGGGTTATGAAAACAGTTTCTACAAAATATGACTTTTATTAAATTTGTGCATAAATCAACAGAAAAATAGGAACAATAAATTACTCAACTTAACTACTTAACAAAATTGTTTTTTTATATAATTGTGCTATTAAAACATTTTTATATAATTGTGCTGTAAAAAATTGTTACTTTTGCCCTGTTTTATTCTTGTTAACACTAATCAAAATCAAACAGTACAGTACTCTTCCATGTTTTCCCCGAGCAGATTACTTCGTCAATCTGCATAAATGTGGCCAGAAGCACTCAACATTTCTTTAACATTCCTCAACAGTCCTTGTTGCGCTCATGCAACTCGGCCACTTCTGGGGTAGCGAGTGCGGCGACTGTACTAAGAGCGGCGACTGTACTAAGAGCGGCGACTGTACTGAGAGCGGCGGTGTAACGGGGGAGGGCTACATGGACAGGTCGGGTTGAGGGCCTGCAGCGTAGACGGGCCGGGCGTGAGGGCTGGGATACTGGACGGTACGTGCGCGGAGCCCGAACGCGTTGGACGGGCCGGGCACGGACTCATGAAAAACGACCAAAGGAGTGGCAATTTACTTTTTCACTTGATACATAAGCATTTCAAATATTTACATATTTAAATTTATAATTCTGTATATCAACTGTCAAAAAGACCCCTGTATGTCATTTCTTTCGTTGACGTGTCTAGTAGAGCAAAGCATAGACAATTAACAAAGTTTTTTCATTTTCAATGGAAAAAATGCCAACGTAACGGGAAAAACGAATGGAAAAGGCGATTCGATATTCCATTCCATCCGCGGGCTCTTTGCTGGCTTCGTTTACGCTTAGGCGTTGAATTCGTTAGAGACGAAAACGCCTGGTAGCGATGGGCTCTTTGCTAGGCCTACTGTATTCTGTAGAGTATGGGTAGCCTGTCGATAGGGTTTCCCTATCGATAGCGTTTACCCATCGAGACGCTTAATCAAATAAAAGGGTTTTTTAGTCCATATTGCCCAGAAATAGCAACTCGATATACTCACGTTTGATGTCTGTGACGGTCCGTATGTAGTTCTTGGTTGTGAGCACGAACTCGTTGTAGATGACCCAGTCGGGCTTGTGGTCGAGGCACGTGGACGGGTGCAGCTGCACGATCTGGTTGTCCTTCACGGTGAGGTAGTGCCCGGTGCGTTCCAAATGTGCCACCTGAAATCATAAAAAGTTTGTATGAATATTTTCTCAAAAATGTTCGGAAATGTTGACATTACTATATATTTAAGTATGTATATATTTAAGTATGTATTTATTTAAGTATATTTATCGTTGTCTAGTACCCACAGTACAAGGCTATAGCTTAGTTTGGGACTAGCTCAATTGGTGTGAGATTAAATCAATCAATATAATAAATATCAGCGGACAATGTCACACCAATTGCCCTAGCCCCAAACCTAGCTCTAGGTTTGTACTATGGGTACTAGACAACGATATAAATACTTATATAGACGAATATATACTTAAATACATAGAAAACATCCATGACACAGGAACAAATATTCGCGCTCATCACACGAATATCTGCCCTTACCGGGATTTGAACCCAGGACCGCTAGCTTCGTTGGCAAGGTCACTACTATACTAACTAGGCCAACGAAGCGCGTCGTCCAGTGAGATGCTTGAGAAAGCTTTTCTTTATGGCATCGAGCACACAGGCCACCTGATGGTAAGTGGGATCTGTGACTAGGGTTGCCACCCGTACTTTATTATAAAGTATTGTACTCTATTTTAGCTTCCCGTACTTTATTTATGACCAGAGGTCGGAATAGGTGGTGCCTATTTACCTAAACTTCGCGGGTGGACGTAACTAAGAGTGGTTACAACCACCAAAAATAATTATTTCTTATTATTGATAGCGGGATTTCCCGGGATTGTCTGTATTACATTTAACTTTAGTCATAAGTTATAAATCTTCCTATATTGCATATTATTTATTTATTTACCTGGAAATAACAATTGGTCATAAAACAATATAATATAGATCAAATTGAATCAAAGGGAGCCTGAAGTTTGATATTTTTTAGTTGATTTAAATAGAATTATAATATCCTATAGAATGCATTCAACAAAAACAGATGTAGCCTACCTGCAGTTTGCCACCCTGATTTATAAGTAAAGTTAAATGCATTAAGCCTTTAGAGTAATACAGACAATCCCGGGAAATCCCGCATTCAGTAACAAGAAATAAATATTTTTGGTGGTTTTAACCACTCTTAGTTACGTCCTCCCGCGAAGTTTAGGTAAATAGGCACTACCTATTCCGAGCTCTGTTTATGACATTCGGTTTTTAATGGTAATTTTTTTCTTATAATAAATAAATTTAAACGAAATTGTACCTGAACGCAACCGTCCACAACCCTCGCCAAAAACTTTGTTTCGCCACGTTTGAACGCGATTTATACTTTAATTGTTGCCAAATACGCTGTTAGAATAAGCAAGGTCTGAGGAGTGAATATGTACTTAAATATAATTAAAAAAATACTTTACATTTATGCTGCGTACTTTATTTTTCTTCCTCTTTTGGTAAGTAATACTTTATTCTGTTAAAAACAAGGTGGCAACCCTATCTGTGACCCATAGGCATTTGCATTCTTAAGACTACAATCTTAAGACTGCAATTTTAAGACTTCAAACGCGTTGCCAACCCTGAGGACTAAGATGGAATGCATCTACGCTAGTAATGTCACCGGTTGTGTTATCCCCACACCGGAACGCTCCACACGAATATCTGCCTTTATCGGGATTTGAACCCAAGACCACTACCAACTAGGCCAGCGCGTCCTCAAAAGCAGTATGGTATTATCGAGTAGAACAGCCCCTGCGGGCCGATTATGGTCGTGTTTATCGACGTAGATAAGCGTGTATAAAACATCTGTCACTTTCTGACCAGTATGTAAGTGCGAGAGTGACGGAAGCTTTATCCACCGCGATATAGGCGACCATAATACAGGCCCAGGTGATCTTATCGCTAAATAGCGACCAGGCAACTGAATCGATACTATTTTGGACTAACCTGCATGAAGAAGCCGTTGACGAGCGCTTTCCTTATGTTAATATAGTAGTCTTTGCTTGTGAACTCTGTGCTCGTCCGTTTTAGGTTAAATCTGGAAAAATACAAACCAGGGACATGTTTAAACGAGTTATCATACTGCCGTCCTACGAAAAAAAGGCACATCTGCTATGTGAATTGTATTGCACTTCCAACCTTATTATAACCCATGAGAGTTTAATATGCTTCTATGAATTAATTGCTCTTGTACCTTTTCTCCGTACAAGGGCAGCATTCTAAGAGCTAAGTAGTTTTTTTACCTGACCTTAAGTCGAATTCAAAATGTGTCACTCACACGCCCAACATATTTGCTATGCAAATTACAACTTAATTCATACGAAACAAAGTCTCTTTTAATCATGAACTAATGTCGGCTGTGACCGCCGATAGCGTCAGTGGTGTTTCAGATGGCATTTAAAAGGTTAACAAATAAAGGTCGAGATGTATCCGAAAGGGCCCATCTGCACAGTCAGTGTAAGGGTGCGGCTCCACTGAGGCGGAGACGAGAGGAGCGGAGCGGAGCTGTGCCAATATTAACCAATAGAAGGCGCATGCGGTCACGTCGAGCGCGCCTTGCGCACGTTAGTTTATATTCTATTGGTTAATATTGGCACAGCTCCGTCCGCTCCGCCCGTCTCCGCCTCAGTGGAGCCGCACCCTAAAAACCGGCCAAGTGCGAGTCGGACTCGCACACGAAGGGTTCCATAGCATTACCTATACAACATTAGACACTATAACAGTTGCAGTTATTAATATCAAGCAAAAAACGGAAAACAAATCACGTTTGTTGTATGGGAGCCCCACTTAAATATTTATTTTATTCTGTTTGTAGTATTTGTTGTTACAGCGGCAACAGAAATACATGATCTGTGAAAATTTCAACTGTCTAGCGATCACGGTTAGACGAGATACAGCCTAGTGATGGTGACAGACAGACGGACAGTGGAATCTTAGTAATAGGGTCCCGTTTTTACCCTTTGGGGACGAAACCCTAAAAAGTAGATAGTTTTGGTACTTTTTATACAATAACTAAAAAAATTATATAACAATAGCTGTGCCGCACGCGCATTTCTTAGTTGTTAAGTCTCGTTTTTAACTTACTAGTTTTTTTTTTTTTACCATATAATGTACCAGAACACTTTTACGGAAGAGCGGTGTCTCTTAACACCGGTATCAAGTATACTTAAAAAGAGGCATAGGCACAGCTATTGTAATTTTTTTTTTTAGTTATTAAATTAAACGTACCAAAACTATCTACTTTTTAGGGTTTCGTCCCCAAAGGGTAAAAATGGGACCCTATTACTAAGACTCCACTGTCCGACTGTCTGTCACCAGGCTGTGTGTGTGTGTGTGTGCGAGCGTGCGTGCGTGCGTGCGTGCGTGCGTGCGTGCGTGCGTGCGTGTGTGTGTGTGTGTGTGTGTCACTTTAAACATCAACACATTTGAAAATCTTCTTTAACATTGCCTTACGTACAGCGACATTGTAAAAAACATCCTATCTACTTTTAACGCTGACTGTACAAGATAAGGTATATAGCGGTAGATGAGTGTATTGACCTGTCCATGATCCGACTGAGCTGCTGGCGCACGTTGTCCCCCGACTTGAGCGAGCGGTAGTTGATGAAGTTATCGTAGCACCAGTGCGGGTCTTCCATATCTGCAAACAAACCACATGACATTTTAGAAGGAAAATCATAGATTCAATGTGTCTTTGATGTTTTTTATATAAGTATGTATTTCTCTATACAGAGTGTAAAAGGAGGAGTGGATGAAACGAAGCAGGTCGATAGAGGACGTCTATTGAATTCACCCCCCATTTATGTTCAGCGATTTTTACTAGTTTCGGAGATATTGACCATTTTAATCTGAATTTTGTATTTTTTTTTGTATTTTTTCCTTATGGCGAGAAAAAATCCATGTCTCGAAAAATCATTAATATCAAGTGTTATTTCATAAGTTTTTCAGTGTTATCTTACATAATTAGAATCATTACGAATCAGCGAAGTTTTTAAACCTATCTGCCCGTTTTTGATTTCAGTAATTTTTTCAAGTAATCATCTATGTAAGATACCACTGAAAAACTTATGAAATAAAACATGAAATTAATGATTTTTTTGTGACATGGACATAAGGGAAAATTACAAAAATTCAGACTAAAATGATCAATATATCCGAAACTAGTAAAAATCGCTGATCATACATAGGGGTGAATTCGATAGGTGTAGACGTCCTCTATCAACCTGCTTCGTTTGATCCACTCCTCCTTTTACACCCTGTATATGTGTATCGTTGTCCAGTACCCATAGTACAAGCCTAGAGCTTAGTTTGGGACTAGGTCGATTGGTGTGACATTGTTCCCTGATATTTACGATTAGGGAACAATACGCTGAATATATTATTTATTTATTTATTTATTTATTTATTTATTTATTGAAGGAAAACAAACAGCACAAAATAATACATGTATAGATAATACATTATAAAATATACATAGGCCAAAGAAGTTTCCACCACTGGTTTAAATTACAATTGATGCTCAAAAAGGAGTAACCTTATATCTTACAGTAACAATGATACTGGATAACCATTAACAAAATTATACATTTATAATCGTATTCTATTTTCACTTAATCCTATTCTACCTATTCTTTTAAACTAAATGTATTTTAAGTAATCTATATACTATTAAACACTTTTTTTTTTAAATCTACTATACGTTTTTATTCCCTTTTTTTTTTATTTCGGAGATAAATCTCCTTATCGACATGTGGAATATGTCAGAATGTACAAACTTAACGTTATGATTTTTACATGCTCTTACAATAAATCTATTCTTTGCATACACTGTGCGGGTAGAAGGGACTGCAAAAACATTTAAAGAACGCGTTCTGCGATCAGGGCATCGTAATGAAATGTTAGAGAGAAGATTTTGAGAGTCTACCGAACCATTTAAAATTTTGAACAGAAACACTTGATCTCTTAATTCGCGTCGCGCCTGAAGAGACTCAATGCCATCCGCATTAAAGGATTTAAATTTAAATTTCATTCGTCTAACGAATTTCTTTTGTATTTTATCTAACGCTTCAATATATACCGAATAATGAGGATTCCAAACTGTAGACGCGTATTCCAAATGAGATCTAACAAAAGAGTTATACAGCATTACCAAAGTTTCTGGCTTTTTAAAATCATGACTCTGGCGAAATATGAATCCTAGCATTCTATAAGCCTGAGACGTGATCTTATTAATATGGGAAGTAAACTGTACCTTAGAGTCGATATACACGCCCAGGTCCTTCACCTCTGATACTTTATCAAGAGCTTGATTATCAAGAGAGTATATAAAAGCAATGGGGTCGCGTTTGCGTGAAAAAGATATATTGTAACATTTACCTACATTCAAATAAAGTTTATTGCTATCGCAATACTCACTCAGACGGTTTAAGTCTGCTTGTAGATTAAAGCAGTCAGCCTCAGATTTATTTATTTATTTATTTCTTTCTTTATTGGAGAACAAACAGAAATAAGCGTACAGAGATACAAATTTAAAAATGTAGTATAAACTAACATGCACTTATTTCCTAGACAGCTCCCACTTAAACATTTTTTGTGGTCTATTTAGCTGCACTAGCACTAAGACCGAGAATGACAATCGTGACCAACAATAATAAAAAAGAAAACAACCGTTAAAGATGACTTAAGAACGAAACATCACATACCTTAAAAGTAGTATAAGTGCACACCAACTTGCTAACATATTAAGAGACGTTTTTATTTGTCATTTGTTAATAGTTGTAGAATTATGCGAATAAATTGTGCTATCGTTGAATTAAATATGTCCACCGAAGAAAATGACTTATTGTAATGTGAACACACACGGCGCAGGGGCGCGCGGAGCCCGGCGTTGCCGGACGAGGTAGGCACGGCGAACAGGGCGCTGGAGCGCGATCCGAGGCGGGCGGGGACTCTAAATCGAATTTGTTCGATCAGCTCAGTACAATTGTATATATTTTTACAAATTTTAAATAGCGTGATTTGGTCAGATACTTTACGTCTACTTTCTAAAGTTGTAATCCCATATAGTAATAGTAGATTAGAATATGATATTCTTTTACCCGTTAATCTTCTATGCATAGCTCGTAGAAACTTTTTCTGTACCATTTCTATAGAGTTGATGTATTTGGCATAAAGTGGGTTCCAAACTACCGACGCATATTCTAAATGTGGCCTAACGAGGGCTTGGTACAGTGTTAGATACGTGGCTGAATTTTTGAAGACTTTTGCTGTTCTTAAAACAAAACCTAGCATTTGACGCGCTTTGGAAACAAGTCGTTCCACATGCACATTAAAATCTAATTTTTCGTCGTACAAGACTCCTAAATCACGTACTGTCGATACTTTTTTGATAAAAGCCGCTCCAAGTTTATATTCGGTATTGATTTTATTTTTTCTATTTTTTGTAAACGATATGTGCATACATTTATCACTAGCTAACTGTAGTTTATTTTCTTTACAGTACATAAGAAATCTATCTAAATCCTCTTGGATTTTAATACGGTCATCGTCATTTTTAACTATTTTGTAGATTTTTAAGTCATCTGCGAACATTAAAAAATTGCAATTATGGAAACATTTTTTTATGTCGTTAATAAATAGGATATAAAGTAAAGGGCCTAAAATTGATCCTTGAATTACCCCTGAAGTGACGTCTGTACAGAGCGACTTGTAACCGTTTATGACTACAATTTGCGTTCTGTTAGCAAGATATGACACAAACCAACGTAAAAGATTGCCGCGAATTCCATTATACGCTAATTTCTTAAGAAGAAATAGATGATCTACTTTGTCGAAGGCCTTTCTAAAATCAGTTAATATAACGTCAACTTGTTCACGTCTATCCATCGATTCAAAGAGGAAGTTAGTGTAAAGTGTGAGATTTGTAACAGTAGATTTATTATTCATGAACCCATGTTGTTCAGGTAAAATGATAGATTCAAGAGCAGGATAGATTTGATCGTGTATCAACCCTTCAAATACTTTGGGAATACATGACTGCACTGATATTGGCCTATAGTTAGTAATATTAGACCTTGGTCCAGACTTAAAAATAGGAGTAACATGACAAATTTTCCATAACTCCGGAAAAATGCCCCTGGTGAGGCATTTATTAAAAATAATATACAGAGGGCACACAAGGGATTCGGCCAAATTTTTGATAAAGATTGGACTAATTCGATCAGGACCAATGCCTTTTTTAATGTCGAGGTTTTTCAATTTTTTAAGAATGTTTTCTTTGTTGATATAAATATTGCTAAGATTAGGGGCTGTATCTGAGGTTGAAAAATCAAGGTCATGACAGTTACCGAGATCATTACCAGGCTCGAATACAGATTGGAAAAACTGTGAAAAGAGTTCCGCGGCCTGGACAGGTGTAGAGGAAGATTTGACTCCGTAGAACATGGTGGCTGGGTACCCTGACGAATTTGCTTTAAGGGACGAGACGTACGACCAGAACGCTTTAATGTTACTTTTTAAGGCAAACTCAGTGTTTTCAGTATAGCTATTGAAGCATTGAAGTATTAGAACCTTGCAGCGCGTACGAAGTAATGAGTATTCCCTGTAGTCAGCTAGTGACTCATAGGTTTTCCACCTACGCCAGATTTTCAATTTTCTTTTTAGAGAACTAATTAGGGCAGGGGAAAACCACTTAGGATACCTGTTATTTCTAATATGCTTCATAGGTATATGTCTATCGATAATATTAAACATCAAGGCATAAAAGTGGCTGACCGCGTCACTAGGGTCTAAGTTATGAAGTTCAAGGTCCCAGTCGATTTTATTTATCTCCAGAGATAATACAGTGTAGTCGGCCTTTTCAAAGTTATACTTGGTTACACGGTTATTGTGAACAAGTTTACTTGCATAAAGGTCGAAGTGAAACTGAAAAGCCGGGTGATGTCTATCTATATTAGTAAGTTCTAGTTCAGGCTGTACCAGAACGCATTCATTGTTGCAGAATAAAAGGTCCAACGTGCGACCATTAATATTTTTAAAATTATTATACTGCTTAAGTCCTAACAAATTCGTGGTATCCAATAGTATCCTACCAGCTGGGCCATGAGTGCAATCGGAAGGAGCCGAATCGCGGGATGATGTGTTATAAAACCAATTAATATCAGGTAAATTAAAATCACCTACGAGACAAATATCGGCTTCTTGAGTCATAGCGATTAGATTTTCAAGTTTATTACAGTAACTTTCATAGATACACATATTCGATTTTGGTGGGATATATACAGCATTAATCAGGATTTTATGTTTAGAACAAGTGACTTCAACAAAAATCTCTTCTATATGCTTACATTCCCAATCTGTTCTTCGCGAAGCAAGAATCGATTGTTTTACTGCTATGAGGACACCTCCACCGTCCCTTTTCGCCGTACCCACCAGATCTCTATCACGTCTAAATATATTGTAGCTAGTGTCAAATATTTCAGCATCAAGGATATCTGGCCTTAGCCAAGTCTCGGTAAGTATAATAACATCATAATTACACTGTAGTACATTGAGACGCAAATTCATAATTTTGGTTCTTAGCCCACCACAGTTTTGATAGTATAATTTGAGCTCATTATGCATCATTTCTACATGGATTCATAAGGACATGAAAATAACATGACAGTAAAATACTTAAAAAGCGTGCAAAAAATAGTGGAGTAATAGTAAATAGTGGTGGGCAAACTTTGGTAACACTAAGTGAACAATTTAAGTGGTTTAAATATGCGTCAAGATAAGTCAGGTATGTAGTTAAATGTAAAATAATATCATCACAAGTTAATAAAACTTTAAATAGTTTAAATAGTTTTGTACTTTGATTCAACGACAATGAGGCCAATGAGACATAATAACAACGGAGATCAGTATAGCATCTAAAAGAGTTGGTAAGGTTTTTACCCCAGAATGAATTATATGAAAGTATAATTACAAACAGACAATACTCAAGCAATCCTCAGAGCTTGGCTAGGTCCCCTTCACTACGAATTCTCACCACTCGCGAACTGTCGTCCTTCCTGGCGAGGATTGCTGCATTTTTAACCCACACCCACTTGTACTTCTTAGCAGCGGCTTCTGAGCGCGTTTTTGAGTATAATATTTTATTTTTTAGCGTGAGGTGCTCATTAATGAATATTGGGCGTGAAGCCGCGCGCTCATCCAGCGCGGCGGGGCCCGAGCCGCCCGCCGCCGTTAGCACTTGTCCGGCCGTGAGGCCCCGGCGCGCACGGGCCGCGGCGATTACTTCGTCCCTCAGGCGACGGGAACAAAGTTCTACTATGACATTTTTCGGTCGGTCACTGGGCCTGCTGTGATTATTTGGAGCTACTCTATGGGCGGCCCTTATAGATGTAGATGTTATAGGAACATTTAACACTTGACTTAATGTCTCAGCAATGTGTAACAAATTTTCAGACTTTTTTTCTGGTAGATTTTGAATTTCTATATTGCACTGCCTTGATCTTTGCTCCTGATCGTCCACGTTCACGATGAGCAGGTCCATCTGATTACGGAGAGCCACATTCTCCTCCTTGAAGGCTTGCAACTCGTCGTGAAGGGAGGCGTTCCTCTCTGCTACAGATATTAATTCAGTTTGGACGCTTAGCACAGTTTGCTCAATTTCTTTAAATTTGTTGGACCATAATTGTATAAGGTTGGACAATGCATCCAGCTTGTCACCAAAGCTGTGTTTTAATTCAACCATGTCCTGGGTCAGCTGATGGAATTTACCGTTCATGTTGGCCAATAAAGCGCTTGTGTCGATGCTGACGATTGAGGGCAGATTTTCGGCACTTTCGTTTGACGGTTCATTAAAGGTCACGGGCGATTTTGGTGAGCCCTGTGACGAGGTACCTGGCTTTTTTGGTTGCTTGCATTTAGGGCACCTCCATTTTTTCAGATTCATGGGTAATATTTTTTTATAGTCCCCTTCCGATAGCCCAACACAGGCATAATGAAATTTTTCTGAACATAATGTGCATTTTATTAACTCATCAGTCACCAGGTCGTAGGTGCATTTATTGCATTTCATGTTTGTTGGCTTTTAAATCGTATGTTTTACTTATCGAACCAAAATTATAACCATTACACAAAATAATGCACACGATATAAGCGACGTTACACCCTTGTAAATACAGTTCAAAGTCGATTGCGCCCCGGTGAGGTAGATGTAATAGTTCTTCGCGTTATCGCGAAAAAGATAACTCGTTCAAGTAAACACCGTCACAAAACTGGTTATTTATAAGACCGGCGTCCACTCGCGACTCAAATTAAACGATTTTTAGCAGATAATAATTTCTCACAACACCAGATCTAACTGTTGTCACACTCAAAATACACCAATAACACTTGTTGACACCGTTCAAGGACTTGGGTCCAGAATATATCAATTAATTAACATAATAGAAATGACGACCGACTTAGCACAGTGCTTAGCGTAGTGCGGTTGCGCGCGGAATTTAATGATGTTAAATATTTTAGTATCGTCGGCGTATAGTAACGCGCGAGAGTGATGGAAGCAGTCAGTAACGTCATTAATGAATATGTTAAATAACAGAGGACCCAAATGAGATCCCTGGGGGACCCCAGATGAGACCGGAACAAAACTGGATGTGTGACCCTTAACTGCAACTGCTTGCGTTCTATCGCGTAGGTACGAGGTGAGCCACCTAAGGAGGTTGCCATGGATGCCAAATGATTCCAATTTCAAAATTAGCAATGAGTGCGAAATTTTGTCAAAGGCCTTTGAATAGTCTGTATAGACAGCGTCGACCTGGAAGCCACTATCCATTGCCTCAAGAGTATAGTCGAGCAATTCGCAAAGGTTCGACTCAGTGGAACGTTTGTTCACAAATCCATGCTGCTCTTTTACCAACAACGGTCTTACGGTATGGTAGAGTATGTCGTAAACGATTTTTTCGAATAATTTTGGAATAGAAGACAATTTAGAAACACTGCGATAATTTTTTATATCATGTTTATCTCCTTTTTTGTAAATAGGTACAACGATTGAACGTTTCCAAGAACATGGTAGACAACCTGCACTTAGGGAAATGTTAAATAACATGCTGACTGGAGAGGCCAAGGTCCTGTGACATTTTTTCAAGAATATAGTGTGCACCCCATCAGGGCCGCTACCCTTACATTCCTCAAGATTTTTTAAATACTCCTCGACTATCGATGGCGTTATTCTAACGTTATTAATAAGTACGCCATTGGAACAATTTCTGGAATAAACGCGGTTATTTACAGTATCCTGAATAAAAACGGACTGAAAGAACTTATTGAATAAGTCTGCAATATCTTGCCCGTTACTGCCGATATTGTTATCCAGGTAAAGGGTATCAGGAATACCACTATTATTCATTCTAGATTTTATAAATGACCAAAATGATTTCGAATTATGACGTATATTATTTTCCGTTCTTGATATAAATAAGTTGTAGTCTGAGGCTTCCATTAATTTAATTTTAGACCGTATATTAGCAAATTTATTATAATCCACTACTCTTTTATATATTTTCCATTTTTTATGTACTTTTAACTTTTTTTTATTTAAACAAATCAATGGTGACGAATACCACGAGGGATATTTATTTTTAATCGAATTAATTGTTTTAGATGGTACCAAGTTGTCAATAATATTGTAAATAATTTTATAAAAACTATCGGCCGCATTTTCAATGTTATCTTGAGAGGAAATAAGTTGTTCCCAATCTATTTTTGCCAATTCCGAGTTTATGACGTCATAGTCCGCCGCGAAAAAGCGGCGTACGACTTGGCAAGCGGGTTTTAGGAAGTAATCAATCGACCCTATATAAGTCATTACGCAAAAAACTGGGTGATGACCATCAATGGGTACCAGTGGATCTACAGTGGACAAAGTACATTGGTTATTTGATAAAACTAAGTCCAGTTGTCTATTGTTTATGTTGGGGATATTATTATATTGCTGCCAATTGGTAAAACTCATAAAATCAGACAATCTGTTTGTCAAAGCATTGTGGTTTGGATTTGAAATTATAAAACTATTTTGACCAGGAGCTGTGGGTAACCAAATGGCATCACTGATATTAAAATCACCCAAAACAACAAATACATCATCACGGGAATCGATATAAATATCCGACAAATATTCAAAAAAGGTATGTAGTGAGTCTTTTTGGTGTATATTATGCGGAAAATAACAAGAAAAAATTCTCATTTTTTTTATAATGGAACCTCGAGAAAAATGAATGTCGATCCAGGTGATCTCAGCGTCTGGTAAATTGAGCACAGAGCGTATATCCCGCTCGTCTACCCGGTACCCGCGGCGCGCGGCCACCAGAGTGCTACCGCCGCGCGTCATGCCTGTTTTGTCGTAGTCTCGGTCGGAGCGGTAAACGTAGTAGCGAGAGTCAAAAAGTTCGGCATTAAAGATGTCGGGCAATAACCAAGTCTCGGTAATACAAACAATGTCGTAATCAAACATCAATAAATTGCGAATAAATTGAGTCGTGTTCGAGCGCAACCCTCGTGCGTTTTGGTAATATATTTTAATATCTATATTGATGAGTCGTTGAAAATAACATAAACTGTATGATAGATGCGCTCGGTAGTGGCATTCAAATTATGTGCGGAACGCCCCAAAACACCGCACACGGCGACCGAAATCGTCTAGTATAGACTTTGTTTATACATGAACATGCAGTTAGTTTTTATAGTAGGGCCTTGTATATACACGAATAGATGGTTAAGTTTTAGTGATAGTATCCTGTGTTTATCTTAGCTTATAAGTAGTTTTAAGTATGCAAATAGGGAGATATGACAATAAAGAGTTTCTTACTTGTGCTTTAGTTACTTAGAACCCCTGCCGGGTAGGGTTTTGCCGTAGTTTACAGAACGTAAACAAACCTACCCGGCAGTACGCATGCGCCGTGGCTCCCCTCCACAAGGGAGGGCCACCATGCGGAGTGGGGATATTCGCGCCTGCGCAGTAGGTGTTTTCCCGACCGGATGGAAATGGCGGGAAAATACCTACTGGCGCGAAAACTCTCTTTTGTAAATATTTTCCTAGTTTGTAAACAAATAGTTAAGTTTTATATGCCAGATTATAGCGCCGATAGTTTGTAAGGTTTTCCATTATATAAGATGTCCCAAATGTAATAGAAAATAAGGGAAACTTCGAAAAATAAAGGAAAGTGGAGGGGGGGACGGAGGCTCGGAAAATTCGTATAAAATGGGGACCCTCGGCCATAGAATTTGCACTCAAGAGCCACTCCCAGCCAGGGCAACATAGAAGAGCCTCCGCCCTCTCCGAAACGTCTGATCAATCCACCGAGCATTTTCTTCACCGAACCTGCCCTGCCAACCTTCATGAACCAGTCATAGGTGCGAGTCCGCACATATTATGTATAGTTGAAGATGGAGCTGAATTACTGCAGGTTTAGCAAAAAATATTTATAAGACAATTTATACATTGAAAGGGGCCTTCTTTTCACACACGGGGGGACACGCTTGACTCTAACAAAAATTATCGCTTTAAAGCTTAATATTCCATAAACGGATCTCTTAATCGAATAATTGTTGTGACAAACCCGCAATATTTTTAAAAGACCTGTCCAACTACTCCAAACACTATGGGGTAGACGAAAAAAAAAAATACATCCCCACGTTACGTGTAGTGGAGGTACACTAATTTTTTTTATTGATTGTATTGTACCACTTCGTTGGCGTGACTAATATGTATATTCATTCCAAATTACAGCTTTCTAGGACTAAGTCTCTGAGCTAGGCTGTGGACGGACGGACGGACGGACATGGCGAAACTATAAGGGTTCCGAGTTTGACTACGGAACCCTAAAAATTGGCTTATATTTTTAATAATTTTATTTATTTCACACTGGGAATCATGGGAAGTAATCACCACCGCCCATGAACACCAGCAACTAAGAGATTTCGGTGCGTTGCCGGCCAACGAAGTCATTTTGTTATAATAAAAAAAAAAACTTTACTTTTTATTCCCACTCCATATTTTTTTGAAGACGCCATTTTGAAAATTTACATAACCTATGTTACTATGACACTTCGGACAAATCGAATTACAACTCAACCCGTTTAGGATGCAGAGCGTGGCCAGAAATACACAAACATACATGCATACATATGCTAAAAAAACATAGCCCTCCTTCAGACAGTTGGG
This sequence comes from Acleris literana, assembly GCA_946894065.1. Taxonomy (NCBI): domain Eukaryota; kingdom Metazoa; phylum Arthropoda; class Insecta; order Lepidoptera; family Tortricidae; genus Acleris; species Acleris literana. The sequence goes on along the minus strand of OX335693.1, from coordinate 1,277,956 downwards.
TAAAAAAGCTATCAAAACAGACATTGTACAGCGGCAGGAGTAAATAAAGTCTGTTCCTCTTCGTTCCGTCACTCTTATAAACAAATCAATGTACCATTATAACTCCATATTCGCGTACTTTTGAAGGTTGAGCCTAGTCATATTATTTATTTATACACTTTATCATTGTCTTCATGTCCATTTTAAGGTAGTAATCTCTATTTAATATTGTTTTTTTTTATGAAAAGCACATTCGCTGACAGAGTCTTGTCATAAAGATATTTTTGACATTGAAAATGTAGTGAGGTTTGATAGATTTGATTGATAAGTGATTTTTTCGTCTCTGTCGCACCCAGCATACGATACGATGATCAGCTTAAGATGATGGTAATGAATATATGTAGTGTATTTAGTACCTACTTACCCGCCTATCCGATATTGACGATGATTTTATATTGTGTATAATTAAACTTAACATTAAAAACTTAATCTTACCTTAATAATACTTACTAACTTAGTTATTGTTATAATATAATAAACATAAATAAATAAATCCTACAATATGTATTTACAACATGCATAGCAAATAACAATGTATAACTAATTACTTAGAAATATGATAGAATAATATTTAATATTTTGTACGTTGCGCGGACAAACAAACCAAGAATTCATATTAGCGACCGCGCATACCGCGATCGCCGTTCGAAGCGCCGATGTGCAACCGAACGTTTCCGAGCGCGAGCGAGCCCAAGCCGAAGGCGCGCCCGCGCCACCGCGCTGCGTGTAGTCCATGTCCAAGGTTTGTTTTGTTTTGATGCGCACGCCGCTCGTATTCCTAACATACCTAACTCGGACGCGTACGCTTTTTAATAAAACTTAATTATAAGTTGGTGATTGTGTTCGTCAGTTCCGTTTTATATGTACTTACTTTTTCCTTCGATCTTTTGTGGTAAATTTCTCCTTCTATTATTTACATTATCGTGAATTAAATCTGTGTTGTGTTATTTACGGACTTATGATTTAAGTCCCGTTCATACAACTACATATATATCCAACCTTTTTAATAAAATAATTCGACGTAATAGTATTCCCATTACTATTTCATCGTCTACCTAAAGACAATTACAGTCAGATATACTTGTTATTGTCATTGGCAGTCTGAATAGGAACAGAGTTTAGATTGAAGTGGACTCACTCTGCTTGAAGGCGTGGTAGACGTTGAGCAGCGTGAGGTGGTCGCCGTCGATGTGCGCGAACCGCATCTTGGCCTCGTCCGCCGCCTTGCGCGCCTCGTTCGGCCGCACGAAGCACTGCGGCACTGGAGCACGGGTGTTGCGTTAACACGCTCATATTGTGAGGGAAATTGGAACAAACTTGCAAAGACATCATAATTCTGGATAAAAATTAAAAAAACAAGACCAGCGCCTCTATTCTAGGCGGTATAAACGATATCGTAGTTTTCCTGTTTAATATTGTTATGACGTCAGCCGCCATTACTGTCAAGAAAATAAGAGCTATCAAAACGTGAATGTTATAGTCAGGACCTACGCTCTTCTGCTAAATCCCATTTAGTTGATCGCTGGGGCGATACATGGAATGCTTCTAGGCTCTGTAAAGGTAAACACTACGGTGACATTCAGCCAAATTTGCCCGTGAAGCCTTGGTTTTTTAAATTCCGCAATGCTGGCAAGCGTGCCATCTCCACGATCATTCGATTACGTCTTGGCCACATTTGTTCTCCTTTATTCCTAGCAAAAATCCGCGTTCGTGATCACTCTTTGTGTGAGTGCGGCTTAGAAGAAGGTTCTCCAGACCATATTTTCTTTAATTGCCCTATCAATCCTGTTTCACTCTATGATTTACTTCCTGACTTTACTCCCCGTCCCGCTAATATGAATTTTCTCCTTTTGTCTATCGACTCACCAAATTTATTACAGACTTTAACATTAAATTGTAAAACTTGTTGCCCACTGCTTTGTCCACTTCATACCCGCTTCAATGTGCTTGCTCACCTATCATAACACTTATTTAAGTAATTTTGTAGTTATAATACTACCCTCATGTTGTTTTGTTTGTTTTAGGTTTTCAGCTGAGCGCTTCATTTTTAGTCTGTACGGGAAATAATTTACCGATCACTTGTAGCCTCAAACCCTGACACTGGCAAAGTTGTCCATTTGGACAGAAGCCATTCCGAGAAAAAATTGAATTGAATTGAATTCGATAACAGATCAAATACGATATTGTTTTTACCGTCTTGAATAGAGCCGCCGGGCTTCTATTCCCGGCGGTAAAAACCTTATCGTCTTTGATCTGTTATCGTATTGTCAACGTTTTTGATAGCTCTTATTTTCTTGACAGTAATTTCGGCTGACGTCATAACAATACCATAACAGGTCAAATACGATTTGGATTTTACCGCTTCGATTAGAAACGTGTTAAATAGGGTATCCTGACTTTTTACCAAATCATCATTTTACAAACTTTCATTTCATCATCATCATCATGTCAGCCGAACGACGTCCACTGCTGGACATAGGCCTCCCCCGAGGGACTAGGTAAATTTGTGTGACTGGTACTGAGCTCACCTGACAGCATGGCCGTGATGGAGAGGATCTCGTTGGAGCAGTTGTGGTTGCAGCTGGCGATGAGCATCTTGGCGAGCTGCGGGTCCAGCGGGAACTCCGCCATGACGGCGCCCAGGTCCGTCAGGTTGCCGTCGTCATCTGCAGTATACAGTATAAAGGTAAGTTTTTTTTTATATAGTCAAAGGCACACTTGTAGACAAGTCACATAATGATAAGCAGTCACCGTTGCCCAAAAACGTGAGCAATGCCAGGGGCACAGCCACGTTTCTGGTTTGCAGTGAAGTCGAAGGTCAGTTGATTGTCGAGTCACAGGTTAGTGTTACTTTGGTCAGTCGTTTTAACCGTTAAGACTAATTTATTCGTTATATGGTATGTTACTTGCATTATATATGGCTGCAAAACTTGGTCTCTTAAAACAACACAGAGACATGCTGGAGTACTGCCAAAGGCCTATGGAGAGAAGCATGATTGGGATCAAGAAACAGGACAAAAAACGAAACACCTACATAAGATCAATGACTAAAGTGACAGACTTGCTCACCAAAGTAGACCAATTGAACTGGAGATGGACCGGCATCTTATTAAGAGGAAACCTAGAAAAGTGGAGCAAAGTGGTGACAGATTGGTACCCTCGAGATGGCAAAAGGACCCGGGGAAGACCACGAAAAAGATGGGAAGATGAGCTGAAGCTCACAGCCGGTCCCAACTGGAGACGGGTTGCTAAAGACAGAAATCAATGGAAAATGTTAGAGGAGGCCTTTGCTAAGAGGAACACTGAGCTAAGAGACATTATTATAAAAACAAAAGCATTACAATTAAGCTCAGGAAGAGAGGCTCATTGATTGATTGATGTTACTCGGGCAGTCGGTAACTAAGTAGTTCTGTCAGTCAGTGATTTTTTCTAGCTCCAGAGGAAACATAAGTTTCGGGCGCAGGAGGTATGTTATGTTGGTATTAAAATATGTCTAGTGCTGCCACCTGTCTATCTATAGTTTGTTTTTAATAAAAACTTCACTCGTCTAACTATTCGCTACCAGACACGTTGTTTCATTTTAGGTTATGAGCCCAGACTCTTAGTTTAGCCAGAAAAAGTTGTAGTTATTGTTGTGTTGTGCTTTAATTTAGGTTGATAGTTAATTAGATTGTTGCTTGCTGTCATAAGTGCATTCGCAAAAATGTCGCCAACAAGCTATTTGGTTAACGTACCGAAATTAAAGGGACGCGAGAACTACAATGATTGGTGTTTCGCCGCGGAGAATTTTTTAATCCTAGAGGACATGCTGCATTGCGTGAAGCCAGTTACTGGGAAGCAGATAGACACCGCAGACGATGCGAAGACCAAGGCTAAACTGATTTTAACCATCGACTCGTCACTTTACGTCCATATTAAGGACGTAAATACATCGAAGGAACTGTGGAATAAGCTGAAGGCTATATTTGACGACTCTGGATTTACGCGACGCATAAGTTTACTTCGCAATCTTATTTCGATTCGCCTGGAAAACTGCAATTCTATGACCTCCTACGTGACACAAATAGTAGAAACAGGTCAGAAATTAAGTGGAACCGGCTTTAAAATCAGTGACGAATGGATTGGGTGGTTATTGCTAGCGGGATTAACAGATAAGTTTTCGCCAATGATAATGGCCATCGAGCATTCGGGCATTGCCATTACGACCGACGCCATTAAAACAAAATTGATGGATATGGAGGAAACGGAATTTGAGAATTCAACACAAAAAAATGTTTACGTTCGGCGGCGACGCCGGCAAGTCCGGCAACACCGGTCACAAAGATGGCGGACATGATAAATCAAACGTGAGATGTTATAAATGTAAACAACTTGGACATTACTTAAATAAGTGCCCAAATTACAAAAAGATTTCATCAAATGAAAACAATACCACGGAATACATGAGGAAACAAACAAATGCATTCAGCGCTGTGTTTTTAAGCGGAGAGTTTAACAAAAATGAGTGGTATATTGACTCGGGGGCTAGCGCGCATTTGACTGCTAATGAAAAATGGATTAAGAATGCGGCTTACTTGGAAAACAAAGAGATTATTGTTGCTAATAACAACAAAGCACGAGTTGTGTGTACCGGCGATGTGAATATCGTAACAGAAACCGATGAATGTGAGTTCGACGTGCCAGTTTCAGGAGTGTTATGCGTTCCAGATTTAACTACAAACTTATTGTCTGTGAGCCAATTGATCAAGAAAGGTAATAAAGTGACATTTACCTCGAGTGGCTGCAGTGTTTACAATAAAAATGGCGAGTTAGTAGCCATGGCTTTGTTGGTTAATGGAGTTTACAAGTTGAGAACACCAGAAACAGTGGTAGCAGCATCGGTGGTGTCTGCAGATACGTGGCATCGTAGATTAGGACACGTGAATAGCAAGTACATGAATAAAATGACTAGTGCAGTACAAGGAATGGAACTAGAAAGCAAAGCTGAAATTACCAAGTCATCATGTACAGTTTGCTGTCAAGGTAAACAGTCTCGTCTACCTTTCAATCATGTTGGCACCAGAAGTAATGAACTGCTTGGTGTAGTCCACACTGACATTTGTGGTCCTATGGAAAATGCCTCGATTGGTGGTTCTAGGTATTTTATATTGTTCATCGATGATTACAGCAGAATGTGCTACATTTATTTTTTGAAAAGAAAATCTGAAGCTTTTATGTGTTTCCAGCAATACAAGGCGAATGTGGAAAATCAGTTAAATCGAAAAATTAAAATCCTACGCAGTGATAACGGAAAAGAATTCTGCAATAAAGAATTTGATGGTTTTTTGAGCAAACATGGGATAATCCATCAAAAATCAAATTCCTATACACCTGAGCAGAATGGATTAGCGGAGAGATTTAATAGAACTGTAATTGAAAAAGCCAAATGTCTATTATTTGAAGCTGGACTTAATAAAACATTTTGGGCTGAAGCCACCAACACAGCAGTGTACTTACAAAATAGGACAGTGGCATCGTCTCTCAATGATAGAACACCATTCGAGATGTGGACGGGCAGTAAGCCAGATATTAGTAACTTGAGAATATTTGGAAGTGTTGTTATGGTCCATGTCGCAAAAGAAAAGCGACTAAAATGGGATAAAAAAATCAGAAAAGCATTTGCTTGTGGGATATCCAGAAGATGTCAAGGGTTACCGTGTTTTTAATCCTAAAACAAGGCAAGTAATAACCAGCAGGGATGTGATAATAATGGAAGATCTTAATAAATCACAAGTTTCAGTACCAGTAAATGAAAATATGAGCATTAATGAAGAAAGCTCGGACTCAGTGGGGGAAGCATCTACCGAAGAAGAGGATACTGTCACAGAGAGTTACATTGAAAATTCTGATTGTACATATACTGCAAGTGATTATGATGATGCAAATTCAACTGGATCAAATGATTCATTGCATGAGGAGAAACTACCAACCAGGTTAAGGAAGAAACCTGAGAGATATGGGTACTCAAACATGTGCACTGATGAAAATGCATTTGATGATGCTAGTGATTTATCCTTACAGGAAGCATTAAAAGGACCTGAAAAAGAACAATGGCTAAAGGCTGTTCAAGATGAACTTCAATGTTTTGAAGAAAATAGTGCGTGGGAGTTAACAGACACTCCAAAAAGTGGTACTATTGTAAAGTGTAAGTGGGTCCTAAAGAAGAAATATGACAGTTAAAACAAAGTGCGTTTTCGTGCAAGGTTAGTAGCTAAGGGTTTTATGCAAAGGCAAGGCATTGACTATTCAGAAACTTTTTCGCCTGTCGTTAGGCACACTACTTTAAGAACATTGTTTGCCTTGTCGGTGCAGGAAAATCTAGATATAACTCACCTTGATGTTACTAATGCTTTCTTGAATGGCGACCTTGAAGAGACTGTTTATATGCAAAAACCAGAGTGTTTTTCTACTCCAGATTGTAATGGAAAAGTTTTAAAATTAAATAAAGCTATTTATGGATTGAAACAGTCTTCAAGGGCGTGGTACAGAAAGGTAGATGATTGTTTAGCTAATATAGGTTACAAACGATCCAAAATTGAGCCTTGCCTGTATACAAAAATGTATAATAACAAGAAGACAATTGTCACCATCTACGTTGATGATTTTTTTGTGTTCAGTAATGATACTCTTGAAACTAATAATTTAAAGAAAATACTGTCATCACATTTTAAGATCAAAGACTTGGGTGAAGTAAAGCAGTGTCTCGGAATGAATGTTAAAATTGATAAAGCAAATGGTTTTGTAACCTTAAGTCAAAGAAATTATATTGAACAATTATTATATAAATTTCAAATGATAGATTGTAAACCTGTTGATACGCCTATTGAGCCTAAATTGAATTTAAGTAAGCAAGAAGGTAAAGAGGACCAGTTTCCTTATCAGCAGCTAATTGGCAGCTTAATGTACCTAGCAGTATTGACTAGGCCAGATATTGCATTTTCTGTTAGCTACTTAAGTCAATTTAACAACTGTTTTAATCAAGCAACTTGGTGCTATGCTAAACGCGTATTAAAGTACCTTAAAAACACAAAAGATTTTGGCTTAAAATTTAGTAAGAATGGTAATTCACAATTACAGGGTTTTGTTGATGCTGATTGGGCCAGCAATGCTATAGATAGGAAGTCATATACTGGCTTATGCTTCACATTGTCTGGAGCTGTGATTTCATGGGAAACCAGAAAGCAAAAAACTGTTGCCCTCTCTAGCACGGAGGCCGAATACATGGGTATAGCAGAAGCATGTAGAGAGGCTTTATATTTACGTAACTTGTTGCATGAAGTTACTAATGTTTTAAATACTATAACCATTTATAATGATAATCAAGGTTCTCTTAAGTTGTGTGTAAACAATTTGTTCTATAAGAGAACAAAACATATAGATGTGCGCTACCATTTTTGTAGGGATTGCATTAACAATAAAGTTGTCAAACTGGAATATTTAGAGACAAATGAAATGCCAGCTGATTTGTTAACGAAAGGCCTAAGTAGTGTAAAGCATTATCATTTCATGAAACTTATAGGTGTTAAAAAGGTTTCTTAAATAAGTATTATATAGAACTTATGGTGGGGTACAATGTTTTGTTTATTTTAATAAGTGAGGGTGTTATGTTGGTATTAAAATATGTCTAGTGCTGCCACCTGTCTATCTATAGTTTGTTTTTAATAAAAACTTCACTCGTCTAACTATTCGCTACCAGACACGTTGTTTCATTTTAAGGTAATCTGTCCAGTGCCCAGTTCGTAGCCACTAGGGTCAGCTATCCATCAGTTGGTCAGTCGCAGCGAGGTAGTTCAGCAGGTCCAGGGCCCGCATAAGTTTCGGATTAATTCAGTCAATGAGTTGGTCGACTCTCAGTCAGCTGGTCATTTGGTCAGTCAATTGCTCAGTCATTCTGCGGGCTGGCGAAGCAGTCATGCAATTGCTTGAATTGCAATTAATTGATCATCCCTCAGTTAGTCAACCAGTTAGACAGTCAGTCAAATGGTCAATCAGCCAAATAGCCAAGCGAGTCAGTCAATCAGCAAATTATTCAGAATGAGGTCTCGCTCAACCCTCAGTTATCTTCTCGCTCAGTCAGGTGGCGAATCCTCAGTTAGTCGATCAGTTAGATAATCACTCAAATAGTCAGTCAGCCAATTGGCCAGTTGTTTGTTGGTAATTTATTCAGTCACTTTGTGGGCTGATGAGCCAGTCAGTTAATTGGCCTGCTTCTCCGCCATTTGATCAGTCAATACATTGGTCATCCCACTCATCCCCCACTCAATTGGCCAATCAGTTAGTAAGTGTGACTCACCCAGCGCAGCGAGGTAGTTGAGCAGCTCCAGGGCCCGCATGAGGGTTTCGGGCGCCGGCGGGTCCATGAAGTCAAAATGCACCAGGTCATCAATGCCCAGCTTTTTCAACTGCAAAACTACAGACCCTAAGTTTGATCTGCAACGGGCAATGCGGGGGGCATTAGTTGCGCGCAGAAACTATATGGCACGGTTGGAAGGAAAAAGAACTAACGGTTAATAATTAAGGATTTAATATTGTGTCTTGTTGCTTTTTACTTCCAAAGGTGTAATCTTTAAGCATCTATTTCAATCGTTGACTATGATTCAAGTACGCTAAACTGGCTGTAAAGTTATTTTTGTATGTGCTTGTTCTTAAGAAAAGAACCTTTATAAGTACAGATTTTTGACGTTCGACTGAAATAAAAGGGGACTAAATTCAAATATAAATAAATATCACGGCCAATTTTTTACACAACGCCTCTAGCATTTAGCATAAGCATGTAGGATGTTTTATGTATTTAAGTATGTTTATCATTGCATAGTACTAGGCACATTGCACAACCACAAAGTTTCCGAATTATTGATAGCCTAGAGTCTAGTTTGGACCTAGGTAAACTTGCGTGAGATTGTTCCCTGATATTTATTTTATATTTTAAATACGAGTCAGACTCGCGCACCGAAGGTTCCGTACCGTACTACACAGGACGGACGGAGCCGGTTTAAGGCCCAGCCACAACGGATGCGTGACGTGCACGTGCGTAAGCAGCGTTTGATGTACGTTTTTTTTTTGTGGTACGTCTTTTGTTTTTTTCTGCACATCTTTGAAAAATAATCAGGGGCCTCCACTTCTTTTTTGCTCTAGGGCCTCCACACCTCTAAATCCGGCCCTGGACCAGACTAGTTTTCTATTTACACTAAACTAGAAATATTAACTAGTATATAAAAAAAACCCAGGCCCTGTTGACCAAGTCACCTCAATATCTCCGGGTACGTGTTGTCTTGCATCTCGTTCTTGTAGGCCTTCTCCGTGTACAGCCGGAAGCACTTGCCAGGGCGCGTGCGGCCGGCGCGCCCGGCTCGCTGCTGGGCTGATGCCTGAAGGAAACAAGATATTTAATATCAGTACATCAAGAGAAGTAGCAAATTGACAGGTATTTTGTCTCAAAACCGTTAATTATTAACTGAGAAAAAAAGTATTGAATATTATCAGTAGGGTTATGATTTTGGTGGCATTTCGTGGTTCTAGAATCCATGGAGTCTGCATTGGAGTATAATGAAAATGAAAAAACGTTTTTTTTTTAATAACACTTTGATTATGACCTCCAGTATCAATGATATAATATAAAAAGAGGTAGATATGTTACCTATACGGTATTCCGCGTGTAAAAATGGCCCGGCTTACGCACACATAATCAGTAAATATTGCAATTACACACTAATTCATAAATGACAAGTGAAGACAGAATGGTATGCTAATTTCCGGGAGCGAAACAGAGACGAGTGTATGTTGCTCTGCAGACTAGTTCACGGTTCCGTTGCCGGCGCAAGACTAAATAAAAGTGTACCAATTGGCTTGGTTTTAGGGTGCCACTATCGAAGTGCGTTATAACATATCTACCTCTTTTTTAACCGACTTCAAAAAAAGAAGGAGGTTCTCAATTCGTCCGTATTTTTTTTTTAATGTTTGTTACCTCAGAACTTTCGACTGAGTGTTTCGAACCGATTTTGATGATTCTTTTTTTATTTGAAAGCTGGTGCTTCCCGATTGGTCCCAATCTTATCAAAATGAAGATGGTGGAATCCATGAGGAATCGACGGAACTCTTTTCATTGGAACTGATGATGAAGACCACAGATGGCCACCGGAACTCCTAAACGGTATATATTTCGAAGGTGGCGACTAGATATTTCGATTAAGATAGTTGAGAGACTATGACGAAGCATATTTAGGTTTAAATATATGACTATGAGTTTCCCACGGCGTTGCTTGCGGCGAGATTGAAATGTTCTATTGTTTCTTATTAATTGAGAAATAGGAGAATAACAGCATAATTATGATCACTAAAAAGTATAAAATAAAATAAAAGTTAAAAAAAACAAAAACCCGCCTTCAAAAAGCAAAAAATAACTTCTTTAAAATGGTAGGGCCAGCAATATTTTAAACAAAAGCAGACTTCAGTTGGACTGACCTATTTACCTACCATTTTAAAGAAGTAATTTTTTGCTTTTTGAAGGCGGGTTTTTGTTTTTTAAACTTTTTTTTTACTATATTATATCATTGTTCAGTATGGTCATATTTCAAAATGAACTAAAATACATTTTTAGTTCGGTTATTCCATACCTACTAATATTTGCTTGTTTGTAACGCTTTCACAGCAGAAATATCCTCCATAGCAAAATTCATTAAAATTGGCTTAGCGGTTTAATGGATAAATTAATTTTGTAGTATTCACATACTGAAGGTCAAAATCAAAGTGGTATGTATTATAATAAATAGGAAATAGCGGCTCCATGGAGTCTGGAACCACGATTTGCCCCCAAAAGTCCTAAAAAACGCTAATTATCAGTGTTTGTACGCCCGCTGTAGACTCGTGGTCGGAATGACGTCATAGTGTTTGTAACCGCTTTACGTAGCATTAGCTGTGACGTACTAATGGCCATGGCGTTTATGCTCTTTAGCCATTAGCAGAAATTTGTTTATTTTATCAGTAAATAAGCATGATTTTTTACAGAAAACCTTTTATTAGTTGTCGCTAGATGTCGCTACAATATTTGACGACGCGCTGGCTTAGTTGGTAGAGACCCTGCCTACGAAGCTAGCGGTCCTGGGTTCAAATCCCGGTAAGGGCAGCGCGAATATTTGTTTCTGAGTCATGGATGTTTTCTATGTATTTAAGTGTATATTTCTCCATATAAATATTTATATCGTTGTGTAGTATCCATAGTACAAGACTAGAGCTTAGTTTGGGACTAAAGCCGGGGTCAATAGAAATGTCAAAAGATGTAAACAAATCAGTATTGTTTGACAAATAACCTAAATATTTTTGATTTTAAAAACTCAAGTTAATAATTATTTAATCTTAAACAGAACGTAAAAGTAACAATCAAGCGTGTACATCATTAAAAATACCTCACGCGATGTCCAAAAGTACGTGATTATGGTGTAATAATGGTAAATAGGTCCGTTTGGTTTAGTTTACATCATTTATCATTTCTATTGACCCCGACTTTAGGTCAATTGGTGTGACATTGTCCCCCTGTTTTTTTTTAATTATTTATTTATTTATATTATTTTACAACTAAACGCAACATGACACACAATGAGTATTAAATTGCTCAATATGGTGCAACACCAACAAAAGTTAATAGTAGTTTATGTGGCTGGTGCATAATAAGATCACACGAGTGTTTTAATGCCTAATTATGTATAGCCGCATACATAACTTTATCTACATGCATATCATAAGTTTTCTATAATATCAATAATATGTTCAGATATGGCCTGTATTTTTATTAAGTTAGTGTTACTGTTAACTTGTTTGTAGTATCAAAGCTTAAATAAATAAATAAGTCGGACTCGCGTACCGAGGGTTCCGAACCACCGCAAAGTAGGTATTATTAAGGTGCGTACGAATTTGAGCGGCTCAGCCTGAGGCATGCTCGCCCCGCGCGGCGAGCTGCTCGCGAGCCAAATTGTTGCACATAAACATGCGCGGGTAAGGCAACGTGCTCGCCGCGAGCTGACATTGTACGTCGTTCAAAATGGCGTCGGATACGATGACAGCCGCGGCTGCGTTTATCATAATTCACCGAATTATTAACAAAAAGAAGAAATAGCCTCAGTGGGGGATGAAGCAGTTGTACAAAAATCGTAATTCATGTGGTACGCATTTACTTCACCGAATGACATTTGAAAATCAGGCATGTCGTTCCGTCCGCGGCACGCTCGGATACACGTCCAAATGACGCGAGGCACGCACACTGAGGCGCCTTTGAGCACGCGCGATGCTCGCGCACAAGGCTGCAGCGGGTACGAATTTGAGCAAAATAGGTGAGCCGTGCGTGCCTCAACCCGAGGCTACTCTAATTCTTACGCGCCTTTAGATTCCGATTGAAATTCGACTTCGAATCGAATCAGCGCGAGACCAACATACACTTGACCATTTTTTAGTATATGTGGTTTATCTACAGGTTTATAAAGACTGTTCACTTTCGTGGGAATTTAAAGATTTAATACTGGTAACCCTCATACTTCCGGTCAGGGTAACAGTTTTATATGACAACATTGATAGATAGATCTAGCTTCCGACCGGCACCACGCCGTAACTTCTAAGTTACTTTAATTCGTTGTAAAAGTCACCTTTTCCTCTCTTGTTGGATTTTTCGTGGAAATATAGTACATTGTTGCCTAGGCGCGGAAAGTAAGGGATTTCCTGACGAGATGGTTAGCAGGCCGAGCAATAGCGAGGCCTGCTAAAATACGAGTCAGGAAATCCTCGAATCGTTTCCGCCGAGGCATACATAATGCTTTTCTCAAACAATGCAAGGAAATTATACAAATACATGATAACAAGTATTTCTAAAAACTTTTGACAAATTCGGAGAGAATGTTTGTTTGTTTGCGTCATACGAGTATTAGTAGCGATAGTTTGACGCACAACGAGCCGCCGCCCGCCGCCGCCGCTCCGCAGAGCCCCGCCGCGCCGCCGCCCCTCACTGCGCCCCCACAAGTTGGGTGTACGGGATTTTTATCATGGTCCTTTCGATTTTATATGCAATAGAGAGCACTTATGCATGAACAATATGGACATGGACGGAAAGTGTTTTCATATGGTTTTTTTACTCCTAGGAGTAAAAAGAGGCATTTTCCGTCCATGTGTTTCAATCGGAAAACCGTTATTTCCGAGCATGTTTGAGAAAAGATAGTTTACTTCATACAAAGTGCGGATTCACTGTGTTTTCCTACGGGCAAGTGCTATATTAAGGTGTCAAAGGCAAAAGCGGTGGTAAGTCGAGCTCGCGCGCTGTGAGTAGCTGATGAGCCGCCAGAGACGGGCCCAGCGTTGCCCCCTTTCCAAAGGATATCAGGTATGTGATGACGCACTTAGTCTAACGATCCGTATTGTCGCACAAATAATACATTTTCTCGGTTTTGTTTTCGATTAATTGCAATAATTAAATATTTTCGAATAAACCCATACAGTCCACTATTCTTGTCGTTAACAAAGACTATCCACGATAAAATCGGGCCGTGCATGCTCTGGTGTATTTTTTTAATGAATGCTAATTTTCAAGCAGCACCTTTTTTGTAATAGTCAGTGGTTATGAAACTACATAATAAAAATACAATCATGATAAAATGTTACAGCGTCTGTGACTAAGAGACTATAATAATCCACAGTACCAATATTTTTTTGTACACGGTCTACTGACAGTCTTTTCTGAGTTCTCCTGTTTAAAACATTTTATTATTTTTAATTATGCAAGCCAAATTAAACCTTATTACATTATCTTTTCCCAATAGTGAAAACTTTTCTAATTGGATTTAGATTGAGATAGTTGTGAGGTTTTTCAATTTTGGCGAATATGAATTTTTGACAAATAAATGCCTCCCATACAAAATCATCTTTCAGTGCTTGGAGTAAAAAGTCTTCCTGACTACTACAAATAGAAATGAGTTTCAAAAAGTATTTCTTTGGGAAGACGACATTCTAATGTGTGTTAAACAGCTAGTAAAAATATAAATCCAATTGCGACATTGTAGCAGGAAGCGTGGGAAGATTGTCAAAAAACGCTGTTCAGGAGATGAATGGTATGATAGAATATACTCGGCGAAAACTCACACATACCCATACATTATGATACGATTTTATTTTATTATAATGTTTTATAATTAAACAAGTAATTAAAAAAAAACTGTTTGAAAATATGCATTCATTATTATATTATATATTATACATACACCAGAGCATGCATGGCCCGATTTTATCATGGACAGTCTTTACTTAAGCCAATTTGACGCTTCTATGTTTTACCGTTTCTACCATACAACCAAAATAAAAACACGTTGAAAAGAGTTTCTTGTATGGTAATATGGGCCTGAGTATTGTTGTCCGGACTTTAATGCAGGTATTACACGAACCCGTGCAAAACGAGTATCGGGAGATCTTCTGATGATATGTAAAACACTCACCTTACTAATAGGAGACACCAGCAGCGACTCCACTCTGATACGAGGATTGTAGACCTTCTGTTTGGCAAACCCTGGATCAATCACGAACACCACTCCGTCAATAGTCAGCGAAGTTTCCGCAATGTTAGTTGACACCACCACCTTTCGTCCTATAGCTCCATTGGACCTATTCGGAGGAGCAGGCTCGAAGATTCTCTGCTGCAAATTAGGGGGTAACGTAGAATACAGCGGTATGCATTTCAACTCGCCTGCATCTGGACCTAAATTATCTATTTCCCTCTTAATTCTTTTACATGCATCTTCTATCTCTTCTTGTCCAGTTAAAAATAGCAGGATATCGCCAGATATCTCTTCGCATATGTGTATCTGTACAACGGTCCGAATCGCAGCTTCTAGATAATCTCTCTCCGGTTGCGGGGTATAGAATATTTCCACAGGATGAGTACGCCCTGGTACGTTCATGAGAGGTGCATTATCGAAGTACTGCTGGAACTTTCCAGCATCTAACGTAGCTGACATAATAACTAGTTTTAAATCTGTGCGCTGCTTAATAACTTCCTTCAAAACACCCATCAGAATATCTGTTGCCAACGTTCTCTCGTGAGCTTCGTCTAGCAAAATAACTCTATACTGTTCCAGCATAGGATCAGACATAGCTTCTCTTAGCAACATACCATCAGTCATGTACTTTAACAACGTATGTGGTCCCGAGCAGTCTTCAAAACGGATACTGTAACCGACTTGCTGTCCCAATACCACGTCCATTTCCTCAGCAACACGTTGGGCTACAGACATGGCAGCTACTCTTCTCGGTTGTGTACACGCGACTCCTTTAGATTTCCCAGCGGTAACTGCTGCGAATTCTACGCTCCATTGTGGTATTTGTGTGGTCTTTCCGGAGCCTGTTTCTCCCACTAGGACAACGCACTGGTGGGTGTTCAGCAGCCGCATGAAGTCGTTTTTGTATTCCCACACGGGGAGGCCTAAACGCCGGCGAAGGAGCTCGTGATATCGTTGCGAGTGGGGGAGCCCTGTGGAAAAGCAAGTTCAAGTTTCATTTAACATGGAACAAACAGACTGCCTTTTAGGTCCTGATTTTACGCGATGTCCAGTAAGATCACCTGGTAGGATCCCCTAACTATTAATTTTGTACGTGGGGGGGGATCCTAAGGTGATCTCATTGGACATCGCGTGATTTTAGGGCCCGGGAGACTAAAGTGACCCCTGCTAGTGCTATGGCCCAGCGCAAACCGCAAAAACCGGCAGATGGGAAGGGATTAGATATTAAATTTATAACCATTCATCACAAAAAGTACCTACCTAAACATGAGTTTTCTTACCTGTTCTCTATAGAAAAAAAAAACAATGTCATTTATACAGATTCTGATAAAAAATAGAATAATTTATTTCCCCTTTTGTATGGCACACACAAGTCACCATGGCAAGAGGGCTATTAAGGCTTTGGCACATAGACTTTATTTTTATGCCTATTCTGAGGATCCATAGATGTGGCTGACTCTCTGAAGGCCAGCTCAAACCGGCGGACGGCAAGGAAGTTTTCCCTATAAATTTCCACCGTTGCAATCCGCTGCGATGGTCCGAGGTCGGTCTCAAAGCATTGAAATTTATAACTTATTTCAATTGAAATAGCATTAACATTGATAAATTTAATATCCTCTGTCGTCCCGTCCGCCGATTTGCGCAGGCCATATGCAAACCGTTCTTGCAGTTCCGCTATCTAGTTTAAATTTAATAACTAAAAGTGAACCTAATTGAAACCATATCCAATCTTATATTTACATAAGCAGTCATTTTAAAACTGTATTCATGGAGCATTCCTCTCTTTTAGGCTTGATTTCCTCCTATGGTGATGTCGGTCGCTGACGTCGGTCGAGTGTACGAATAAATACACCATGTTTTATGGGACACCGCACAGCGACGCTGACGTCCGCGGCAGATTTATTGCTACGCGCCGCTGATGGCGAGCGTCGGTCTCGCTGCTGACGCGCTGACGCGCTATACACCACTATGCGCGAGCTCAGTGCAACTGACCAGTTGGCTGCGCAGCGCAGGTGAGCACATACTGTTCCGTACAACAATCGGTTTCGCACCCCGGAATTTTTCTTTCGCATACGCAACCGACGGTACGCTAGACCGACGTCAGCGACCATGTCATCGTAGGAGGAAATTAAGCCTAAAGTGAGGAGTTAACCAGAAATTAAGGAGTGTATCGGTGAATCGGTAAGAAACTGCCGCAAGCATTACCTGTAAGTGGGTTGACACCAGGGGTACTGGTGGCAGTGGGAGGCATGGCAGTACCCAGGGTAGCCGTGTTATCCAAGTTGTCGCCACCACCTCCTTTAGCCGCTAGGGCTGCAGCTTTCTCCTCTCTGGAAAATGAGGAAGTAATAATTAAATCAAAGTTTAACCATAGAGACTGGAATCAGAAGACAGCGTGGCTTGGAGTAAGGGTTGCCGTGACGGCAGTAAACAGTTTTTTTAATAGAATCTAGAAGGTAAACAAGTATGGTAAATGGGATCTGAGATGTATTGATTACAATTTTAACATAGACAGAGTCACAAGGTGGGTTTAGAGTTTAGACCAAACAAACAAAGAGCTAGAACCAAGAGTAGAGCATTCACTCTTGATCTTTTAGTGTAAACAAAAGTTTCTTTTTCAGCGTTTACACCACACAAATATCAACAACCAAGAATGCAACCCACTAGAGCACTTAAACGCTTTGAAGAAACCACCTCAGAAGCGAGCCTGTCTGAACACGAGATAACGCTCTAGGCTACTGTTCGCATGCTCGTTCATCACATCAAGCGAGCAAGCATTCTTAGAATCTTCACAAAAAAAGGAAGAACAACGAAAGAATGCTGTCATTGGTACACAAAAAAAAATGGTAGAGTGGGGATAAAATGAGCATTCGCTCGTTTGGTCTAAACCCCTGTACAGACAACACTCATGAAATGTGCATGAAGTGGTTGACAAACGTTGATGAAGCGAGAGTTGTATGTTTAGACTCGTGCACCTGGCGTTCCAGTCTCTGTCTACCCCATTGGGAGACAGGCGTGTAGGTATGTAATGTATGTATATAAACATGTAAAATACTTACAAAACTTCATATAAGTAGGTAAGTTGTGAACTGTACCTATGTAATTCGTTTTAGCAGTGTAGAAACGAAAGAAACTGATAAACGCGGTTTCCCATTATGATATTGAACGATAATGTAGATGATCAAGGACTCCCGAGTTCTATTTTAGTGCGAGATAAATCAATATCTAAAAGTGATTCATCTACCGCCTAATAGGAGTAATAAGATCATTTTTGTAATATTCATAACACTGTATGTTGCCTAAATAAATTAAAAAAAAAGATAGCAGAAACTCCTTACAAACTTAGTAACAGAAAAAAGCTATGCAACTGTTTTAGTTCAAAAACAAACCGGTGCAAACTCCAACGTAATTTACAAAGACACTTATACGTAAAACGAGCATAAATACATATAATTCTGATTCTAATGCGGTGCTACGATCGCAATAAGGTTTTGTTATAATGGAATTCATTTGTATTGTGGGTCGTGGCTGTATAAACTCACGAAGTCACGAAACAACAAAGGCGAATCCAGCATGGCTCGTAAAAAAATAACGTGTTACTAACCTTTTCTTCTTGATAAAGGGATCCATAACTTCAATTCGTCGCTTAGACATTTTACTATAAACACATTTAACACAATAGTCTATATTCAATTGAAATCCCTTTTGCCACTCAATTAAATACCGGAGCCAACAAAATGGCGACTAAAGAGACGACAACTTTTTTTAAAGGACAATGTTTGCTTATGGTTTAGTGTTGCTAGACTTGCAAAAGCATGCAAAAGTTTCAACTACAGGTACTTTCGTCTATGGATTACGTGTGTTTCTTTATACTTATGGTGCGGTTTTGTATAACATTAGAACAAAAATTATAAACTAACTAATGACGAAGAAATATACGAACATTATTGAAATATATGAAAAAACTAAATAAACAATTTTCTTGAAATATGATGTAGTGTCTTGTATTGGCGTGTATAAAGTTTAAGTGCACTTAAAAAAATCACAACTGTGCCGTAAGACGAATCGCTACTGAACAAAAATGTCAGACACATCAGTCACAAAACTGCGTATTTTGAGTGTGTGCCTGTAAATACTTGTATACTTCCTTGTAAATAATGTTACCGCAGTGTTCACTATGTTGTTGATTATTTTTGCAGTTAATTTGTGCAATTGAAGTGTACCCTCAAAATGGACTATTTATAAGATACGATCGAATCATCACAACCACCGAATTTAATTTAAAAGTTTTTTTAATTCTATAATTCGAAAACGAGTTCATCAGAAATTGTTCTGTTTCAACAGAGGTAAGTAAATAACAAGTGTTTCGTAAATTATTTCTACTTTTACGATCGTGGTAAACTGGTAAGTGCATTTATAATCAAAATGGCGGACACACATTTCTTTGATTTGTTTATTTATTTATATGGTCTAATTTTTGGCCTTTATTTCCATTGTAGTAACATAAATGCCAGCTAAAATGAAACTTCTGAAGCCTTTCATGACAAAGGTGTCATTTATAAAGGTTAATGAACTTGTCACAACTTGTTCGTTGTCAAAAAAGTTTGAAGTGTTCCAACTTTTTGCGCAATTCACAAAAATATTACGTTATTTATGTACCCTTAGGGCGAGTATTTTCTCTGTGATAAGATAATAGGAAATTAGAGATACTGACAGTCTGAAAAAAACAATTACCTTACCATTTTAAATTCGCATGAAATACCTAATATCGACGGGGAACGTAATGCACTCTGCGACCTGAAAATTTACATACATCCGCTTTTTTAAACGCGTTCAGCTTCCAAGAATAGCTTGAATACACAATGTCGTTAATCCTATTGTGCAGCATTACAAAAGAATTGCATTCTTCTCTGAAATCTTGAATATGAGATAGCTAATCTTAAATCTAAAATATATTTCCTGAAATGACACAGCCTCATTACGCATAGGTGAGTCCATTACTATACTTGTCTATTTAGTAAATTAAAATAAAATAAGTTTACTCCGAACTTACATTTTCATTTGAGCAACATTATTGGGTTGTAATACATTATCATTATTGTCACATTATATTAATTAACTATTTTGTTATTGTTTATTGACATCAGTATGGTTGACTTGCCTCGCGGCATAGACCTACCCTAGAATCTTCCAATTTTCCCTGTCATTCATCTCCATGTTGGTTCTGCTACTTTTTTAATGTCCCATTTGGGACAAATAGGTTTCAACAAATCATCTTATAGTCTTGCGACTGATCTGAAAGGGTCTTCATACTAGTCTATTAACACCTCGTATGCTTAGACACGGATCTGTGCCAGCCTATGAACTGCGAAGGCACGGAACCGATCCCACGCCCCGCGTGCCTACCTGAATTTTATTTTAAACCTTCATTAGCAACGTAGGTTTAAAATTGATTGTAGGTTAAGCCAATAAAGTATTGAAATTTACAAAAAATCACTCCTTGCATAAAAATATTCAGTATCCACCATTTTCGTGGGTTTGATGTCACGTGACCGCGTCACCGCACTGCGCTGTCAAATTCTGAAACGGCTTCCGCATACGAGGGATTAATAGGAATTAGGAAAAAATGCCATAAATTGACCTAGTCCCAGTCCCGACAACGTGATAGGCTTGTGCCTACAAAAAAAAAAGTTTAGAACTCATGTAGTGTGTAAAGCAGTATCCAACGATTTCGTAAGCCAACTGAAAAGGATGCAGCTATTCGGTCAAAAAAATAGCGTGTTCATCTCTCTTCTAACAGATAGTTGCGTCCCTGTCGGTCACAAATCAGTCGCAAGGTCCTGCTTAAGGTGTTGCATATAAAAAGAAAAATATCTTCACATAGGTTTTTAATTATTTATTTAACCTTTATTTCCTGAATTTAAATATTTTCATATCATGCTTTGCTACTAGGGAATCCAATCCCTCACCTTTGTGGAAATGTTTTTTTTTTAAACCTTAAAGCCAAGCGCAAGTCCAAGATGGGGCCAGTGCCCTAACTTCCCTTATCAGGCTAGCACAACGGCTCTTTTGAGTCTTTTGACATGGTCTGGTCCAAGTAATGAACTGGTCAGGGGTTTGGGTGGTTAGATAGGCGTTCCTTGTAGCTTGTTGCATAGAATTTTGCTTCTTCAGTGACTGTTAGCATTTCCAGATATTCATGGATTTCAGTGTTGAATAATATGCCATAAATCTCCTTTTCTCCCAAAACATCTGATCATAGTCATGCAAGTGATTGGAGATTAAGAAATATTAAAAAAAATTGCAAGTCCAACTCGCACACGAAGTTTGTTCATGTTTGTTCTATAGGAGCCCCTCTTAAATATTTATTTTATTTGACGTTAATTATTTATATATTCTGTGAATATTTCAAACATGATAATTTCAAGCATCTTTACCTTTTGCCATTATTGATATTGAGCAAAAAAACAACAAAAAAAAACATGTTTGTTGTATGGGAGCCCCCTTAAATATTTGTTTTATTATGTTTTTAGTATTCGTTGTTATAGTGACAACAGAAATACATCATCTGTGAAAATTTCAACTGTCTTGCTATCACGGTTTACGAGTTACAGCCTGGTGACAGACAGACAGACAGACGGACGGATGATGGAGTCTTAGTAATAGGGTCCTGTTTTTACCCTTTTGGTACGGAACCCTAGAAAAGGACTTGTCTGATTATTTACTAGTAATTTTCTTTTCTTTTTTTAAATGAGATTTTTTATTCCCTATTTCTCGCTCTTATATTTATTTATTGTCAATTGTATCCGTACTAATATTATAAATGTAAAAGCAACTTTGTCTGTTTGTAACGCTTTCACAGCTAAACCGCTAAACCGATTTTGATGAAATTTTGATTATTTTCACATTAAAGCGCAATTCACACAGCGGGCGGGCGCGGGTTGTGCGCCGAGCGGGTCACAAGTTCGGCGGGTGTTTTAACATGGAGTTATATGGAAGCATTCACACACGCGGCGGGACGGGTCGGGACCCGCATCCGCCGCCCGGCACTACATAGAGCCCGCGGGTGCGGGGGGTCCGTCGCGGGCGTTCTAGGTCGTAATAACACGCATTCTCCTATAGGTATTCTCACAGAGCGGGTCGTGTGCGGGCGCGTGTGGCGAGGTTAGGAATGCTTTGTGGGAGTGATTCCCATCTTCCAACCTAGCAATCCCACCCAGGTTGGATATTGGGAAATCACAGTGCCATCTTCCAACCTGCCTCAGGTTGGATAGTGGGAACAAAATTTATTATTTTTTTTTCTTCCCATCTTCCAACCTGTATTGAATAGGGTACAGTCACAGGTAATTCTATATAGTCAAGACGTTGGTATGTTTATATGTTTATATTTATGTAGGTTTGTACATTTGTCTGTATAAAATATTAAAAAAAAAGGTTTTATTTGGCTATATTAAATAAAAACATTCCTTAATTTAAAGATATAAAATTTACCAGATCAACTACGTACAAAATGTCAAACATGTAAATATTATAATTATCTTTTAGTGTTTTTGTTGGTTAGATTTTATTTTAAAGACAACCGACCAACATCATGAGAATAGTTTGTTTTCGGAAATAATACCTATTCGTAATTCACGCGTATAAAGCCGCGGTTACCATTAGTATTCATATCGTTGTATGATATTTCGCAGGCCATGCAATAATACTTACCACTTCTTCTTGAGGAAAGAACATTGCTAATGGTCAGAAAAATAGTAGAATTGTAAAAATAAGGATATTATTATTGTTGTTGTGTTATTAGTTTATTTTATGAATGTGATGTATGTAACGAGTGACAACGCTGATGTTTTTTTGTGTAGAACTGATGTTTAAGTTTAATGTCAATAGGTATCTAATTTAAAAAAATGTAATGGAACATTTTAAAAGAATAAATATTATATGTAAGCCCTTTTTTTGTTTGTGACTGTTAATTAATAAATATAAATATAAAATAATAAATTAATAAATTTTGTTCCCACTATCCAACCTGAGGCAGGTTGGAAGATGGCACTGTGATTTCCCAATATCCAACCTGGGTGGGATTGCTAGGTTGGAAGATGGGAATCACTCCTTTGTGGTAGAGTTGTAAATACTACTCTATATATCTCAG
The DNA here is from genome assembly GCA_946894065.1 of Acleris literana. Lineage (NCBI taxonomy): Eukaryota > Metazoa > Arthropoda > Insecta > Lepidoptera > Tortricidae > Acleris > Acleris literana. Next base: position 1,255,204 of record OX335693.1, on the reverse strand, counting down.
AACAAGACTTGTAATGTTTTTAATGTCAGTAAGGGTGTTACCAGACCAATTGATCGATCGTCGATCGACGGTAGAATGGATTAGTCGACGTCGATCGATAGTTCCTACCATCATCAATTAAAGCTACCAGAACAGTCGATCAACTTCGATCGACGTCGACCGATGCCGTCGACCAGCAATCGATCGATTGGTTAGTCGAACGGTATCCGTCGATCAATAGTTCTTACCAGACCAATCGATCGACTTCGATCGGCGTCGATCGATGCCTTCGATCGACGATCGATCGATGCCTTCGATCGACGATCGATCGATTGGTCTGGTAAAACCTTAACCTGTAAAGCAAGATAATATTTTTGATAGTTTTGTTAGTCACATCGCGCTTTCTTCTCGTTGATAAGCTAATAAACCTGTACTAAAGTGGACAACATATACACCTTTTTGGAAAGCTTATAAACTGAGAAAATTACTTCCGTGATTTTTACGCGAAGTGTCCTACATTGTTTTGAAATCCCCCTCGGCAGAAACGAAATTTCTCAAAAAAATAAGTGCCTTGTTATTTAATAACCTATCATTTCTGAAGTTTTTGGAATTTTCGCCAAACGTTTTTGTTTGAAGCATTTGCTCATTCATCAGCTATTAGAAAAAAAAATAGTTCCCAAAGTGAAGTATGTTTTTACCAATTAACAGTTTTAGAACTGAATACGGAAATTAAAAAAATATCTAAATTGAAATCAACACAGGCTCAGAAGAAAATAGTTGTCTATGAAACGAAAATTCTGCAAAGTGATACGTTTTATGAAATGATTGTCATTGACACAATGGGACACCGTATGGAACTCTTAAAAATGTTTTAGAAAACAAAAAACCGCCTTCAAAAACGCAAAAAAATAACTTCTTTAAAATTGAAGGCACCTAATAGGTTAGTCCAACTGAAGTCGGCGACCACAATATTTTCAACAAAAAGCCGACATCAGTTGGACTAACGTATTAGGTGCCTACAATTTTAAAGAAGTTATTTTTTTGCGTTTTTGAAGGCGGTTTTTTGTTTTTTAAAACATTTATTTTATTTTATACTTTTCAGTGATCATAATACGCTGTTACGTAGTCCCACTTCTTAGTTGATATGAAACTTTAAGTTATTTCAAGCGCGCCGCAAGCAACGCCGCGGGAAAGTCATAGTCATGTTTCAATAACCTCCTTTTTTGAAGTCGGTTAACAAGTAAATATTCTTCGTTGTAGTCGCTCAACTATCTTAATCGAGATATCTTATCGCCACCCTTGAAATCGGTACCGTTAAGGAGTTCCGGTGGCCATCTGTGGTCTTCATCATTAGTTCCACTTCACCAAATGATACTTTCTGAATGCAAATGCTGGACTTGTTACTAAAAATACTAAAATCGCTATATGTTTGGCTACAATATTTGAGGAGTTCCCTCAATTCCTCACGGATCCTCTCATCAGATTCAGATTTGGTGACAATGGGACCACCTCGAAAGTATACTCAATCAAACCAAAAAAAATAAATTGAAATCGGTCGACAATTGACGGAGTAATCGGTGAACATACATTTAAAAAAAAAACATACAGTGGAACGTATAACCTCCTCCTTTTTTGAAGTAGGTTAAAAATAACGAAAATGTAAATTTATTTACTACCAGGACTACGTACATACATTAAATCACTCCTGTTTCCCAGAGGGGTAGGCAGAGACCACTTCTTTCCATCTGCCACGATCCTGACTAATCTCTTTCGCTTCTTCCACATTCATACATCGAGTCATGCACGCACGTCGGTTTCCGGTACTTAAGATTCGGCCCTTTTCCAGTATTTCTCAGATTTGATTCGAAAAAGTACGCCTAGGGCGGCCCCTTCCGACCCTCCCACTCACTTTCGCTCTGTATATCTCTTTCGTCACTCTTCTTTCATCCATCCTTTCCAAATGACCGAACCATCGAAGCATGCCGTTTTCAATCTTAGTCACTACGTCTTCTTTTAGTCCACATTTCTCTGACTTTTTCATTCCTTACTCTATCAATCAGTTCCACACCACACATACTACGCAAAGAGTGTATTTCAACTGCATTTTTGCCAGGACTAAATTCCATTAAAATGAATAATTTGGCTTCAGTCCAATTAAGGAAGGTTGAGTCACAGCTGACTAATTTGATTCAAGTGTTTTGAAGAAATGCGCTTGTATTAGAAGGAGTATCGTTACTGTTGAACAAGCGTTGGTATCATCTTCAAGACCGATTAAAGTATTAAATTACTGGCGTTTGTCCGTGACCTGACCTTCATAATGTTAAATTTCGTTAACCAGGGTGTTCCGTAAACCGACGTCAACCCGCCTAAAGCTATCGATTTAACCCCTATTTATGTTCAGCGATTTTTTCTAGTTTCGGAGATATTGATCATTTTAATCTAATTTTTTGTAATTTTCCTTTATGTCCATGGCACGTGAAATCCTTAATGGGCCACACTCTGCGCCACTGGACGCTCGGCGCAGAGTGTCGCCCATCATTTCCTCAGGGTTGGCAACGCATTTGAAGTCTTACGATTGCAGTTTTGAGATTGTAGTCTTGAGGTTTCAAATGTCTATGAGTCTCAGATCCCACTTACCATCAGGTGGCCTGAGTGCTCGCGTGCTTTCTCCTTGACATAAAAGAAACCTAAGCCTACCTTGCTTTTTGGCCCTAATTATAAGTGGAAGAATTTGTAATTGGGAGAAATGCGGATAGGAAAATATGCCATAGGAAAAAAAATAAGAATTTGATTTTTGGAAATTATGGGCAACGCTCTCGGCAGTCTTAACCAAGCACAACTCAGCAAATATGGTCATTGGCTCAGGAAACGAGTATTTAGTCTTGTTTGGAGCTTAGCCAATTGAGACAATTAACGTCCATCGGTTAATTAGGGAGCGTTATGGTTAATGGTTCTGATATTATGAGTGGAAGAGAATACTTCGGTTAAGAGAATTGTGAAGCTAAAAATATCCATACAAATGCAATAACGTTTCTCTTCCATTCAACCTAGTCCGATTTTTACGATTTTCTAATGTGTTGTATCCACAACGAAAGAAAGATTTACAAAAAAAAACTCATGGACTGTCATAGCTAGACAGTTGACATTTTCTCAGATCATGTATTTCAATATTTTCTCCCACATGCTCGGAAATGTTAACCTTACTGTTGTCAAATCACCCCGCGAAGTTCTAAGTTCCAGGTCCAGGCAAAATTAAAAAAAAACAAAGTTATTATTTACCAACGGCAGCGGCCGCGAAAAATGTATGAAATTTCATTACGTACCTGAGGGCCCTGCAAAGATACACTACGCTAAGTAAAGTTTCTATTCGATTCGTTTTTAACCAATCGCGTCACCGGTAGACCACGTGACTTTTCGTATCACGTCATCTCCCAGTGACGCGATTGGTTTAAAAACGAATCGAATAGAAACGTTAGTTAGCGTAGTGCATCTTTGCAGGGCCCTCTGGTGATTTACTTTTTAAAACCATGTTTGGACTAGGATAACTATCTCCAAACAGCCAAACACTCGTGCAATCAAAACTTTTCCTTGTATATTTTACTTTTTAAATGTCATAGACTAAAAAGTTAACCCTTTTCAAACAGCATTTACAACGTAATGACAACGTATTTAAAAGTGTGTCAAATAGTTCGACATTTTTTTTATTGGAAATTGCGTTCATAAACAAAATAAATTGCGGAAATAACATAAACGCGTAATAAATGTTATAGTTTAAACTATATTTTATTCAAATTGAATTTATTACGTTTCAATAATTTGTGATTTTATTTAATGCTTTATTTCAGTGTCATACTAAATCGTACGTTTCTGTTCTTTTTTTTCAAGGAAAGGTTGGGACTGTGTTTAATATTATTAACAATTGTGTTAAATTTCCTCACATCTTGGAGAAAAGCACTATACAAGCCTCGACCAGGAAGGGCGGTTGCTGGACTCGTATCGTCGACTGCGTCTTGGCCACGCTAACTCTACTCGTCCCGCAACGGCCCATTTCCCGGTCTGTGCAGTAATGTACTATTAAGGCGGCTCCCATACAACGAACGTGATTTTTTTTGCCGTTTTTTGTTCGATATTAATAACGGCGTAGTAGACGCTTGAAATATTCACAGAATAATTAGTTGTATATGCACTTTAAATATACATACATACATACATAATCTCGGGCCTTCGTTCCCAGAGTGGGGTAGGCAGAGCTACAGAATTACAAACATCTCTAAAAACTTGTTGATAATTCTATAACCACAATTTGCACAATTAGGCTAAGATGTTTACCAGCGTATTAGTGACAGGTTGCAAGCCCATCGCCTAACAGTACTACAAGCCTTTATTCCCTTAGTCGTCTCTTACGACATCCACGGGAAGACATGGAGTGGCACTATTCTAACTCGGCAACCACACGAGGAACCACCATCACTTTAAATATGAATAATTAAATTAAAATAAAATAAATATTCAAAGGGAATCCTTACAACAAACCTGATTTTTTTATAGATAATGGTACTGAACCCTTTGTGCGCGAGTCCGACTCGCACTTGGCCGGTTTTTTTTACAGCTTCGCCATTTATGCGTCGGTTCACAATCCTACTAAGCACCCTGACAGTTTTTTTTAAATATAACTTTATACTAGCTTCTGCCCGCGACTTTGTCCGCGTAGATTTCGATTACTGTTATTCCCTCGGTACCCTTTATATTTTCCAGGTTGGAAAGTAGCCTATGTTTTAATCCAGAGTATAATCTATCTCCATTTCAAATTCCATCTAAACCCGTCCAGCCGTTGCAGCGTGAAGGAGTAACAAACCAACAACAACTTTCCCATTTATAATATTAGTAGGATTGTCTAATGGAATTTCTCTGTCTGCAGATGATAGTTCGCTGGCCGAACCTTCCTTCGTGAAAATAGGACAAACTACCATGGGGCAGCAGACATCTAGAAAGAGTAAGTACACAAGCTTTTGGCCGTGACTCCATCCGCGTTATTAATTAATATTCTCTCGGAAACTATTTGTTTTCTTGGGAAAGGTGCGCCCGCACCGCTGCTTAACGGTGCGTATATTACGCTGCGTCAAAAACAACGCCATGTTGTTACTATGACCCCGTCTTTTGTTTACGCAACGACACCGTATTTTACGCAGCGTTGGGGTCACCTTAAGGCCCAGCCACACCGGATGCGTGCGCGTAGACGTGCTTTGCACTGGGGTTGACATGTCACTATACAACGCAGGGGAAAGCGAACACGCACGTCACGTCTACGCGCACGCATCCGGTGTCGCTGGGCCTTATAGCGTAGAGCTAGCGCGGGCGACGATCACGAAGAATTTCGTTCATTGACCTTTACAACAATGCGCCGTATTACTATAGGGAAAAGGCTTACCGCTCAGCACTGCCTTCATAGGCCAATAAACAGTATCTGAGATTCAATTGCTAATGTAGAGTCAATCATCACTCTTAAGCCGCGTTGACACGATCAGAGCCTGCTTGGACCGAGTGAACTCGGATACCTACACTGTGGCAACCCATAATCCGAGCGCAACTCGGACGACGGCGTCCGAGCTGTGTATACTCGGATCGCGTTCTACTTTCCTTACGTGCGTTTTATTAACAAGTCTGCCGATACTATTTCGCACAAAATCCGACATTTTTCGAAGTTGACTGTGAAAAATATTTATAAGAATGAAGAAAATGATCCAAGTGAACTATGTTAATATCAACAGCTATCCTAGTACACTCCTATGATGCTTACTCCTACGAGTCCACTCGGTCCAAGCAGGCTCTGATCGTGTCAACGCGGCTTTACGGCCAAACCCTATTGTGGCGACCTAGCGACATCTAACGGCAACTTGTATCAACCAACTCGCTACCTCGCTAGCGCCACCAGCGTCAGACAGCGCAACTTAAGTGTTCTACAACGCGCTAAGGAAGTTTCTCCAGTCAGATGACATATATACAACTTCCAACTTCATTCCATTGGACTTCGGTCCCCAGGCATAACACCCGCCTGGAGAGAGATCTCTCTATTACACTCTCTTCCTACATTGGTGACCCCGACGTGATCGTCTTCCTACATTGGTGACCCTCGACAATGGACAATTACGCAACCTGACGACCTTCAAGCACTATGACGCAGTTTCACAGCAAGCTAGACAACCCGCACTGTGCACCACTAGCATTCTGTCATATCTCTATGCCTGGTGTCTACAGTGTGCACACTACTCTCACTCAACAACGCGACTCACTGCGTCCTACTACGAGTACTTCACGAGCAGGTACACGACTCACTGTGTACTCCACTCACTCCTCTTCTCCTGCTACGCTCGCCAACGCGGCTCTGAGCACTACTGGAGACATCCCTACTGGCACTTGCAAGCGGAAATTCAACGCACAGACTGCACGTCATCACCATCAACCTCCGGCCTCAAAGGGGGGCTGGTGTGGCGATCTAGCGACATCTAACGGCAACTTGTATCAACCAACTTGCTACCTCGCTAGCGCCACTAGCGTCAGACAGCGCAACTTAAGTGTTTTACAACGCGCTAACGAAGTTTCTCCAATCAGATGACATATATACAACTTCCAACTTCATTCCAATGGACTTCGGTCCCCAGGCATAACACCCGCCTGGAGAGAGATCTCTCTATTACACTCTCTTCCTACACTATATTCAAATCGCGGACATATATACTTCGGATTTTGATTTGACATTTGCCCAAATGTTTCAAATTTATTCCCGAAGTAAGCCTATCTATCCGCGGTTTGAATACAGGGTTCGGCCATTAGTCATGAGGTGGCGATTGCTACAGGAGTAATTTAAGATGCTGCTATTTGACTTAGCAAGGCAGAACAGTGCTCGCAATGTCGTGGGGAAATTAAAAGCATAGAGGCATACCACCTTAAGTCCTCAGGGTTGGCAACGCATTTGTGGCCAGGGACCCTACCCATTCCCCGATAAACCCTTTCAAAACTTACCTCTCGAAGTATAACCCACTAAAAGAATAACCCCTTTGGAAATATATGACTTAGTTATTCGTTAAACTAACCATGATCACATAAGGGAAACCTAAAGGGCTTAAAGCTCAGATCGTCAGCAGTAAATTGATACCCAAATATAAGGGTAACCCTTATAAATAGCGCTTATAAAGCCAATCGAACGGCTTTTTTAAGTTAAAGGGATATTGGTATCACTCAAAATATAGCGCTTTAAAAGCAAAATCGAAAAAGACTTATACGAAAGGGATTGGTAAGCGTAACCCTTATAATAATAGCGTTTTAAAAAGCAAATCGAATGGCTTTCAAGCGATATGGCTTTTCTAAATAAATCCTTATAAAAACCCATTCGAAACCCCTTGAATGGGATAGCAGGCCGGTTCCTGTTTTTGGTCTTAATATTGTAGTTTCGAGAATTCAAATGTCTATGAGCCGCAGATTCCACTCGCATCAAGGTCATAACTTCAAGGTCACAAAGTCAAGGTCAACATTATTTTTCCAGGTGGGGAGTGTTCGTGTGGCTGCGGCGGCTTCGAACGCCGCCGCTACGTGGAGTCGCCGAGCAGCGTGCAGCGTTACGTTAGCGCGGTAACTGACCGGTAACAGCTGTTTCAATTATTTATTTATCGATTAAAAAAGTACTTTTTGAGTAAGGTGAAACTAATTGTTTTCGTTTGATCTCTGGTTCGGGTAGATATTTGTGTGATAAAGATTGTTTTCTTAAAAAATGTCCGGAAAAGTTGACATTACTATCTACATATTTGAACGCGAAGTATATAGTTTACTGACAGTTCTCAAATCTCAAAAATAAATTGCATAACAAATTTCATTACTGTCTAGTTTGTAACTTTTTAATCCATATTTTATTCGAAACATAACTTTTTTACCTGTGTCTGGATTAGCATGAGTTTTTTTTTTAAAAAAAGCTTTCGTTCCCCCTTGTCATAAAGAAAAAGGCGGTAAAGAGTGATGGTTTTTTTCAATTCAAAAAATGAGTTCAAGCGATGAAGATTTTACTCCAACACACATAATTTTTTGCGATTTTTGAGAAAAGCACTGTATTTGCCTTGGCAGGAACGGCAATTGCGGGCTTCGTTTTTTTACCACTCAAAACTAATACTCCGCTTGCAATTGCCTACTTCCCTGCCTAGGAAATAATGTAGTATTGTGTGTAAGTTGTTGTATGTATGTAGTTGTATGGTCGGCACAGATGGAGCGGGCGCGAATGCTCGTGCCGGCGGCGGCGCGGGCGGCGGCCTCCGCCCGCCTGCGTGTGCACCGCCTACCGCCGCGTCGCCGACTGCCGCGACGACCGGTAACTACACTACACTACACACCACTACACTACCTACACTACACACCACTACACTACACTTCACACCACCACACTTGACACAACTACACTACACACCACTACACTACACACCACTACAATACATACCACTACACAAAACTACACTACACACCACTACACTACATACCACTACACACCGACCATTACTAACACATGGCGTTTCTCTCAGATTTCCACATAATCTTTGGTCACTACTAATACTCCTATTACATAATTATGGTATATGTTTTTATTTTACCAGGAGATAACTTTACCATTTTAATAGGGTGGAGGCACCGGTGCTTGGACTCTTAGCTGACTGGCACCAATAGTGAAAAGGGCATTGGGTAAATTGTTTGAAGAATATTGTCATATTTTTTTTCAGCGGCCGCTTATGATTCTTACATAGTTATTTAGAGGAGCTCTACATACATATAGATATATATAATTTATGGCGTTAAATAATATCGGAGCGGAGATTTTAAAGAACTAAGTGTTCAGTTTTTAGTACAAAAGTACGCCCAAGCATGAATATTTAAATATCTCGGCTCCGATGCACTTAAGAGTATTACATTACGTAATAAAATATGTTTATTTTTAATAATTCTATCATAATTTGCCACTTTTACGAATGGCCGCTCACCTTGAAAATGTATGAATTTTACAAATGACAACACTTTTACCCAAACCCCTTTAACTTTTTATTCAAAAATCATACAATTCATTATTTATTTATTTAATATAAACAAATTTGATTGTTGCAAAACAAATGAATAAATCGTTTGTTCTGTTAAATAGCAATCAATTGTCCATATCGTCCCTTTACTTTCTCAACCTCGTATCTGATCGAATAGTTAGACAGGAAGAGCACTCATGTTCTCTATAGAATAAATACTACTTTCCTATCTAACTATTTGATCAGATACGAGGTTGAGAAAGTAAAGGGACGATATTGATCCTTACCCAATACTATTAGGTACTTCTTTCAATTTATCATTTGTTTGTTTATTTATTAGGACCTTCACTGTTACGTAAATAATGTACATGCACACTTACAATCTAAGCGCCTTATTTCTGTGCATGCTGTGACCTTATTTACAGAAGGTCACAGCATGCACAGAAATAAAAGAAAAATACACTAATTTAACTTTATCTTAATTTGCTTATTAAATGCCATGGCGTAGAAATACTTAATAATAAGAAGTTCTTTTATTATTTTTTAAAAAGAAGTTTTACTGAGACTTTAAAAAAAAAACTTCATACAATATACTGCCACTATGTTCCTGTAAATGAACCTAGTGAATTATAAAGCCATCTACTTATACAAATTATACAAACATTAAGTCTCATTAATCCTCCTCGTGTGGTTGCCGAGTTAGAATAGTGCCACTCCATGTCTTCCCGTGGATGTCGTAAGAGACCACTAAGGGAATAAAGGCTTGTAGTACTGTTAGGCGATGGGCTTGCAACCTGTCACTAATACGCTGGTAAACATCTTAGCCTAATTGTGCAATTTGTGGTTATAGAATTATCAACAAGTTTTTAGAGATGTTTGTAATTCTGTAGCTCTGCCTACCCCACTCTGGGAACGAAGGCGTGAGATTATGTATGTATGCATGTAAGTCTCATTAAAAGAGGCACCGTACAGAAAACTTTGCAAAACAGCACTACTTTTTAATGGGATTTAACCTTGAAATTGACCTTAAAAAGTTCTAGAGGCACCGTATAGGAAACTTTACAAAACGACTACTTTTCAATGGGATTTGACCTTCACCTTGACCTTGAAAAGTTCTGCTAGCAACATCCCCTTTCGTTATATTGTTTTCTATTTAATAATTAGTATTTATTTTGTTATTTGCAGACTGGCTGCCGTCATAACTCTGGGAGCGAGGGACCTTCGCCGGGAGCTGGACTCTATCGTCTTAAACGCAGGTTTGTTATTATTTAACCCCCAGACAAAAAAGAGGGGGGATGTGTATCGGTTCTCTATTGTTTGACCAAATTTCATATGCAATAATTTCATTTGCCCGAATTTCATATGACATAATTTTATATACCATAACGATCATGTGCCATAATATTCATTTGCCATAAAGGCATATTTTCTGAAACCGTGAACTATTCATAATTGTAATAGAACAAACCTAACATAACCTAAATCATTATGGCTTGTAAAAATTACCTGAGGTTTAAGGGGGTTTGGGTGTTGTCATTTGTAAAATTCATACATTTTCAAGGTGAGCGGCCATTCGTAGAAGTGGTAAATTATAAGAAGTATTCAGTTTTTAGTTCAAAAGTACGCCCAAGTATGAATATTTAAATATCTCGGCTCCGATGCACTTAAGAGTATTACATTACATAACAAAATATGTTTATTTTTAATAATTCTATCATAATTTACAACTTGTACGAATGGCCGCTCACCTTGAAAATGTATGAATTTTACAAATGACAACACTTTTACCCAAACCCCTTTGGCCGGTATAGTAGCTATATAGTATTTTTTTATTTGCAGAAGGCGACTCAGTGCGGGACAACTCTACTGCAGAGGTTTACGTTCTCTCTGTGGCGGCTAGACCGTGAGTGATTATATTCTATTTTCGCTGAGCAGCGCTTATTGCAAAATGCCTTTAAGCCAATAATGTAGACACTTTAAATTTAAGTATACCTAATGTTTTTTTACTTTTTAATTGTATTGGTTCTTGTGCACAAGTCACTTTAGAAGTGAGAACACATTGTGATGTTTCTCGCCGGACAACTACATTTTTATTGATATATTTTGTCCGGCAGCATGAGCATGTCATGCTCACTTTAAGGTCTTTGCTTACGGCGGCGTCGTTGATCGGGTCGCCACCTTCCCGAACACATGGTTGAGGGAGGCGATGGCTGAGATACGCGTCATACTCGTGAACGGGTGCTGTCTGTGGGGTCCGGTCTGTTCACGTCTGCAAGGACGTGTTTTCCAGTTAGTTATTTTAATTATAGTTCCTGACGTAGAGACCTCGTCATGTTGTTCTCCTAGTCACTATTTTTAATTTAAGTAATTTAGCTTACATTTGTAATGATTTTATTTGTGTTAGTTTTAAAATAATGATTTATTACTGTATTACCTTGTAATGTTACTTTTAAGTATTATTGTATTTTATGTTTGAAAAAATGACCTTCTGCTGGAGTTTCTTGCGGCGCTTCTTCTCCGCAATGATGGTCTTGTCCGAAGCGCTAGTAGATTCACTCCATGTTACCGACGTGTAAAAGAGCCCTCATGTGGCCAATTTACTGAATAAAATATTTTGAATTTTGTTCTTAAGTTAAATTGCTAAATTTCTCAGACTGTATTTTTTGGGTTCCCTCTATGTGGCATAAAATTTATTGTCCGAAACTGTTTTAGCATAACAGACTTGGCATAATCGGTTTTTGCCGAATGGTAATGTGGCAGAAACCTTATTTAGCATAATTTGTAACATCCCGAAAATGAGCTTGTCCAAAACTTTTTACGCCGAATGTACATTCACCCCGAATTTTGCTTTCTCATAATTTTTCTTTTCTCCAGATTAAACGGACAATATTTTTTTAAATGTTTTGTGTAATCCTGGTAGAGTAGGTTAGGTTAGGTTTATTTTATAACTTTTCAAAAAAATCAAAGGTATCAGTAGAATAACAATTATGCGAAATTAGTATTCTGCGAAATCATACATTCGAACAATTTACGTATTCGGACTAACGAAATTCTGCGTAATCAAACTATGCGAATGTAGATTCTGCGACACCGGATTATGCGTAAAGCCTAAAATGGCTATATAGATTATGCCACAAAGAATTATTACTTACAAAATTATGCCACAACAGGGTGAACCGTATTTTTTTATGCGCAGTTTTTGAAAACCGCCCATTAGCATTATCCATGATGAACAGTTCAAGAAAAAATATTAGCTGACGGTCAAGAAAATTGTTGATTTTGGCGAATCCGCAGCGAATCAGTCCTTAGATCTTTGCCAATGACACACTTGGCAGGGGAGGGGGGTCAAAATTAGTCCAAATATGATCACACATGATTTCTGGATGAGCCCTATAATGTAGTCTTACATTATAGGGCTCATCCAGAAATCATGTGTGATCATATTTGGACTAATTTTGACCCCCCTCCCCTTGGTGATTATTTGGTGATTACAACGCTACCACGTGAAGATCACGTGTAGTTTTAGGACTAAGTATGAATTAAGTTAGTAATTTAAAAAACAGCAAGAACACAATAAAAATAGTTTTTATTTAAGCAATGTCACGCTACATCATGTCCTCGGTCCACGAGTTTTCACAAGGTTTCATTATTAATGTTTTAAAGTTGGTACAATGAATAATAATTATTTGGATAAACACATTTTGATATAAAAAAATTATTAGAGTACTTTCGTTACTTTTGGACTTTCCTGCTAAAAAAATTACACCTGATGTCTTCTCGGACCCCACCTCCCCCATCGTGATCACACTCAAAGATTAAAGTTCTTGGGTAAGGCAAGCCGCTGTATTAAATAGCAAATAACAACAATAGTACATTACTGCACAGACCGGAAAATAGGCCGTAGCGGGACGAGTAGAGTTAGCGTGGCCGAGACGCTAAGGCGTGGGCAGAAGGGGCGTTTCACAAAAAGCGCGGCTGGCTGTTCACAATGGAGTACTGGCCGCTATTGATGTATGGTAGTAATGTTGGGTGTGGCAGGACAAGCATGATAGTCGTATAAATTCATTTGAAATGCGCTCTTTGCGTAGTATGTGTGGTGTGAAACTGATTGATAGAGTAAGGAACGAAAAGGTCAGAGAGAAATGTGGACTAAAAGAAGATGTAGTGACTAAGATTGAAAAGGGCATGCTTCAATGGTTCGGTCATTTGGAAAGGATGGATGAAAGAAGATTGACGAAAGAGATATACAGAGCAAAAGTGAGCGGGAGGGTCGGAAGGGGCCGCCCTAGGCGTACTTTTTCGAATAAAATCGGAGAAATACTGGAAAAGGGCCGGATCTTAAGTGACCGAAACCGACGTGTGATGACTCGATGTATGAATGAGGAAGAAGCGAAAGAGATTTGTCAGGATCGTAGCAGGTGGAAAGAAGTCTGCCTACCGCTCTGGGAAACAGGCGTGATTTAATGTATGTATGTAAAAAAAAAACTGTATTAATGTCGCGTGTTATAATGATATCGTTTGTTTCAGAGACTCGGAGTCCTCCCAAGAAGGAAGGAGAAGCGAGCTGTCGCAGTCGAGCGACTCCTTCCGGTTGCACCCCCACTTCCAGGTACATAGCAATCCTTATATTTACTACTATAGTATGTTTCATATCTTATTGGGCCTGTGACAGATGTCATTTGGCAAGTTTAGTGATGCTGCTAAATTAAAATCGCATTTTTGTCGATTATCGATAAGGTTTATATAATCGATTTATTGTTTGTTTTTAACGCGGCCGCCATTACTGTCAAGTAAATAATAGCTATCTAAACGTTGACGATACGATAACATACCTTGGGCAGAATGGTTTTACCATATTGAATAGAGGCCTTGTGCAAATTAAATAAAACCTTTAAAAAAGACCTATTTTCTCCCACATGCTCGGAAATGTTAACCTTACTGTTGTAAAATCATACCGCGGAGTTCTGAGTTCCAGGTCCAGGCAAAATTAAAAAAAACAAAGTTATTATTTACCAACGGCAGCGGCCGCGAAAATGTTGGAAATTTCATTACGTACCTGGTGTTTTGCTTTTTAAACCCATGTTTAGACTCCAAACACTCGTGCAATCAAAATTCTTCCTTGTATATTTTACTTTTTAAATGTCATAGACTAAAAAGTTAAGCCTTTTCGAACAGCGTTTACAGCGTATTTAAAAGTATATCAAATAGTTTGCCTTTTTTAAATAGAAATTGCGTTCATAAACAAAATAAATTTCCGAAATAACATAAACGCGTAATAAATGTTATAGAAACTATATTTCATTCAAATTGAATTTATTACGTTTAAATTTGTGATTTTATTTAATGCTTTATTTCAGTGTCATACTAAATCGTACGTTTCTGTTCTTCTTTTTCAAGGAAATGTTGGGACTGTGTTTAATATTATTAACAATTGTGTTAAATTTCCTCACATTGTTGGAGAAAAGCACTATACAAGCCTCGACCGGGAAGGGCGGTAGTTGGGCTCGTATATAGCGCGGCCTCGACTGCGTCTCGGCCACGCTAACTACTCGTCCCGCAACGGCCTATTTCCCGGTCTGTGCAGTAATGAATAAAACTGTTTATTATTGTTTGAAACGAATTTACTATAGATACATAATTTTAGTAAAAGCAAATGCACGAGTTACAGTGAAAAATACCAAAATCGCTATAGGTGTGCCTATAATATTTGAGGAGTTCTCTCGATTTCTCCAAGATCCCATCATCCGATCCTGACGTGTTGACAATGGGACCAGCTAGAAAGTATACCCATTCAAACAAAGAAAAACATTTTCAAATCGGTCCAGTGGTCTTCGAGTAATCGGGGAACATACATTAAAAAAAAACCCGACGAATTGAGAACCTCCTCCTTTTTTTGAAGTCGGTTAAAAATGTTATAAAGATGTGTATTTAAATTCCAAAAGTACCTAACCTAACCTACCTGTTGCAAATACACCGTGCCAGGGGCGTACCCGAAGGATGTTAACCATCGATTTGGAGTATATAATGTGGTATAACATGTAGTCCAATATGGCATAATTTCCGATATTTTTATTATGTAAACAACAATTCCATAGTTAATTTAATTTGAACTCTGTCACCTTAACTTAAGGATTATTTACTAAGAAAGATTTATGTTTGAAGTAGCAATATCATCAACGTACTAAATGTTAAAATTCAAAAAAGGAATGGAAAATTTGACACATTTCCTTGAGATTTTAACCATTAGTAACGTTTTTTGACCATTAGTGAGTTTAACTACCGATCAAACAACAGGCCATTAGTCAATAATGCGCGTTAAGTTAAGGTGACAGAGTTCAAATTAAATTAACTATGGAATTGTTTTTTAAATAACTAAAATCTCGATAATTATGCGATATTGGACTACATGTTATACCACATTATATACTCCAAATAGGGTCTAGAATTGATGGTTAAAATCCTTCGGGTACGTCCCGGGCACGGTGTATAAATGTTATTTTATTTCGTCAGACGGAACAGGAAGTTTTACGAGTTTTACCTAAACATAGTTTTAAATTATCGTAATAAATGCTAATTGGACATCGATATTTAGATGCTAATTTTCCTTGACCTTTTCATGAGTTTTTTATGAATTTACTGTATATATCTATTTATGTAACTATTTTAAAGTTTAGTTTGACGACGCGCTGGCCTAGTTGATAGTGACCCCGCCTATGAAGCTAGCGGTGCTGGGTTCAAATCCCGGTAAGGGCAGATATTTGTGTGATGAGCGCGAATATTTGTTTCCGAGTCATGGCTGTTTTCTATGTATTTAAGTATATATTTCTCTATGTATTTATATCGTTTTCTACCCATAGTACAAGCCTAGAGCTTAGTTTGGGACTAGGTCAATTCGTGTGACATTGTCCCTGATATTTATTTATTTATTTAGTGATGGTAGGACCTTGTGCAGGGTCCATTTTTAGGTTCACAATACTCTAATAAACTTGGAACAAAGCCACAGGAAACGCTAGTTTGTTTTATAACACGCCCATGTAAGTCGACCGCAGACGGCGCGTTAGCTATCGGTGTATCATATAGGGTAGCTGCATACTTGCGTTTTACGTCTGCGATTACCGTGCGATTTTTTTCAGAGGAAAGAATAACATGAATTAAAACCGGGCAAGTGCGAGTCGGACTCGCCCACCGAGGGTTCCGCACATGACACGGAAATTTGGTCTTCATGCAAGGAACGGTCCTTGTATAAAGACCCTGTTTTTTTTGTGATTTAATTAAAAATGTAGAGTTTTCAGATTTTTTTTTATACTTGTAGTATAAGACGGTATTACTTGCCAAATTTTATAGATCTAGGTCAACGGAAAATACCCTATAAATGTTGATTTCCTTGATCGAAATATACGTTTTTTGCGGCAAAAACGCCCGTATCGTTTTTTTACGTTAACTTAGAAGTATGATTTTTTCACAGCTTCAAGGGACTGTAGACCTGAGTGTATGTTTTTAATTTCAACTCGATACCTCCACGCGTTCCCGAGATAAAGAGTCTTGACAGACAGACGGACAACAAAGTGATCTTATAAGGGTTCCGTTTTTTCCTTTTGAGGTACGGAATATACTATTGACCTAGTCCCAAATGAAGCTGTAGGTTTGTACTAAGGGTACTAGAAAACGATATACTTACTTTGTATCAAACACATACTTAACACGTCCCGTGTGGTCCCGTGTGGTTGCCGGGTTAGAATAGCGCCACTCCATGTCTTCCCGTGGATGTCGTAAGAGGCGACTGAGAAATAAAGGCTTGTGGACTGTTAGGCGACGGGCTTGCAACATGTCACTAATCTGGTAAACATCTTAGCCTAATTGTGCAAAATGTGGTTACAGAATTATCAAGAAATTTTTATAGCTGTTGGTAATTCTGTATAGTATTTTGGTAGGTAATAGCAAAACAGAATTTAACACGAAGTTTATATGGCTGACCATGACGTCACAGTGCATATCGGATATCTCTAGTCTAATAAAATGCTTGTATGATGTATCATCCGTATTTACTGGCTGATTTTTATTTTTATTTAACTATTGGTGATCTCTATTTCGGTATTTTCATATTTTGTTGATAAATACGATTTAAAAAACTGGCCAATTGCGAAACGGACTCGCGCACGAAGGGTTCCGTACCATTATCTATAAAAAATCACGTTTGTTGTATGGGAACCTTAAATATTGATTTTATTTAAAATGTAATTATTTATTTTGAAAGTGAATATACAACTAAATATTCTGAGAATATTTCGAGCGTCTACCTGTTGCCGTTATCAATATCGAGCAAAAAACTGCAAAAAAATCACCTTTGTTGTATGGGAGCCCCCCTTAAATATTTATTTTATTCTATATTTAGTATTTGTTGTTTAAATACATCATCTGTGAAAATTTCAACTGTTTAGCTATCACGGTCCATGGGATACAGCCTGGGGCCAGTTTTGTAAAGCTACAAATTACAATTTACAGGTTACAAGTTTCCATTTGACATAGCCTCGACCAATGACGACCATCCATTTGAGCAGTGTCGCCAGTTTACACCTGTAAAATTGTAACTTGTAGCTTAATCAAACGTGCCCCTGGTGCCAGACAGACGGACAGATGGACAGCGGAGTCTTAGTAATAGGGTCCCGTTTTTACCCTTTGGCTACGGAACCCTAAAAATCCATGCGTATTCCCTATTATGGCAGACTGTAAAGACCGGGGCGTCATCTACTTTAAAAAGCGGCCAAGTGCGGGTCGGACTCGCCCATGAAGGGTTCATTGAAAGGTTTACGATTTACGACGTATTAAAAAAAAACTACTTACTAGATCTCGTTCAAACCAATTTTCAGTGAAAGTTTGCATGGTAATGTACATCATATCTTTTTTTAGTTTTATCAGTCTCTTATTTTAGAAGTTACACACATTTTACCACTTTGGAAGTGTCTCTCGCGCAAACTATTCAGTTTAGATGTTAGAAACCTCAATATCATTTTTGAAGATCTATCCATAGATACCCCACACGCATGGGTTTGATGAAAAAAAAAAATTCAAGTTTCAGTTCTAAGTATGGGGAACCCGCAAAATTTATTGTTTTTTTTTTCTATTTGTGTGTGAAAATCTTAATGCGGTGCACAGAATACATCTACTTACCAAGTTTCAACAGTATAGTTCTTATAGTTTCGGAAAAAAGTGGCTGTGACATACGGACGGACAGACAGACAGACATGACGAATCCGTAAGGGTTCCGTTTTTTGCCATTTGGCTACGGAACCCTAATAAAAAAGCAACAAGGAAAACGAACGTGTATAATTACCCTAATATTGTTCCGATTTCCTGCTACTGACTCAAACCCAATGAGGTCATCAGGAGCATTAATATCATATTCCAATTAAATACCAAACTGAATCGGCGTGTTAATTGAATTATATTAGAAAAAATGTTGCCGACGGTCTCGTGTTCGCCTTCTACGAGCGTATCCCTAGTGTTGACTCAATTATACGAACGACTTGTGAGTATTCAACTAGCGAATCAACCTCGCTTCTGTTTAGTTTTCCGTAACACAAATATTTATCCGACTCACTGTCTTAACTTTCAAAAAAACCTGTGTTTATATTATGTACTATGTATTTCGTTAATGTCTAAAGCGTATTATAGGATCGAGGACTATCTAACAGACAAAAATGCATGGCCTAAACCCGAAACTTAGTCAATAATAATTTATTCAAATGCAAAATCTTTATCTTGTCTAGGGGACACCGTTGATGTAGGAAAACATATCGAAACTTTTATGCGGTCGTCTCGCACCATCTTATATACACATAAGTATGTGAATTTTTTTTCTCTCTATCTCTCCCGTAAGATTCTTAATTGGCATGTTTTCCTGCTGAACTACGCATGTTATTTGATACTATATTTAATTTAATATTTATAGCTTTATATAATGCTAGACTAAGTAGTACCATTGTAATAAGAAATATGTTTAAAAAATGACTGACTGCTGGCGTTTCTTCTCAGCAGTGGTCTCCTCTTGGGAAGCGCTGGTAGATTCTTGACGTGTAAAAGTGCCCGTGCGGCCTACTTACTGAATAAATTTCTTTTATCTTTTTTATCTTTTAATGTCACCTATCACTGTGTGAGTGCCGTCTTTTCAACCGATGTTCGAATTTCAAACCGAAAACCTGTTATTTTACACACTTGTATACTATCGTTCACTCATTCAATCCATTCGTGCCAACTCTTGTGAATCGACCTGTAACTTTGCATGCTGTGGATACCTATAATTGAGCATTACGTGTATGTTTCGACTATAAGCTTTAAGATGTTTGTTACAATGTATCACTTGTTGGTAACCATAAATAAATGAAAAAAAACACCCGAACGTAATCCAGAATTTATTATACATATAAATGTTTCTCTTGAATCACTCTATCTATTGATGGAAACCGCATTAATATCGGTTGCGTAGTTTGGAAGATCTAAGCGTACATACAGACGGACAGACGGCGGGAAGCGACTTTGTTTTATTCTATGTAATGGCACGGAAGCGTGTCTAATTATGTGATCTTTGATCTTCTTATTTAAATAAATAATATACGGTACATTTTATTCGGGAAAAATCAATATGTCGGACTTTATATCAAAAAGAGTGAGGATCTCTGAATTTCTTTTTTTGCTATCATATCGAGCGTGGTGTCAAATAAAAGAAAATAACTGAAAATATAAACATAGTATATTATTAAAATAACTCAAGCGACAGAAAAGCAATTTTACTATATTTAAGCGTTTATTAATACTACTAGCGCCATCTATCTGAAGTTCTGAATCAGAGATGGGCATTATTCGAATAATTATTTATTGGAATAAAAAATAATTCCTGATATTTTTATTCGCGAATAATTTATTCGCCGAATAATTTATTTGCGAATGAATTATTCGTCGAATAATTTATTTGCGAATGATTTATTCGTCGAATAATTTATTTGCGAATGATTTATTCGCGAATAAATTATACAGTAATGAATCATTAGACTACTTTTCGAATAACAAACGATTTTTTTTTTTAATTATTAGAGAAAAATGGGGCAGGTATTCTAGTACATAATAATTATTCGTGGCAATTCATTCAACGAATAAATTATTCGCAAATAAATTATTGGAATAAGAATAATCAGTCGAGAATTTCATTCGATATTCGCGAATAATTCACTTCTCTCAATCTCTCAAGGGTTAGCTGGAAGAGATCCCTTCAAGGGATAAGTTCGCCTTTGTACATTTTTATTTTTTTATTTTATCTTCATTGTATTGTTTTTGTTTTGTACAATAAAGAGTTTACATACATACATACATACATAATTTGGTTATTCTTATTCGTTATTCGTCATTCGAATAAATTTTGCCCATCTCTGTTCTGAATATCGATCGCTTAAAAAGAACAGAATTCAAATCTTCACCTCACTTGTTTCGTGTTTCTGTTTCTTATAAATATACATTTATTTACTCCATGTCTTCCCGTGGATGTCGTAAGAGACGACTAAGGGAATAAAGGCTTGTAGTACTGTTAGGCGATGGGCTTGCAACCTGTCACTAATACGCTGGTAAACATCTTAGCCTAATTGTGCAAATTGTGGTTATAGAATTACCAACAAGTTTTTAGAGATGTTTGTCATTCTGTAGCTCTGCCTACCCCACTCTGGGAACGAAGGCGTGAGATTATGTATGTATGTACATTTATTTAAAATCGCACATATTATTATTAAGCTAAATAATAAAATACTAATTCAGTGCATGTATGAAATTGAAAATGAGTTTAGCGTCAAAAAGTTAAATGTAATGTTGTAGCTATTTGACGATAGATGGCGTTAGTTGTACGGGATTTTGAACAAAAAGGGGATTCTGTGGTTGTTAGCTCATTCGTATGTATATAATGTATATGGGGTTACCTTTGTTTCGGCGAAATATGTTTGCCAAATGTATCGCTTTCCAACCGTTCCATTTGCCAACCCGCTTTGTTTTCTGTAACCGTAAATATTTCAGGATTTTATAAAAACTAACCTAACCTAGGTTAGGTTAGGTTAGTTTTTATAAAATCCTGAAATATTAGGGTGTTTAGGCACGAGAGATCCGTTTCTTAGAACATTCAAATTCTGAAAGATCCATTTTCCACATCTTTCAAATCCTAGAAGACCCGTTTCCTAAGATATCTAAATCCCAGAAAATCCGTATCCCACAGCATCTACATTCTACTAGACACGTTTCCAGTAATAACCAAATCCTAGAAGACCCTGATTCCGTAATATTAAAATCTCATGGCACCCTTATTCCAGAAACACAAATCCTAGAAGATCCATTCCCGTTATATCCAAATCATACAAAAACCGTTACCCGTTATATCCTTATCACAGAAGACCAGTTTCCCGTCATATTCAAATCCTAAAAGATAAATTTAATAGAATATCCAAATCCATTTACCCACTTCCCAAAATATCCAAATACTAGAAGATCCGATTCATTTAGTATCGAAATCTCTGCGACAGTTTTGTCTCTCACGTTAAGTCATCGGTATTGGATAAAAATGGGGATGTGAACGTTTTAGATAATGGATATTTTAGGATACGGATATTTAAAAAAAAGTAATATTTTTGGAAATTTATATTATGTTGTAACGAATGTTTTGGGAAATTTACTTTACGTTGAAACGGACGTTTTGGGAATTGGATGCTCTGGGAAAATTATGTTTTTTACCCAAACAGACGTTTTGGGAAGTATATTTTATATGGTAAGGGGCGTTTTCGGAAATAAAAGTTATGGGAAAATTATTTATTTAGCTAAATTGATGTTTTGGGAAATGTATCTAATAGGGAAATGGATGTTTTGGTAAATGGGTTTTCTGGGAAACAGAGCTTGTAGGTATATGATTTTTTGGGAAGTTGATGTTATAGAATATGGATGTTTTAGTACATGGGGGTTTTAGGAATGAGATGTTTGTAACCCAACGGATATTTTAGGAAAGTCGGAAATTTGCAGCGGTGCGAAGCACCTGGCGGGCCGCTAGTGTAATATATATGTACTTTTAACAGTTTTTAA
The DNA here is from genome assembly GCA_946894065.1 of Acleris literana. Classification (NCBI taxonomy): domain Eukaryota; kingdom Metazoa; phylum Arthropoda; class Insecta; order Lepidoptera; family Tortricidae; genus Acleris; species Acleris literana. The sequence goes on along the minus strand of OX335693.1, from coordinate 1,233,077 downwards.
ATGTATTTATAACGTTTTAAATCAAATATTGATTGATTTAGATGATTTCTAGTGTTGATCCGTATAATAATGGTGATGTTCCCCTACAGGTTGTGTGCGGCGGCGAGCTGCGAGCCCTGCTGCTGCGCGCGCCGCTGCCGCAGACGCAGCCGCCCGCGCCGGCCAAGGTCCACACGCAGGTAATATCGACGTTTGAAATGAAATTGAATAGTAGATTGTACAACAAGTGCATAAAGCGCACCATTTTACGCGAGACGTTTATCCATCCAAGCGAGCTTGCGAGCGAGGATGGATATAAAGTCGAGTGTTAAATGGGTTTTATGGACGAGTCGTACACTCTTATTTTCACTTCGATTGCGAGGAAATAAAACGGGAACATGTAAATTATTGTAAAACAAATATTGACAATGACAAAATTAGTATGGTTCCCGCCATTAACTTTTTTTTTAATTGTTTTTCGTTAGGTACTTGACATCTGACTTAGGTCGTTACATACTGCTCAGTTATAAAAACATTTCGTTTTTTATATCTATGATAACTTATTGTCATGCTTTAAATATATTGATTTACTCAAATATAATAATAATAATAATAATAAATGCGACATTATAAAAAATATAAGTTTATATCATGAAGTTTTATTGTGTACTTTGGCTGTTGGTATCCTTGCCTTGGTCTTAGAGTACTAACGAAACGAAATAAAATAAAGAGGTTATTCTATGAAGTTAAAGTTGTTCGTGTGGTTGTTGGACCGATTGCCATGGCCTTCGACAAAGATTTTACTTTATGCACTAGAGCATAAAAAGCGACTTTATGTCGCCTACGCAGGACATAAAGACGGACTTTGGAGCATGAGAAGTGAAAATGAAATTTATTTACCATAACTAAAATACAAGGTTAACTTACGCTTACTTTAAACATCTAATATGTAAGTAACAATTCGTGATAACACTATTCTACGGCAACTCTTTTAATATTGTTTTTATGGGTATTTGCTTGTCACATCTTCGAGAACTTAATAAAATTTAACAAATTTAAATCTTGAAGCAAATACCTACTTACAACTAATAACAATTTTGTGCATTAAATTTAACGGCGGTATTCCGTAGAAAAGTTCTTTACCTCACGTGGTAGTAGAAACTGTGTTACGGCGAGGTAAGATTCTCGTTTACACCTAGCATGTACGACTAGGATACACAAGTGGTGGTAGGACCTTGTGCGGGGTCCGTCCGGATCGCTACCACCATCTTATCCATTAACCCACCGCCAAGCAGTAATGCTCGCATTGCTGTGTTCCGGTGCGGGGATAAGACAACCGGTGACATTACTAGCGTAGAGGCATTCCATCTTAGTGCTCAGGGTTGGCAACGCATTTGAAGTCTTAGGATTGCAGTTTTGAGATTGTAGTCTTGAGGTTTCAAATGTCTATGGGTCTCAGATCCCACTTACCATCAGGTGGCCTGAGTGCTCGCGTGCCTTCTCCTTGCCATAAAAAAACTATACTTTAGGGTAAATACTGGGATTGAACTAATTGTTAGGGTAAATACCGGGGTTGTTACAATTTTTTTGGTAAATACAAGGAATATAGTAAGGTTAAATTGTTTTTCAATAAATATATGACTATTCTATCACGGCATATATACATATTTACATATATATTTGGGTAAATTGGGAGCGCTTATTAAATCGTGCCTGTTAGCCGGCCAAAGTTCACATAGGTACTATAAACGTTTACATCGCGAGGAGAGACAATAAACTAAAAAAATATAATTTATTATGTACAATGTATGCCTCGTGTGGTTGCCGAGTTAGAATAGTGCCACTCCATGTCTTCCCGTGGATGTCGTAAGAGACGACTAAGGGAATAAAGGCTTGTAGTACTGTTAGGCGATGGGCTTGCAACCTGTCACTAATACGCTGGTAAACATCTTAGCCTAATTGTGCAAATTGTGGTTATAGAATTATCAACAAGTTTTTAGAGATATTTGTAATTCTGTAGCTCCGCCTACCCCACTCTGGAACGAAGGCGTGAGATTATGTATGTATGTATTATATACAAAATTATGGGTAAATACCGAGGCTAATACCTTAAATACTTACAATTTAAGACTAACAATCGGGTGTACACCCGAGAAATATTTTTTTTGTGTAAGTAATTACTGGGGATTAATCCAATGTGCCGGTAAATAGCGAAAACATACGTAACTTTTTAGGTAAACACCCATTTTAAGAGTAAATACCGATGATATACACAATTTTTGGGTAAATACTTAAAAAAATACCTCTGTTAACTGGCCACTTGTGAGCCTTATTGTAAGGTGACAAGATTCACAAATGGTCACTTAACTGTATTGTTGATGGTATCAGTTTTAGGGTATATACCGAGGATATCCAGCTTTGATTTTAGGTAAGAAAGACGACATAATTTTCCAAGTTCCAAGCAATGTAACGCGTTGTTCCAGGTGGACTACATCCACTGCCTCGTGCCAGACCTGCAGCAGATCACCGCGTGCTCCTTCTACTGGGGCAAGATGGACCGGTACGAGGCCGAGCGGCTGCTGGACAACAAGCCCGAAGGTACAATAGCAATCACGCGAAAGTACAGATTACCAGAGACCTGAAGTTTCGTGGCACTTTTTGGTTGTCGTAGGGACATGTACAGTCACCCAATAAAAATGTAAAGCATACTTAGAACCTTGTCATTGTGTCTGCCATTGTTATTGTCATACTTGCCATTTGATGTTCAGTTTGAAGTTTATTATGACATTGCACGTAAGTGCTTAACATTTTCGTTCGGGTACTGCACGTTGTATATCGATATACCTGCAAAACTTCTAATTAAATTGTTAACAACTTATCGTGTCATGCGGGTAACCAGATAATATGGAAAAAAAAATAGGTCAGTATTTATTTATTTATTTATTTATTTATGTATTTATTTATTAGGCATAGTAACAAAATGTAGAGTACAATAATCATGATAATATTACTAGTACGAGGGGTGCCTTTTAAGTTCTGTCGTTTGAAAAAACTAAAGACAATTTAAGTGTTAAATAGTATTTATTGTTTTTCAAAGTAATCACCGTGACATGTAATACACTTTTTCATTCGATCGAACCAGTTTTCGAAACACTTATTCCATTCCGAAGTCGGGGTCTCCAAAATGGCCGTTTTGTATGCCTCAACCGCTTCTTCAGGCGTCCGGTACCGTTGACCACGAAGTAAAAGTTTTGGAAAAGTGAAGAAGTCATCAGGGCTTAAGTCTGGACTGTACGGCGGGTGATCCAAATTTTCGACGTTTTGTTCTTTTAAAAACGCAATTGTCTGCCGGGCGGTGTGCGAGCTAGCATTATCGTGGTGCAGTACTATACGACGTCTTGGGTTATTTTTTCGGAACTCGCCGATAACTTCTGGTAAACAAACAGTGGTATACCAGTCAGCATTAACTGTTTTACGATCTTCGAGCACGATGGTCGCAACGTGGCCACTTTTCGCTACAAACGTGGCGACCATTTTTTTCGAAGTGCTCCGTGAGCGTCTTTGGTCGGTTTTGGCTCATCTTGAAACACCCAAACAGTCGACTGCTGTTTAGAATCCGGATCGTAGGCATATATCCAAGATTCGTCACCACTGATAATGTCATAAACGTGTTTAGAGTCTCCTCGGTTGAATTGCCGCAGAGTTTTCCGGCACCATCTAACGCGAGCCGTTTTTTGGTCTTCACTAAGTAAATGTGGTATCCAGCGTGAGATCATTTTTTTTACACCTAAGTGATCATGCAATATATTTTGAACACTGGTCCCTGAAATGCTTAATGAAGCTTCTATCTCGCGGTATGTCGCATGGCGATCTTCGACGATCCGTTGCCGTACAGCATCAATGTTTTCCTGGGTTACAGCTGTTTTTGGTCGGCCTTCACGATGCCTATCACTAAGACTAGAGCAACCACGTTGAAATTCCAAATACCAACGTTCCACAGTCCGGATGCATGGTGCTTCATTTTTAAAAACCGTAGTCAGCTCTTCAAAGCACTGAAGACGCGTTAAACCCCTTTTAAAGTTGTAAAATATTATCGCACGTAAATTTTCCTTCGAAATTTCCATTTTCACAACCGACTTGTCAACTTTGAACCGACGCTGTACTAAAACGAATCGGCCGTTCTCGAGACATTCTTTTGTTTTTGAATTCTAAATTCAAATATTTTAAGATGATACTAGTTTTTTTTTCAATAATCACGGGAGTTTTGCAAACGACAGAACTTAAAAGGCATGTGACACTACGACTTTGCCATAGTCGTCTGTCCCTTTCACAAATATAGAGTCTAAGTAAATATTGAGTAAAACTATAGATAAGTAGAATTTGAGTTAGAGATAGTGTAAGCATAGCAACTTTGCCTTAGTCGTCTGTCCCTTTCATAAATGTAAAAGACTATAGAGGTAGAGCATAGGTAATTAGAATTTCAGTGAGAGGAAGTGTAACGCCGACATAGTATCTAATGTTTTTAAATAGGGTTTGAATAAAGGAGTATTTATTTTAAATAAGTGAGTAAACCCTTTGTTATTGGTGGATAAATTTAGGCTGAAATAAAAGGTTAGAAGAAGCAAAACCGTAAATTTTGAATAATTTAAATTTTAGAATTTTTCTGGATTTTGTAGCATCGTAGGTCCAAAACGTCGGATGATTTTAGGGCATAAAACGGAAACATGAAGGAGGCTCAGGGACTTGTCGATCAGCTCTCGAAGCGTCGTGACGATAAATCTTTTATTCTAAATTTACGGGGAGGGTAAGCCTTGCCTTTATTTTGTCAGTTTTTCTATATAATAAGGAATTATTGATAAAATACTAAATTCATTTCAAAATTTGAAATAAACAATTTAGAAGTACGTTATAAAGAACATGCTACTAAATTAAGTGGGAAATTCGATTTTAAAGTACTAGTGTTTTTTGGAAAGTAATATCTGCAAAGATTATCGTTTAACAGCGTGAGTGCGCTGGCGGAGTTGGGTTGGGCCTAACGGTGCCAAATCTAAGCTAACTCCGTTAAAACCCTCACGGGTTAACCCTACTTCTGTGCATGGAGTAGCCACCTTTAAAAGCTCGCTTTTAGCAGCTCGGGTGTTGAATGCACCTGGTTTCTCCTGATTCGCTACCAACGCAATGGGTCTCACCCTCTTTAGGGTGCTGACACACCAACCATTGTCTGATAGATAATCAATGATCTCAGTCCTGATGCTTACCTTACATTTCCTATACCCGTGGAAGTCTCATCCCAGGCTTCGGCCGAGGCTTCCGCACCAACACATGGCTTAGGGCGACAGGCACACACGAGACGCCATCTCAGTCCTATAGTTTAGCTAGATAGGGATCACGAGCTTAACGTAAATGTGAGGTCGGACCTCTAGATTTGATTGGGGGGGTTTTAGAAGAATACTTGGGTTCTCAGAGTTAGTTAGGGGTAAAATTATGTATCGCGTAATTTCTAATAAATTAACCCGAGATATATCTTAAAACTACTTTTAGAAGGTCAGTCAATTTAGCCTAAACCTACAATCTTTAAAACGATTTGAATCAAGTTCTATATTATACGAATAAATAATATTTATAGATCTATCTTGTTAATTCTAAAAAAACATTGATGCTATTTTGATTAATAACCTAATATATTAAAATTACTTAAATAATTCTGAGTTAATTATTTAGTTTTCATTGAATTTAGAATTTTATTTCAGCCTAAATGATTAGCAATTCTCTGAATTTATAACCTAAAACGTAATTTTTATACGCTAAGAATTATTTTCGAATTCTAGAAGCCAACAATAGAATTTACAAAAATTCAGAGGAATTTACAAAGATATTTATTATTTTATTCCTATTTCTGAGTCCTTAAGCTATTTGCAGTCATGACGTTTTCTTCAAATTCTTCAACTGAAAGATTTGCATAAATAATTTCAAGGACATAATATGGGTTTTTGAGAGTCATAGTCTCGACACTGGATGATGCTCCAGAGTTCGATAGAAGATCAAGGTCGTATTGAACGCTGTCCGCAGGCAATGAACCTCTTAACTTATTCCCACGGGAATCATCAAACACATGCAATGTTCTTCGTGTTACCTATGTAAATTGAATCCAAAGAAACTGATTGAGGAAAAAATTGGAATAAAATACGTGTCGAACGCACTGAAATTATTGCAATGGCAAATAGTTGAAGGGACTGCAGAAAGGAATAATTATTCTTCTGATCTGAGTATATAGTTTTCATGATCCATCAATTTTCTTATCTATTTTGTTCGATAATCGTTATTTGTCTATTTTGGATTAGTTTAAGAAAATTCAATATCACAACACGGAGAGTTTATTTGATTATGAAAGTATAAAATAACCCACTTTCCTTTGGTGATCCCTCTTGTCCAATGTTTTAAGGATTCCTACTAACTGAACTACCATGACATAGAAGCAAATGTCTTGTTGCAATCATCCTAGAAGCAGAATCAGCTGGGGCACTGTCCAGTCTGGGTCGAGGTGCACAATCCATGAGGGTACTCAAGGCTGTACAGCACAGCCTAGGGCGGGGAGTGAGCCCTGGATCATTGGCTAACCAATTTTGCTTACAAAGTCCTATCTTTGCATAAATCATTTAAATCATTTTTCAGGTTGACATCTCAAAAGAAAATGGGTTACTCCTCGGTTACTAATGTAGGTTCTTAGACCCTAGATAGATCACTTGGCCATTACAAATACGTATTTACTGCAAACTAGATCAATTTTTCAAGTCAGACTTAGGGGAATAGTGCAGCAGAGTAGGGTATGAAGTCGGTTTTGTAGCTTATTCTCAGTTAGGTAGCTTGGGAGGGTACAGGCAGCCCTCGTAACATAGCTTAATATCTACATTTCTATTACTACCACACACAACACTTTTAGGATTAGTACATACTTATAGACAAATGACATGAAGCCTGGCAAGCGTTATGACATTGCTCAGCGTTAAAAAGAAACTCATTTAAATAAATAAAGGAGTGCTATTTTAGGATAATAGATCCAATTGCAGAATACAATTTTTGAAAGAATTAAAACTCAAATAGAAAATATCAACATCATTACATATTTGGTTATATGACATGCACATGCATTGTGAGTAACATAGTATATTTATACATATATGAAGAAACTATAAAAAACGCGTAGCAGAAAGCAAAAGGCAGCAATGAATTAGGTATGTTAGCCGTTTTTGATATTAAACTGATTTAATATGAGAAACATTGTTTTCCAAGTAACTTTTTTATTTAATTGCATATGTCGATTTCAAATTTTTAGCTAGCTAAGGTTATCTGGAAGAGATCGCTCTTAATCATCATTTTATGATCTTTTTTTTTGAAAATTTTAGAAATATCGAATGTCGTGCTAAATTCCTTTGTGGTAACTCGTCGTCACTTAACATCAGGGGCCCGTTTTATAAAGCTACAAGTAACAATTTTACAGGTCTAAACTGGCAACACTGCTCAAATGGCTGGTCGTCATTGGTCGAGGTTCTGTCAAATGGAAACTTGTAACCTGTAAATTGTAATTTGTAGCTTTATAAAACAGGCCCCAGGTGAGACTGAGGACACTGAGGTCAAACGCAAACCCATTATTGATTAAAAAAAATTATTTGACCTATGTCCGTGTTTGTAGCCTGTTTGAAACAATAATTTCATCGGGTTTTATTTAATTGAACGCCATTTTCTGCTGAAACTATGACGCATTCAGGATATTTTATATATTAATTACAGCCAACGTAATTTGTTAATAACTTTATCTACACTCATATCATAAACCCTCTATGACGCGTTCAGAAACCGCAAATTATGACCAGCATAATAATCAACTCTGTTGTTAGAGCAAATTTTTCATCTGCGGCAGTAATCTTATGGATTCATAAGAACATCAATTTCGATGTTCTTATGACATTCAAATTTCGAACATCTCTGAAAAACAAAGACATTTGATTTGACCTCTATTCTAATATCAGTCGAGATGACGTTTAGTTCGAAGTGAATTGTCAATTTGCATACAAATTTGACAAATGTCGCACGTAAGTAAGATATCGAACGATATAATCGTTGGAGCCGAGTCTAGTTCGTATCTGAATTTAAAAAAAAGCTATGTCATAGCAGCTGCCAGAAAACTATTTAAACTTTTCATTACCGCCATTACCGGTCACGGAGGCTTATGATATGTGGGTAGATAAAGTAGTGTATGCAACTGTACATAATTAAGCCTTAAAACACTCGTGTGATCCTAATCCCACCACACTCGTATTTTAAGGCCTCTCATTATGTATCAGTTGCATACACTACGCACTGCCAGATCAATACAGCATTAACTCAAAATACGACTACATTTTAAAATCGACTCTATTACAAACAAAACAAGCTAGTTTTTTGAAATGATACTGTGTTGATCTGGCAGTGCGACTACTATTACTCATTAAATGAACATAATATTTACAGAATTCAACATTAAAACAATTAAAAGAACTAAACGAATTAAAATTAAAATTAAACTAAGCTACTCAAATATTAAAGATATAAATAATAATCACCACTATAAAAAGAACACCCCTCTAGCAGGTCCGCTCGCGGCATGGTCCCCATGACACTGGCTGCATTACCTCTCTGGATAGCTAGCCCAATCCTTTGGGAGAGGTAAGCACCAGCTCTAGGATCTCCGGAGGAGTCTATGAGCCGGGATGACAGGGCCTTAATAAAGCTTTATTAATACGTAAAATATAAAATTAAAGCTCTTTACTCATGCGGCGAGAAATGATGAAATGAAAATTCTGCGTAATGACACAAAGGTGTCTCGATAATACGAGTAGGTACCCTACAATTTTAGTTTAAAGGCCTAAAATATACAAAATGTCAGTGTCATATCGAAATTTAATCAAAACCAAATATTTCCCTCCATTCCAGGCACATTCCTCCTCCGCGACTCGGCGCAAGAAGACCACCTGTTCTCCGTCTCGTTCCGGAAGTACGGGCGCTCCCTCCACGCGCGCATCGAGCACTACCAGCACCGGTTCAGCTTCGACTCGCACGACCCCGCCGTGTTCGCCGCCACCACCGTCACGCGGCTCATAGAGCACTACAAGGTGATGAGTGTACTGTACTGTACTGTACTCACTGGTGATCCGGTGATCAGGTGATGATGATGCATCGAGCACTACCAGCACCGGTTCAGCTTTGACTCGCACGACCCCGCCGTGTTCGCCGCCACCACCGTCACGCGGCTCATAGAGCACTACAAGGTGATGAGTGTACTGTACTGTACTGTACTCACTGGTGATCAGGTGATGATGATGCATCGAGCACTACCAGCACCGGTTCAGCTTTGACTCGCACGACCCCGCCGTGTTCGCCGCCACCACCGTCACGCGGCTCATAGAGCACTACAAGGTGATGAGTGTACTGTACTGTACTGTACTCACTGGTGATCCAGTGATCAGGTGATGATGATGCATCGAGCACTACCAGCACCGGTTCAGCTTTGACTCGCACGACCCCGCCGTGTTCGCCGCCACCACCGTCACGCGGCTCATAGAGCACTACAAGGTGATGAGTGTACTGTACTGTACTGTACTCACTGGTGATCAGGTGATGATGATGCATCGAGCACTACCAGCACCGGTTCAGCTTTGACTCACACGACCCCGCCGTGTTCGCCGCCACCACCGTCACGCGGCTCATAGAGCACTACAAGGTGATGAGTCTACTGTACTGTACTGTACTCACTGGTGATCCGGTGATCAGGTGATGATGATGCATCGAGCACTACCAGCACCGGTTCAGCTTTGACTCGCACGACCCCGCCGTGTTCGCCGCCACCACCGTCACGCGGCTCATAGAGCACTACAAGGTGATGAGTGTACTGTACTGTACTGTACTCACTGGTGATCCGGTGATCAGGTGATGATGATGCATCGAGCACTACCAGCACGGATTCAGCTTTGACTCGCACGACCCCGCCGTGTTCGCCGCCACCACCGTCACGCGGCTCATAGAGCACTACAAGGTGATGAGTCTACTGTACTGTACTGTACTCACTGGTGATCCGGTGATCAGGTGATGATGATGCATCGAGCACTACCAGCACCGGTTCAGCTTTGACTCGCACGACCCCGCCGTGTTCGCCGCCACCACCGTCACGCGGCTCATAGAGCACTACAAGGTGATGAGTGTACTGTACTGTACTGTACTCACTGGTGATCCAGTGATCAGGTGATGATGATGCATCGAGCACTACCAGCACCGGTTCAGCTTTGACTCACACGACCCCGCCGTGTTCGCCGCCACCACCGTCACGCGGCTCATAGAGCACTACAAGGTGATGAGTCTACTGTACTGTACTGTACTCACTGGTGATCCGGTGATCAGGTGATGATGATGCATCGAGCACTACCAACACCGGTTCAGCTTTGACTCGCACGACCCCGCCGTGTTCGCCGCCACCACCGTCGCGTGACTTTAACAATCTCAAGATTGTAGTCCTAGGACTGCAAACGTTGCCAACCCTGAGAACTAAGATGTAATGCCTCTATCCTAGTAATTCCACCGGTTGTCTTATCCCCACACCGGAACATAGCAATGCGAAACCTGCGTAACGGTAGCGCAGTCCTGAGATTGCTATCGTAAGATTCCAAATGTCTATCGCATTCAGAGACCATTAAAATAGTCGCAGAAACTTTTTTTTTTTAAATCTCAATATGACTATATTTATTTAATCGTGTGGTTGCCGGGTTAGAATAGCGCCACTCCATGTCTTCCCGTGGATGTCGTAAGAGACGACTGAGAAATAAAGGCTTGTGGTACTGTTAGGCGACGGGCTTGTAACCTGTCACTAATACGCTGGTAAACATCTTAGCCTGATTGTGCAAAATGTGGTTACAGACTTATCAACAAGTTTTTATAGTTGTAGGTAATTCCGTAGCTCTGCCTACCCCACTCTGGGATTACAGGCGTGAATGTATGTATGTGTATGTATGTTACTAATTATATTTTTCTCTCCCAGGACCCCGCGTGCGTGATGTTCTTCGAGCCGATGCTGACTGCCCCCCTCCCCCGCACAGAGCCCTTCTCCCTCCAACAGCTGTCGCGAGCTGTCATCGTGTCCCACACTAGTTATGATGGTATGATTTATTTCTATATACTTCTTTTTTTTAGACTAGAGTACATTTTCTTGTAACCCTTTGAAACATGTATATAAAATTGTTCGTTTGATCTATTATTATTTTCGGCTAATATCCTTTTGGGCTGAAATTACAGAATTTAATGAACATTTGTTTTTTTTATGTTTTTTTTTTATAATAATTCAAAACAACACCGCAGCATTGTTGCTAGATGCTATTATTGCTGTGTCATTAGCAAACGTAGCCATCGTCGCACCAGGGTTTTGTGGTAGGTCAGATGTAAAGATTGTGTACAAGACTGGGCCCAGTACCGAGCCCTGTGATACCCCAGCAAGAATTTCGTAAAATGATGATGTACTTTCACCTTCATGTACTTGGAAGAGACATTCTGAAAGGTATGATTCCAAAATTCTATAGTACCTGTGGGTGGGGTAGCAATATTTTAACTTTACAGAGCAGTCCGCCATTTATGCCACACTCTATCAAAGGCTTGTTTTATATCCTAGAAGGCTGCGGAGCAATATTCTTTTCTTTCAAGTGACATCCTGATTGTTTTACAAACTCTTGTAATTAATAACTAGAATTAGAATATTTAGACGTGTGTAAATTTCACCGTTATTATTTTAAAGTGAAATAAACACGCACACGTAGTTTATCGTTGTCTAAAACCCCTACTTCAATATGTGTGAGATTGTCTTATATGTTTATTTGTTATTATTATACTTATTCCTCTCCCCCAGGCGTGGAGCAACTCCCGCTGCCAGCGCGCATGCGCGCGTACCTGAAGGAGTATCACTACCGCCAGCGCGTGCGCGTGCGCCGCCTCGACCCCGAGCTGTTCGCGCCGCTCTGCTAGCGCTGGAGCGGGACAGGTGGCAATAACGGAAGCAATAACCAACGTGTTCTTTTTAGAGGTATAGAGGCTGTACAGAGCGGCACAGGTAGCGGATTAACGAAAGCAATAATCAACGTGTTCTTTCAGTAGGTATACAGAATGTACAGAGCGGGACAGGTAGCGGAATAACGAAAGCAATAATCAACGTGTTCTTTCAGTAGGTATACAGAATGTACAGAGCGGGACAGGTAGCGGAATAACGAAAGCAATAATCAACGTGTTCTTTCAGTAGGTATACAGAATGTACAGAGCGGGACAGGTAGCGGAATAACGAAAGCAATAATCAACGTGTTCTTTCTAGAGGTATAGAGGCTGTACAGAGCGGCACAGGTAGCGGATTAACGAAAGCAATAATCAACGTGTTCTTTCAGTAGGTATACAGAATGTACAGAGCGGGACAGGTAGCGGAATAACGAAAGCAATAATCAACGTGTTCTTTCAGTAGGTATACAGAATGTACAGAGCGGGACAGGTAGCGGAATAACGAAAGCAATAATCAACGTGTTCTTTCAGTAGGTATACAGAATGTACAGAGCGGGACAGGTAGCGGAATAACGAAAGCAATAATCAACGTGTTCTTTCTAGAGGTATAGAGGCTGTACAGAGCGGGACAGGTAGCGGAATAACGAAAGCAATAATCAACGTGTTCTTTCTAGAGGTATAGAGGCTGTACAGAGCGGGACAGGTAGCGGAATAACGAAAGCAATAACCAACGTGTTCTTTCTAGAGGTATAGAGGCTGTACAGAGCGGGACAGGTAGCGGAATAACGAAAGCAATAATCAACGTGTTCTTTCTAGAGGTATACAGGCTGTACAGAGCGGGACAGGTAGCGGAATAACGAAAGCAATAATCAACGTGTTCTTTCTAGAGGTATAGAGGCTGTACAGAGCGGGACAGGTAGCGGAATAACGAAAGCAATAACCAACGTGTTCTTTCTAGAGGTATAGAGGCTGTACAGAGCGGGACAGGTAGCGGAATAACGAAAGCAATAATCAACGTGTTCTTTCTAGAGGTATAGAGGCTGTACAGAGCGGGACAGGTAGCGGAATAACGAAAGCAATAATCAACGTGTTCTTTCAGTAGGTATACAGAATGTACAGAGCGGGGCAGGTAGCGGAATAACGAAAGCAATAATCAACGTGTTCTTTCAGTAGGTATACAGAATGTACAGAGCGGGACAGGTAGCGGAATAACGAAAGCAATAATCAACGTGTTCTTTCTAGAGGTATAGAGGCTGTACAGAGCGGGACAGGTAGCGGAATAACGAAAGCAATAATCAACGTGTTCTTTCTAGAGGTATAGAGGCTGTACAGAGCGGGACAGGTAGCGGAAAAACGAAAGCAATAATCAACGTGTTCTTTCAGTAGGTATACAGAATGTACAGAGCGGGACAGGTAGCGGAATAACGAAAGCAATAATCAACGTGTTCTTTCAGTAGGTATACAGAATGTACAGAGCGGGACAGGTAGCGGAATAACGAAAGCAATAATCAACGTGTTCTTTCAGTAGGTATACAGAATGTACAGAGCGGGACAGGTAGCGGAATAACGAAAGCAATAATCAACGTGTTCTTTCTTGAGGTATAGAGGCTGTACAGAGCGGGACAGGTAGCGGAATAACGAAAGCAATAATCAACGTGTTCTTTCTAGAGGTATAGAGGCTGTACAGAGCGGGACAGGTAGCGGAATAACGAAAGCAATAATCAACGTGTTCTTTCAGTAGGTATACAGAATGTACAGAGCGGGACAGGTAGCGGAATAACGAAAGCAATAATCAACGTGTTCTTTCAGTAGGTATACAGAATGTACAGTGCGGGACAGGTAGCGGAATAACGAAAGCAATAACCAACGTGTTCTTTCAGTAGGTATATCGTAGAATATCACATGAGCAAATCATACTAGCAAAACATCATGTATAACATCATACTAGCAAAACACGATATTCGCAAAACATGATAATAGTCGGGTTTGGTTATAGAATCGTAGGCAGGTTTAGGTTATGTTAGGTTTACAGTACGCCCGGAGGGCTCAACTACCCAGAAATAGGAGCTCCGCTTAGCGGAGCGACGTTGACACTCGTATTCATGTCTTACTAAGAATGATGATTTGCTAATATGATGTTTTGCTTGTATGATATTTTGAAAATATCATGTTTTGCGAATATGATATCCAACGAAGGAGGGAGCGAAATAAATACAATCATCAACGCGATCTCTCAAGAGGCCACATATGTCAGTCTTAAACAAATTTCAAAATATTCGTGTCGCTCGGGTGAGTCCACACCGCGCGCTGTAGCGGGACAGGTAGCGGAATAAATAAATACAATAATCAATGTGATGAATTGAAAAAAAACTCAATCGATTACATTTCTTTTATGAACCTTATCGATAATCGACAAATTGAATTCGATTTTAATTAGCAGCATCACTAAACTTGCCAAATTAAATCTGTCACAGGCCCAATAAGATAAGAAACATATTATAAAACAAAAAAACATCGCTAAATATCGTAGGATTTCGAATATTCAACTAAAAACATGCAAAAAAGGTGTCATGTTTGAAAAATAAAACTATCGATGACTTTGTTTCTAATCGTGTTTTCACGTTTAACAGTTTAAATATAACCAAGTTTAATATATCCAAAGACACGTATACCGTGGTTAACATTCATCAGGCATAACTTTTTTGGCATAATCATCTTTTAGCATACAGTCTTTTTTCCTGAAACCGTATACTTTTCAGGATTGTTATAAAATAAACCTAACCTAACCTAATGGGTTCTATGCAATGATATTTTAAATAATCCTGAAAAGTATACGGTTTCAGAAAAAAAGACTGTATGCTAAAAGACGATTATGCCAAATTGACAACATTTAAAAAAAAAAAAGCATTTTGGTTTTTTCGCTTATATTATAGCTGGTTAAAAATTAGACTACCCGTGTTTCTCGGTTTTTCTTTATTTAACTTAAATTCGTCGTTGATAATTTATTAAAGAAATAGTCATTAAAAAGGCCGTATATACAAAGTTAGGAATACTGATGTCGTGATCTTAGCATGATATAAAATTAAAAAGGTAACTTTCAACAGAAACAGAACTGACTGTCATGTCATGTCACTTGTCAACCATAACAACTGTAACAACATGAATTCGTCGACTTTGGGCAGATTGCGGCACAATTTCACAAAACACTTTCATTTTTAATAGCGTATATCAAAACAATAGTATTACGAGAATCGAAAGCGTGTCGTTAGAATCAAGTAATCCGTCAGACAGATGAAAAATGGACATGACAGTTGTATATTTTTTTCAATTCCTATGGTAATAAATGGACTAAGGGCACTATAAGTGTATTCCTAACATTCACAATCCAACTTTTTTACTGTTTTTCCCAAATATAAAAAAAACTACTGCATAAAAAAATCCAAAAATATTTTTACTGTAATCAGCAGTATAAAATCTACAAACGGTATTTTATTTTACTACTTTAGCAGATATGAATTGTTGCCAATTATGATTATGCCAAATTATGATTATTAGGGTACCCGTATACCGTGTTCATTCTTACTTGTCTAAGATAATAAACAACTTTTTAACCTCAAAATTAACCTTTTTTTGGTTTAAACAGCTTTTTTATTGTAAATAAAATAAAATGAGTAAACATTTTGGACATCACTTGGCCAATGCTAGTAATCTAGTAGTGGTCTGTGATTGCTTTATTCTATTTTAAAATAGCTGTTTTGGCCAAAAAAGGTTCATTTTGACGTTATAACGTTGTTTACCATATTAGACAAGTAAGAATGAACTCGGTATAGGCTATAGGCGTTATGGACATTGAGATCCGGATCTCGGAACACTACAGACTTTAGCATATGTGGCATCTTAAGACGCGGTGATTCCATACAAAAGGTCTCGACGATTTTCTCCCTGATTTAGAACACTACTGTTTTTTTTTAAATATTTTACCATCAGGACGCCTAAGTGCTCGTGTGCCTTACCATTGCCATAAAAAAAAAACGAATTAATTCAACAAAGGATGTCGTATATTTACTACATTTGTAACTTGATATGTTTTTTTTTTTTTTAATTACTACCTTCCCTAAATTAGAAAAATATACCTAGTACAAGTACTCCTTATTCTCTGAATTCAAAATGAAAAGCAAGCTTTAAAAATCCGACTGCATTTTTTATACTGTCGTCGATATACCTACATATATTAATAATTGTCATTTTGCCATTGTTGTAACTTCAATTTTAACAGTTTAGGTATCCTATGTCACCCGGGATGACGTAAGGATTCTAACGATACCTCACACACCTAAATCGGTCAAGGGATTTAGAAGTTATAGTGGAATAAAGACACTCACATACCTACATACAAACATGAACCCTGAAAACATAACACTCCTTTTTTGGGGCAGTCGTGTAAAATTCAAAATATTTATTCGGTAAATTGGCCACATGAGGGCTCTTTCACACGTCGGTAATATGGAGTGAATCTACTAGTACTTTTTTTTTTTACGTCAAATTAGGGAGGGAGTCGACGAGAACCTTGAATTTTGCCTTTTTTGTGATATACGCAATGGAGCAATAATCCAAGCCGTTACTGCCAGCCGTATTGAAAAACAAATCTTCAAAGAAAACCTCGGAAAACTGTTATTTCTGACGTGCCTTAACAATGACATCTTATAGTATAAATAGAGTAGTTCGTCTCCCTTTAGGAGTTTCTGTTACCTACTGCCACTCGGGCGTTAGTGTTGCCACGATGCCTTGACTAAAGCGGCTCGGGCCGTTGAGTGTGCTTGTGCATGCACAAATCGTCCTTTTGCTTCTCAAGCTCGTATCTGATCGAATAGTTGATAGGAAAAGCACTCATGTTCCGTAATTAATAAAGACTACTTTCCTATCTAACTATTCGATCAGATTCGACGTAGAGAAAGTAATGTGACGAAATGCAAGCAAGCGATGTACTTTTGTTTCAAGACAACTACAGTACGATTAATTGGACTTTGACATTCGGCAATCTTCGACATTCATCGGGAGAGATCGGAAGTGCAAATGACACGAGACACATTGCTGCGTATTTATATCATAGTGTGCACTTAAGAGTCTAAAACAGTAATGTAGATCGCCTGCCACAATGACATTTTTTTACAGTAGACCTATGAATGACATAGATGTGGCTCGATTTAATTATTTAGTATTACTAAAAACACAAATATTAAATTAACAAATGTAAATAACAGATAATTTCATTCGAAGCAAATTCCTTTGATTTTGATAGCTAACCCAGTCACATATGTCATTAAAAAACTGATTATACTTATACTTCGTTCGGATAGGTATTTAACAAAATAACCACGTGACGTAGTTGGTCAGCCAATAGGAGCAGAACGCTGATACGTCAAAGCTCGACCAAATAGCTTTGATTAGCTGTTGAACAGAGCCCTGTGGTTTGTTTTGTTTACATTTAGTTAAATACCTATCCGAACGATGTATAGTCCTATTTTTATAATTAGAATACTAATAAAGTTTTATTTAATTTTATTATTAATTAGTTTGTTGTATGTATGTATTCTAAATAGGTTTGAATATTTTATGTGAGTAAATTCTACGATTTTATATAGTGTGTGTGAAAACGCGACTCTTGACGATGAAAACCGAGATGTCCCGAATGTCAAAGTGGAAATAATCGTACTGTACTGTTTATAGCTTTATACTGTGTCTTAGCCGAGTTCGTTTTCATACTGTCGTTAAAATCAAATGTCTCTGTATAAATTAATTAATTACCAGAATTTTAACAGTCCAGTCAAAACGCATCACATTGTAATTATAAGACAAATTCAATTTAAGTATGAACTTCGCAATATTCTTATGAATATTTGTATAAAATAAACAAAATAAATGTAAAAAACTTTTTATTTACATGGTCAAAGGGTATTAGTATTTTTTTTTGGCTTAAATTTGTTTCGCATAATTTCAAAAGACATAATCGTTTGATATAATTATAATGCATTTGTAACAAATTACTAAACTATTTTTTATTGCCGCCATATTTCGAATGCCTTTGAAAAGTTAAATTAGGACTTTTGAAATTATATCAAAAGATGTGTTCCCTTTTGTGACTAAAAATGTCTACGCAACTTGCAATTTTTTACTTCCGAAAGCTATAGGAGATATATGTTTAATTTTGTGAATCGATTATATAACCATTTGTAATGCCATATCTTACGTTACTATACTATAGTTGTGTCATTCTGGAATGATCGCTGTGACAGCTCGTATAAAACGTATGACTTTGTGTTTACCCAAATACTACATACAAAGCGACGGCGTTCACTAATTTATATAAAAACACCGTTTTTTATTTGGGAGCCCTTTGTGTCATAATGTAATTGTTGACATAATTTTTGATAGTCATAATTTTTTACATCGCTGAAACTGTAAACTTTTCAGAAGTTCTGAAATATCTAACGTGTAGACAAGGCTAGGTTAGGTTAGGTTTGATTTATATAAATCCTGAAAAAGTAACAGGTTCTTTAAAAAAACACGTTATGACTTGCGATGATTATGACTAAAAATAATTATGTCAATCAATATAGACCCTTTTTATTTAAATATTAAGAAAAATCCCACGCAAATTGATCCAGTCCCATACTATCTCTGGGTACAAGACAACCCCTGTTCTGTCAGAAAGTTATTTATTTTATTTATTACTAAGTTTGTTAGACATAAAAACCTTCGTCATTAATCACTATCTATTGATGAAAACAAATTAATTGAAAACTAATTAAAATCCGTTGCGTAGTTAGAAAAATCTAAGCGTACAGATGGACACTTTCATGTCTTCCCGTGGATGTCGTAAGAGGCGACTAAGGGAATAAAGGCTTGTAGTACTGTTAGGCGATGGGCTTGCAACCTGTCACTAATACGCTGGTAAACATCTTAGCCTGATTGTGCAAAATGTGGTTATAGAATTATCAAGTTGTTGGTAATTCTGTAGCTCTGCCTACCCCACTCTGGGAATGAAGGCGTGAGTTTATGTATGTATGTAAGGTTTGCCCTTTCTGTCTGTCTTAAAATTTGTCTCGCTTGTGAGTATTAGTAAGTGTTTGAACATAGCTCACAGGGATCATTCCACATTGACATTATAGAACGTTAGAATTTAGTCTTGGTTTCGGACTTGTAGTGGATGGTAAGGCCGGGATTACACCTGTAAGTTATTACGAAAGTTTTGAAACAAAGCTATATGCAAGAGAGAGATGCAGATATTTGCCACTCACTCTTACCAATAGTTGCGTCTCAAAACTTACGTAATAATTTACAGGTGTAATCCCGGCCTAACATCCAGAGCAAAATACGCCGCCGTGTGATATTTGAGTCGTTTGTGATCGTCATCCATTGGTACAGTCACAGAACAGAAAAAACATTGGAAGTGTGATGTGGGCGTGTCACGTGTGGCATGGTTATGCGGAGTTCCGCGCAACCTATCTTAGTTTGCCGCGATCGCTTGTGCGTGAAAGTTGTGCGAATAATATTTCTAAAATAGGAAATAAATCCAGAAGCATGCCTTATTGTGATATTTTGGAATGTAAAAACGATAGCTGCACCAAAAACATTTTCCATGGTGGCGTGTTGTTTTTATGATAGTGTGAGTATTGGCGACAACAGGTCCGATACTAAGCGTAGCTCATGCCACTTCCACTGTTTTTTCTTTTCCGTGGGTACAGTTGATCAATAAAATGTACGGTTTCCCTTGGAATCCCTAATATTTGTTCTAATGTATGGCGAGTCCGAATAATCATTTGTCATAATATTTTTTTAGCCTCAAGACGACTTAAGTGTGCGAGTTAAGGTTGTATTATAAAAATACATGGTTTTCAAATTTAGGAATGACGAGAATTCGGACAAATGACGATTAGGATTTTCAATATAGACAAAATGTTGAGCATTTTAGTACTTTATTATAATTATTAAATTAATTTAAACGTTTCATCAAGTCCGGTTACTACGATATTTTAATATATTGTAGATATTTCGAAAAAACTACACACTTAATTCTACGTAATAAATACGACATATTCGTTCCACAGAATCTTGTAATTTAAAATAAAAGTAGCTTTTTCTCTAGGGCCCCAGTTTTAGTCGGCTATTCTCAGTTGTCCGCACCCGTTTGTCCGCTAAGTCACTAAAATGCTCAATATTTTCTTTGAAATACAGAGTCCTTATAATAAGCTTAAATCCTGCCAACTTCCACTGAGTTGAAGACATTGTGTCTCTCTCAATGCATAGTATTTGTCAGGGTTCCCCTATGGAATCCCTAATCGTCATTTGTCCTAATGCATCGTTTGTCCGAATTTCCGTTTATCCTAAAGCCATTTCCGGTTAAATTTTAAAACTTTTTAGTGTTGTTATAATACAACCCTAACCTAACCTAACCGCAGATATAATTGGAAAACTTAAAGTTGCCTGATTCAAGAAAACCAGTTTAGGGCAAATGAAAATTCGGACAAACGATGGTAGGACAAACGTTGTTAGGGATTCCGAGGGACACCCATTTGTAAGAGTTTGGCTTCGTATACAAAAGCGGAATTAGTGAGTTCGAAAAGGCGTTTTTGATCGTGAAAAAACCGCTCACGTTCACTTCGTCCATGTTCTTATCTCGTCCACATTCTCATCCCCATTTCGTCCAAATTCCCATTTCGTTCACATTTCCATCTCGTCCACATTCCCATCTCGTCCACATTCCCATTTCGTTCACATTCCCAACAACTAGTGAGCAACTGAGTGATCGAATTGATATCGAACAGCCCTACAGTCCTAAGTTAGGTTGCAGACGAGTTGGGAATTTGGACTAATTGGGAATACGGACGAGTCGGGAATGAGGACGAGTCGGGAATATGGACGAGACAGGAAGTAGACAGTTTGGGATTGGTATGTGGACGAGTTGGGAATGTGGCCGAGATGAGAATGTGGACGAAATGGGAATATGGACAAGGTGAACCTGAGCGGAAAAATAATAACAAATCTATATTATTATATATAACGAGTATTAGTTATATCTTGTTGTTAGGCAGAAAGTATTCAACACTTGTAAATATTGTTATTAAGGTATATATTGTTTAATTCACTTGGACGGAAGTCGATAAACATTGATAGAAAAGCTGTATTTTTTCGCAATTCTTTTTTTAATATGTACAGGTTTGTATTTGGTTGTCCGTGAGTTAAATCTTTGTTTATAGAGAAATAAGTCTTTTGTGAAAAGGCATTAGATTTGTACGTCATGGGAGGTATAGGATATTATCATATTTACTGTATAATAAACGAATATCTACATAAAAATTGTTGTTATTTCACCCTTTTTAACCGACTTCAAAAAAGGAGGAGGTTATACGTTCCATTGTATGTTTTTTTTTTTTTTATGTATGTTCACCGATTACTCCGTCAATTGTCGACCGATTTCAAAAATTTTTTTTTGGTTTGATAGAGTATACTTCCGAGGTGGTCCCATTGTCACCAAATCTATATCTGATGAGGGGATCAGTGAGGAATTGAGGGAACTCCTCAAATATTGTAGGCAAACATATAGCGATTTTAGTATTTTTAGTAACAAGTCTAGCATTTGCATTCAGAAAGTATCATTTGGTGTAGTGGAACTGATGATGAAGACCACAGATGGCCACCGGAACTCCTCAATGGTACCGATTTCAAGGGTGGCGATAAAATATCTTGATTAAGATATTTGAGCGACTACCTACAACGAATAATATTTACTTGTTGAAATATGACTATGACTTTCCCGCGGCGTTGCTTGCGGCGCGCTTGATATAAGTTAAAGTTTCATTTCAACTAAGAAGTGGGACTACGTAACAGCGTATTATGATCACTAAAAAGTATAAATTAAATAAATGTTTTAAAAAACAAAAAACCGCCTCCAAAAACGCAAAAAATAACTTCTTTAAAATTATAGGCACCTAATAGGTTAGTCCAACTGAAGTCGGCGACCACAACATTTTCAACAAAAAGCCGACATCAGTTGGACTAACCTATTAGGTGCCTATAATTTTAAAGAAGTTATTTTTTGCGTTTTTGAAGGCGGTTTTTTGTTTTTTAATTGATATCCTACTCAATTCTAAGGAAAGGTACCCAACTCTCCGGCTTCGATTTTGTTTATTTTGATATATGTATATAGCTCCCCAATCTCAACCTGTTGGGAGAAATTGTCTTCCAAAGTACTGAACTGTGATTAAACCCTCTAACTTCTATAGAGAAGTTGTTAAAAAAAAATGCTAGTTGCCTACTGGTTTGATTATGTCTAAGAACATTAAAAAAATAAAAAATAAACATTTAATTCAGACTTCTAAGTCCATAGATAACACATACAGATTTTGTTATTAATGTCTTACACTATGTTAGGTAATGTCAGTTTTTAAAAAAGTAAATAAATCGAAAATTAAAATTAATTAATTATTAAATAAAATTAAAATTAAATTGACTCATTATTTATATAATTAACTAAATGCTAAAGAGTGCGACTCGATCCCCCATATGTATGTGATTCCAGTGTCGCACCACTGGACAACTAACTCTCTCAAGTACGACATTCAGGAGGCTATTGTATTTTCTCGCTTGTCGCTCAGTGCGTCTCTATCGTTACATACCAGATGGAAAGGGAGATTCGAGCGACAAACAAGTCGCGGACAACATGTGCTAGCCGTGCAGATGACGTATCTTAATATAAATTATGCTTGACTACAACAAAGTAGGTAGTCGAAGGTCAAACTGCGGTGATTATTGCTACAATAATTAGAGATGCCATGAATAGTTATTTGGCCGAATACCGAATACCGAATATTCGGCGAGGCTCGTGGCCGAAGCACCGAATGTTCGGCAACACACCGCGGGTGACAAGTCACAATTCTTCACTTAGCGCGTTTAGTTTTGTTTTAGAAAATGTACGTTCAGATGAAGGTGTGGAACAGAAAACTTCAGTTACAAATGAACTTCATTTTTAGGCATCTGTTCGCCTAGATCGGAGCGGAAGGTGGTCAGCGAACCCAAAACAATATCCAACCCGTTGTCAATTTGCTAAGATTTATTTATCATCTCCCGGTATTAGAATAGAATAGTGAGCGGCTGTTTTCGGAGGCAGGTATAATTTATGAGGACAAACGCAACCGTCTGCTATGCAACAAATGCTGAAAAATTGTTTTCATCCATCATAACTTGCCAATGGAAGATTTTAAATATTAATATGTTAATTTGTTGGTTAATTACAGATTATTTATTTAATAAACATCTTAATATTTTGAGTTCTTTTTTTTTTTCATCATTTGCTATTCGGTATTCGGCCGAATAGTTTGCAATATTCGGCCGAATACCGAATAGTGAAAAAATGTGGCCGAATAGTCGAATACCGAATAGCTGCCGAATATTCGTGGCATCTCTAATAATAATCTTGGTCTTCAACTATGAACAATGTTTTGAACAGCTTCTTAGCAGGCAGGATGACGATCAAAATGGATGGAGTTCCACTCACAAGCCTGCTGTCCATGTCTAGGATTTGGCCTCTAAGGTCGCCGTCAATAGAACTTGCGAAAGATGTAAACAAAACCAAACGAACCAAATCACCATGATTACTCCATAATCACGTACTTTTAAAGATCAAGTGAGGTCTTTGCAATGATTTATACACTAGATCGTTATTTTCATATTAAGTTTAAGATGAAATAACTATTCATTATACTTTATTTTTAATAAAAACACGCTTGGTGAATATTTGAGGTTATGTGTCAAACAGAGGCCCTACTCTGAAAACCGAAGTTCGAAGTTACGTTAGCACCATCCCTGTTACTCGCCACTCGAGACTAAATCGAGAGAAAGAAATGAAGCTAACGTAACTTCGAACTTCGATTTTCAAAGTAGGGCCTCAGTACTAATTTGTTTACATTGTTCGCAAGTTCTATTGACGCCGACCTTACGTCATCATACGACGACTACGAGTGGTTCTATTTAATCAGATAGCGAATACCCCATGGTGGTAAAAAGTGTGCAAACATTAAAAAGGTCTAAACTAGGGTTATTTTTTTGTAGTTGGGTTTAGTTTTTTCTTATTTTTTATTTAATTTTTTCTACATTCGAATCTGTAATTCGAATCAACGAGCGCTGGTACCTGCGGAAACACGCTAACGTCTTGTCCCCCCAGAATCATAGGGTCGAAGTATTGAACTATGAGTGTTTACCCACAATACGTGTAGTAGACGTAATTTTTGTATATGCCTAGTTATAATCTGTCTAGGCGTGTGTAGTGGAACAAAGTTGTAGAAGGAAGCATGGAACAGTGTTGCCAGATTAGAATTTTGTAAATCTGTTGGGGTTGGTTGAGGCTCAAAAATCCGTAGAATTCCGTAGATTACTAACAAAAAAATCCGTAGTACTACAGACTTTATTTTTAGCTTTAATAACTGACCTAAACATAATGTGGAACTTTAACTTCGCCGTATTTACCCAAATATTCGTGAAGGCGTGAAGTACAACCATTAAATTGCTATTTAGTGAAGCATAAGAGTAATGCATGGTAATGCCTACACTGCAAATTAGCTTAGCCTAGCTTAGTTCTTGTACTGCGTTAGTTGTTATTCGCAGAAAAAATTATAACATCCTTATTACGTTACGTATTTAGTAAACAATTGAGTTTTTTTGGAATTCCGTAGATTTTTCAATAAAATCCGTAGGTCTGTTATATGTTATATGTGGTAATAATATAAATATGATTTGTTATATGTTATATGTGGTAATAATATAAATATGATTTGTTATATGTTATATGTGGTTATAATATAATTATGATTTGTTATATGTCATATGTGGTAATAATATAAATATGATTTGTTATATGTCATATGTGGTAATAATATAAATATGATTTGTTATATGTTATATGTGGTAATAATATAAATATGATTGAAAACTCCTCTCACATTAGTATTTATCATACTCAGTGTCTAAAATTGAACTTTTTGTACATGTTGCAACAAATTGTGATTTTATAATTTATTGTAATATTAAAAAAAAAGCTAAATGTAATTATTTTCAAAATTGCTTTCTTGGGGTTGGATATGAGGCTATTACATACCATTTTAGGTATATTTTACAAATATTTATTCATCGGTATCATATGTGGAGGAGCCCAAACTTGGTATGTTTTGAATATGATTTTTATTTTAATTTAAAACAAGTGACTGAAATGTAATAATAATGTGATATATTTTTAGAATCGGCTTAGTATGCCCTTTCATTAGATAACACACACGATAGGTATCAGAACAAAAGAAAAAAAATCCCATACAAAATAAGGGATGACGTCATAACTCCTCTCCTTTTTTGTTTTTTTTTTGGTACTACTGGTCAAATTGATTCGTATGGCCTAAAGATCATTTTATTTCAAACTATTTTTGCAAATGTCCAGTCCTTTCAGACTAGGCGTTAATTTAGTCAATATCTACGCATATAATTAAGTTGTCGTAGTAGGGAAAAAGCAGTACATTCCGAGATATGAATTTATAAAAATATTATAGGGAGCCTCAGAATGAGCAGCAGAAGACGTTTCTACAATTTTTGTGCGCCAACACCAAACACATGCCGAACACCGACCACAAACACCCAACACAAACACGCAACTCCATGCTTGGCGAGCGTGCTAGTAATTTCTAACCCGGCAATCACGGGCAAAAAAATTAAAAATTAAATAATCCAATTTATTGACGAAATTGGTAAAGGAGGACCTAGAAATCAATAACAATAAGTACTATATCATAGGATATCCTTTTAAATTCTGTGTAAATTCAACGATTTTGTGTAGCGGGAAACCTCAAATAAGTGTGAGTTTTTTTTTAAATCTGGAACATCGGTACGCCTACATAGACGACTTTAGCATAATTACTATGAAATACCGCCGTCTTTGCATGGCAATAACTTATTTCACACAAAGATTTCGAACTACCTGCCATAGCAGTAGTGTACGGTGTGGACTGTATATTAAAAATAAATATTAGGGAGTACTAATACTTGACTGAATGAAACACACATTTAAACTTTAAACTTGATGCGTGTAGGTGTGGTCGGGACGGCGGGTGCTTGCTGACTGCTTCGAGAGAACAATCTTAGGAAAAAGGCGTCGTATTATATAACGAAGGGTGGGGGCGCAATTAGTGCCGTGGTGCACGAGGCCTTTTTCCTACGTGGGAATTGGGAGTGGGAGTAGGATGGTGTGTGTTGTGTGTATAGCATCATCTCTTTTTATTCAGTTATACACGAATCAACAATTAATATTATTTAACACAACATAATCAGCAAACAATAATCATTTCTACTTATCCTAGGCAAAATATACAAACACAATCATAAAACAAACGAGAAAACAGAAAATATTCATTATAACACTTATACAAACATAAAAGGAACTTAATTAATTAAACAAAATATATGGCACAAAACAAAAATAAAACGATAACTTCTTAAGACTTGATTTTATATAAAGTAAAATATAAAAAGGAAACTATACCTAACTGCCGGCCTGGCTATGCGCGACAGTCTCCCCCACGTGCGTTAGCGCCAAATCGTTGGCGGAGCAAATAACTATAAGCCGGGAGGCTGGGCGACGGACGGTGCCAGCTAGCGTGCGAACTTCGGCGACTCTAATGTGGCCATCTGGGCCGGGATAGGTCTTGGCTATTATGCCTCTCGGCCAAGTTCCACGCGGCATAGATTGGTCGGCGATAATTACGACGTCGCCTATGGTAAGTTTCGTTGTCTTGAATTTAGCGTTGTAGCGGGGCGATAAGGTGGGGCGATATTCTATTATCCATCTGTGCCAAAATGAGTCCGCTAGCGCTTGTGCTTTCTTCCAGTTATGTATGGAGATTTTCTCGTCTTTAAATGACCCGAACGGGGTCATGGCGTTTGACCTCCCGAGTAAAAAGTGGTTCGGGGTCAATGCTTCGGTTTCTACGTTCGGATTGACGGGAGTAAGTGGGCGTGAGTTCACTATGTGTTCCGCCTCTAGTATTAATGTATGCAATACTTCTTCGGTAGGTGCTTGCTCGCGCAAAGTGACCTTTAATGCGGCCTTTATACAGCCGACCATACACTCCCATGCGCCGCCGGCCGCGGGGTTTCCTGGTGGGATGCGTTTCCATACTATGTTGCGCGTAGTGGCAAACATTTTCATGGCCTCTGATATAGATGTTTGGGCCTCTCTGAGTTCTCGATCTGCGCCGACAAAGTTCGTGCCATTGTCCGAATAGATGACTGTAGGGGTGCCGCGACGAGCCATCATCCGCCTTAATGACAATATCATCGAGTTTGCTGACAGGGAGGCGGCGAGCTCCAGATGAACGGCTCTGGTGGTTAAGCAGGTATATAATACTCCCCACCTTTTCTCGTGTCGTCGACCTATGGTTATGGTTATAGGCCCGAAGAGATCGACTGCGGTAGCCGTGAATGGCGGCTGATTTGCTTGGAGTCTTTCCATCGGTAGGTCGCATACGGGGACTTTGAGGGTGGCCCCTTTGTAGGTACGACACCATTGACATCTGCTACTTATATATCTCAGGCTGCCTCTTAGTCCTACGACGAAGTATTTTTGGTGAATCTCATTCATTACGGTTGCGTGATTTCCGTGGTTGAATTTCACGTGGTAGTACTCTATCATGAGTTTGGTGAAGCCCTCCTTGGCGTGAAGTACCGGGATACTGACGTCTCTGTCTGTGCGCGAGTCTAGCACGATGATCCCGTTGCGGTCTAGCTTTACCGCGACTTTGTTGAGCGGCGATTTTCTGGCTATGGGCCGCCCAGCCTCTAGAGCTTTAGTCTCTTCGTGATAAGACTCATATTGGCTTCTTTTAATGAGTAATACCTCCGCGACCTTTAAATGATCGCGGTTCATTTCTATTTCGTGTTTTCTTAATAGCAATTTGGCCTTGAATACCTCGACCACAACCAAAACGTAAGCGGTAGCGCGGAGCAAGCGATCGTAATGCGAAAACCTATTTATAGCGGGTAAGTAACTAAACTTAATTTCCGAGCTATTTACTATACATACGGTTTTATTAATACGCTCCTCGCCGGTGGGCGTGGCCGCCGATGCCGACGGCTTTTCTACGGGCCATTCGCTTGGCTCTTCGCGAATAAAATGAGGGCCGTAAAACCACCGGTGGTTGTTGTTAAAGTTGGTAGGGGTACCCCTAGTCGCGTCGTCTGCTACGTTAAGCGCACTAGGTACCCAACGCCAGTCGGCCGGCGTCGTAGTATCCTCTATCTCAGCTAATCTGTGTGCTACGAAGCTTTTAAACGTCCGTGGGTCCGACTTTACCCAAGCTAATACGGTACGCGAGTCTGACCAATAATGCTTTTTCGTTATTACGTAATCCGTTTCTTTTATTACTGCGTTAGTTAGGCGTGTGCCTAATACGCAGCTTTGAAGCTCTAATCGCGGGATCGAGATAGTTTTGAGCGGTGCTACGCGCGCTTTGGCAGCTACTAAAATCGACGTCCTAGACCCGTTTTTGTCTTTCGAGACGAAGTAAACTGCCGCCGCGTATATTTTCTCGCTAGCGTCGCAGAACGTGTGCAGCTCGCCTTCGCGATCCGTCGCGGGTACGTATCTCGGGATTTCTATATTACGTAACTGCTGTATGTTACCTACAAATGAAAGCCACGCGTCTTTACATGACTGGGGAATCGTTTCGTCCCAGCCGACGCCCGTGCGCCACACTTCCTGCATAAGGGCTTTCCCGAGTATCGATATCGGACTAATGTAACCTATCGGATCGAAAATAGACATTGCGCTGCTAGTTACTTGTCGCTTAGTCGGCAATATCGAACCGTCGAGTACCTCGGGAGGCGTATTCCTTAAGTTCACGTTGAACCCTAGTGTGTCGCGCTTATGGTTCCATTTGAGCCCTAACGTACGTTCTATCTCGCTCTTACCTATTAGAGACGTATCTGTTTCACTTGCTATTACGTCGCGAATTACGTTTTCGTTGTTGGATGCGAAACCGCGGAGTTCGAAGGAGGCTTTCTTATTTAATTGATAGATATCGTTTACTATCTGCCTAGCTTCGGACTCGTCGTTATCGAGCGCGATTAACATGTCATCCATGTACGTGTTTTTTATTGTTTTTTCCGCGGCTATTGGGTATTCTGATTTTTGTGATGACGCGTTTTTATTTTTTACGTAGAGCGCGATGGTGGGAGAAGGCGGCACCGAATATTAGCCTTTTCATTCTATATTCTTGTGGTGCGCTCGTACGGTCCTCCCCCCTCCATAAAAAACGTAAACTGTCGCGGTCTCTTTCTATCACGTCAACTTGTAAGAACATTTCCTTCACGTCCGCTACGACCGCGATCCTGCCTTCCCTAAATCGTATCAACACGACGAATAGAGATTCCAGTAGGTCCGGACCGGCTAGAAGAGCGTCGTTTAGGCTTTTACCGTATGCCTTAGCTGCCGCGTCGAAAACCAAACGCATTTTGTTTTTTTGTGGATGCGTTATGGGGAAGTGCGGTAAGTACCACACTCGGGGTGCGTCCGCCGGCGGACGCGAATTTATGATTTCCGCGTACCCTTTATCTAGTAGGTTTTTAACCTGCGCGGTGTAATCTTCCTTCAATTTCGCGTCCCTGTCAAGTTTGCTTTCCAAACTGTATAGCCTACGTAACGCGTGCGCTTTGTTGTCTGGGAGAGTTTCGTTATCAGTACGCCACAGCAGGCCGGCCCGGTACCTATCCTCGTTCGGGATTTTTTCGCACGTTGCGTCTAGTACATCTAACGCGCGTTGGTCGGGGTCGGTTTTTGGTACTCGCGATTCTATCCCTAGCGACTCGATACTAAAGTGTTGCTTTATCAAACTGAGAGCTTCGTCCTCGTTTGAGGCGATTTTTACGTGATTTATGGTAGCGAACTTTTTAGGCGGCGTGGAGTACTGCCCGTGCAGCACCCACCCGAGATTAGTTAGCGAAGCTACCGGCAATGTTCTTTTTCCGCTCAAGACCTGTCGCGATACTATTAGGTGCCAATTATCTTGGCCTATCAATACGGTCGGTGTACCCTGACTATAGCATAGCTCGTCGATTATCGATTTGAGATGTTCGCATTCCTCAATCATGTCGCGCGACACCTCTTGCGACGCTATGTTTAACCTATCTATAGTTCGCGCGTTCATCGACTCGAGATTCCTACTACAGTAACCGCGGATGTTAAGCTTCAATTCGCACGATTCGGAATCTTCGACGATGTGTCCGCCTACTCCTTCTATAGAAAGGGGTTGACCTTTGTTTCGCGGGGCTATCTGGTCTGCGGTTTCTCTTTCGATGAGAGTCATCGTGGACCCCTCATCTAAGAGCGCGTGCGTAGAGATTGTCCCTAGTGGACCGGAAATCTCTACCGGGACTATTTTTAAAAAGGTATTTGATTTGGATATGTGATTTACACTGCTCACATTACCGTGCGCGGACGGTGCGGTTGTACCTAACCCGTGTAATAATTTGTGATGTCCCGCTTCACATTGATTGACTCCGCACGGTACGTATTTACATCGGATGGGTCGCCTGTGCGCTAACTCTAAGCACCTAAAACATAATCGCGTGTTTTTGGCGGTTTCCCATCTGACGGCAATGGGTGATTTTACGAATTGCGGGCATAAACTAACCTTGTGCTCCCCGTTGCACACTGCGCATTTAACTACTTTATGGTCCCTAGGAGGCGCGACGTGCTGCGTTCGCGGTTTTTGCGGCGCGCGTTTGGACTTGGAGTTAACTTGTGCGACCGTTCGCGGCGCGCGTCGCTCTGCTTCACAACTCGAACTACTTGAGCTTCGATCGCGACGGTCTATGGGTGCGCGCGAGCGTGAAGGCGCGTGCTTACGGGTAGGCGACCTACCTGCGTCCGCGTAATCATTTTCGTACGTCGTATTTACGCGGTGCTTAGATTGCCTAACGTGAGTTCTCCTAGCTGCGCTACTAATGTCGTTTAGAAAACTCGACATCGCGACTAGGTCGGGCACGTTTTGGTTTTGAGTTTTATATTTGGCCCATTCGTATCTCACTATGAGATTTAATTTATCGGAAATTTTGTTAACTAATTCCGGCGCGTATAAATATTTGTCCTGACGCAAGGACTTAATTGTGGCTACTGCATTGGCCACGTGGCCCGCGAACGATACGATATTACTACTATCCTCCGCTAGGCGTGACATTCTTTTTACGTTATGAATTTCGGTGAGTACTATTTCTTCCGGATCCCCGAAGTGCCTCTCCAAGGCTTCCATGATTTCGTATGGATCCGTCACCGTATACATTATTGATTTTACTGCGATTCGCGCCTCACCTCGTAAGGCCCTGCGAATTCGACTAACGTTGTTCACGTCGCTGAACATGGGCGCACTATCTTCAAATTCGGCCCTAAAAGCTATCCATTCCGTTATGTTGCCGTCGAATGGCGGGAGTTCCGGTACCGGCCTATGTATAATAGGCGCATACGGTTGCCGGGTATTTGCTACGTTATCACGGTACGACGCGACTCTATCGTTTCGGTCTCGCGACGTGTTAGGACCCGGGTCCAAATTTCGATCCTCTTCCATAAACGGTCTGTGTTGTTGTGCGACCCACCCTAGAATACGAGCGTCAGATCGTAAATCGGGAGCGACCGCGCCGCTGGAAGACCGCGCGGCTTCTATGCGCGCGATCTCCAGCCTACTCTTGGCGGCGGCCTCTGCCCGCTGAGCGCTCTCTAGCTGGGCTTTATGCACCTCCAACTCAGCCATGAGGATTGAAAGTTGACTACATGATTCCCGGGCGGCGACTGCGGGTACTCCTATCACGGTGCCCGGCGCACTCCTATCATGACCTATCGTATCTTCAAAATCTCCGCCCCGCGGCCCGGCTGCGGGGGGAGGCAAATCATCCCTAGCGCTATCGACGTTTTGGTTGTGGTTGGTGCCGTTGCTCCACGTAGCTGTTTCGCCGGAGGTGGTATCGCCTGGTGGTGGCGTCGGCGTTTCAGTTGGAGGTCCCTGCGACCTAAGGCCCTTCTTCTCAGGAGCCATCCTATTATCCGCACGTGGGGGGCTTTAAAACCTAACACTAGCACTATCACTATCCAACCCTAACGCGGGCGTTACTTAATTCAGACGTCACTGTAACGCCGGCGTCCTAACAACCCTAGCGTTTCCCTCGAAGCGTTGATCCAGCGGTGATGTCGGCCATGTGACACTTGTGACTAAAGTCACCAAGATTGTGGCTCGGGTCCGAGAACTCAATCTCCAGGAGCACCGCGATAAACGGGTCTGAGAACTTAATCTCAAAGAGCACCGATAAATACGGGTCAGAGAACTTAATCTCAAGGAGCACCGAATACAGTATAAAACTGCCGTAAATAATCTTGAACGCCGAGTTTCTTGAGCAGCAATTTTCTTGAACGCCAAGTTTTTGAACGCCAAGTTTCTTGAGCACCTGTTTTCTTGAACGCCTTTGTCCCCTAATAATCCGGACGCGAATGACCAACTGTACGGTGTGGACTGTATATTAAAAATAAATATTAGGGAGTACCGTAAAATGGGGTGAATAGGGTGGTTTTTAGACTTTGGTGACGTATTTCAATCACTTAAAGACCAAAATTGTAAAATCCAACTGCATAGTGCTTTGTCCGGATACTCATTCTTCTGAACGATCATAGACAATTTTTACGTTTTCTTTATAAAATAACAAGAAAACTGCAAAAATGTTACGAAACCCGAGTCACCCCGAGGATGGGGTCAATAGAATCAAACCTGGGGTGAAACGGGTTTTCGGTCAGGGTTGTCAAAAATACTGCCATAATGTTTATATATTTATTAACCAACAAAATTAGCCATAAGTAGTTGTGACAAGTTGAAAGGTACCTAGTAGGTAATCAATATAGGTAATTAAAACTGTTACATTTGTATTTTTTGTACTTAAGACTTTTTAGCATTTTTCATTTAGCATAATTAATACTAATTAGGAACTTAAATCTAGCTAATAACATTTAAAAATATTTATAACAAGTTCAGTACCTAGTTAATGTATCTAGTTAGACACAATATTAAATAAAAAACCCTTCTTTAAAATCAGAATTCAAACTTTTTTTGAAAATAAGTACTTACACACACACACGCACTTAAACGAACAAACAAACAAACAAACAAACAAACAAACAAACAAACAAACAAACAAACAAACAAATTAACAAACAAACAAACCGACAGACGGACAAACAAACAAACAAACAAACAAACAAACAAACAAACAAACAAACAAACAAACAAACCGACAGACAGACAGACGGACGGACGGACAAACAAACAAACAAACACATACACATGTCAGGTACCTACCCCTTAACCGTATTATGGCTAAATGACGAAATATTCGCAAAATATACTTTTGGCAGCCCTAACAATTCACCCCTATACTGATTCTAATGACCCCTGCCATGACTCTATTGCCCCCATTCGTTACCTTATTCACCTCATGGTCTTACCTTATTGACCCCTCAGGTAACCCGAATAACCCCAAAAGTATGAAAAAAACAAGCACATAAACTATTTCAACATTACACCCTTAAAAACACAATATTTCTACTTACTTTTTGTCTCTTCGTGTTCTTCATGAAATTCCTGGTACATCACAACAACTAAAAACACATATACCCTCATAAATAAACCGATTTCTTGAAGTTTATTGACCACTATAAACATGACAGTTTGAATGGTTGCGTTTAAATGACTTTTTCTTTTAAATTGTCTATGGTTTCACCTTGTTTGAGTGGCCAGTCTAAAAATTAATTTATCGAAAACAGAAAACGTAAATGCAACCTTGGGCATCAAAAACAATAATCATAGTTTTTGGTAGTTTAAAGAAAATACTCAGGATCACCCTATTCACCCCTGGGATTCTATTCACCCCATTTTACGGTACTAATACTTGACTGAATGAAACACACATTTAAACTTTAAACTTGATGCGTGTAGGTGTGGTCGGGACGGCGGGTGCTTGCTGACTGCTTCGAGAGAACAATCTTAGGAAAAAGGCGTCGTATTATATAACGAAGGGTGGGGGCGCAATTAGTGCCGTGGTGCACGAGGCCTTTTTCCTACGTGGGAATTGGGAGTGGGAGTAGGATGGTGTGTGTTGTGTGTATAGCATCATCTCTTTTTATTCAGTTATACACGAATCAACAATTAATATTATTTAACACAACATAATCAGCAAACAATAATCATTTCTACTTATCCTAGGCAAAATATACAAACACAATCATAAAACAAACGAGAAAACAGAAAATATTCATTATAACACTTATACAAACATAAAAGGAACTTAATTAATTAAACAAAATATATGGCACAAAACAAAAATAAAACGATAACTTCTTAAGACTTGATTTTATATAAAATAAAATATAAAAAGGAAACTATACCTAACTGCCGGCCTGGCTATGCGCGACAAGTAGTTTTACAACTTAGAATTAGCTCTCCGGTGACATACCGCTTGTCCTTATTGGTCAATAGGCCAATTGGCCCACCCTCTTTTGTAGTTTTTTTTTCAAATATCAAATTGTTTATTTAGACAAATAGGTACATTTTGAATTTAGTAATTAAAAATTTAAAACCGCATTGAAAACAGTTACCTAATGTAGTTTTTAAAACATTAATTGCAGAAGTTTGCAATTCTCCTTTAATATGCTGTTTTTGTTTAGGGCTCGTCCGGAAATCATGTGATCGTTTATGGGGGAGAGGGGGGGGGGCGGGGGTCCGAGAAGACATTACTTGTATTTTTTTTACACAGCAGGAAAGTCAAAAATTAACGAAATTACTCAATGATTTTGTTATATCAAAATAATAATTAATTATTTATTGTACCAACTGTAAAACATGAAACCTTGTGAAAACCTGTGACTTATGTGAAGACCCGTCGACCGAGGACAAGGTGTAGCGAGACGTTGCTTAAATTAAAACCATTTTTATTATGTTATTGCTGTTTTTTTAATTACACACTTAATTCATACTTAGTCCTAAAACTACACGTGATCTTGAATGGGGGATGGGGGGTAGCGTTATAATCACCAAATATCACCAAGGAGGTGGGGCGGGGGGGGTAAAATTAGGCCAAATATGATCACATGATTTCTGGACGAGCCCATAGAAATCTGAAAATGACTACATTTATAATTAAGGAAAAACAGATCCATTATTCATGACATGATTGAGCTTGCCCGAGCGCTCGATAGATGGCGCTGTTACCTGCGGGAACACGCTAGCGACTTGTTTCCCCAGAATCATAGGGTCGAAGTATGACTGTTTATGTTCATTAAGACCTAATTAAACTTATGTTTGTTGTTATTTTTGCAAATGTCCAGTCCTTTCTGACTTGGCGTTAATTTAGTCAATGTCTACACATTAGGGTTGTGCGCGCTCGTTCACTGAGCGGATCGCTCCAAACTAGTACAATCGCTCTAATGTACTAATTTGGTCTTTCAGTTCTTTTAGTACACTAGTAAACTGAGGCCCTACTTTGAAATTCGAAGTTCGAAGTTACGATAGCTTCATCCCTTTCTCTCGATTTAGTCTCGAATGACGAGTGACAGGGATGGAGCTAAAGTAACTTCGAACTTCGAATTTCAAAGTAGGGCCTCTGGTCTGTTCATGCTCTTTTGACCAAATGAATGGCCGGCTTAGCTGTCAGTGTCACTCATTGCTCTGCCTGCTCTGTTCGGGTCTTGCTCCGCGTGTACTAAATGAACTAAGAGCAGAAACTTCACGGAATAGTTCGTTCTAGTACAGTGACGGGAATTAATTCTTTTTGGCTCTTAGTACAGGTACTACACAACCCTACTACACATTATAATTAAGTTGTAGTAGAAGCAGTGTTGCCAGATTAGAATTTTGTAAATCTGTAGGTTGAGGCACAAAAATCTGTAGTATTCCGTAGATTACTATTAAAAAAATCCGTAGTACTAGACTTTTTTTAAGCTTTAATAACTGACCTAAACATAAGGTGTGACTTTAACTTCGCCGTATTTGCCCAAATATTCGTGAAGGCGTGAAGTACAACAATTAAATTGTTATTTAGTGCATAATGAGTAATGCCTGCACTGCACATTAGCTTAGCCTAGCTTAGTTCTTGTACTGCGTGAGCTG
Source organism: Acleris literana (assembly GCA_946894065.1). Classification (NCBI taxonomy): domain Eukaryota; kingdom Metazoa; phylum Arthropoda; class Insecta; order Lepidoptera; family Tortricidae; genus Acleris; species Acleris literana. Next base: position 1,196,805 of record OX335693.1, on the reverse strand, counting down.
CGTGTAACGAAACGCAAATAGTTTAAATAGTCAGTCAGAGTCAGTGATTGTCAAAGATTTAGGTACCTGTGGATGGGATTAGGTTTCGTTATTCGCAGTTTTCTGCACAACATCCTTATTACGTTACGTATTTAGTAATCAATTGAGTTTTTTTGGAATTCCATAGATTTTTCAATAAAATCCGTAGGTCTGTGTACAAGGCTTGCAATCCGTAGATCTACAGACTTTTCCGTAGATCTGGCTACGCTGAGTAGAAGGGATAAATCAGTACATTCCGAGATATGAATTAATAAAAAGGAGCCTCAGAATGAGCAGCAGAACACTTTTCTACAATTTTTATGCGGGCTCCACATGCTTGGCAAACAACACAACTTAATTAAAATCCATTCAGTAGTTTTTGCGTGAAAGAGTAACAAACATCCAGACATCCATACATACAAACTTTTGAGTTTATAGTATTAGTATGGATTGCCATCTAGTGAGCAATTGCGATACTATTGTGTTTGTCAAGATCAGTCTAATATTGTAGACATCATTAAAATATTAATTAATAAATATTAGTTAACCTTCCCCGTGTGCTTGCCGGGTTAGAACAGTGCCACTCCATATGGCCCTGCCAAGATGTTTCTATTCGATTGGTTTAAAATTAAAATGAAACGAATAGAAACGTTAGTTAGCGCAATGCATCTTGGCAGGGCCCTAAGTCTTCCCGTGGGTGTCATAACAGGCGACTAAGGGGATAAAGGCTTGTAGTACTGTTAGGCGATGCGCTTGCAACCTGTCACTAATACGCTGGTAAACATCTTAGCCTGATTGTGCAAAATGTGGTTACAGAATTATCATTTTTTTTATTAATTCTGGTGCTCTGCCTACCCCACTCTGCGAATGAAGGCGTGAGTTTATTTATGTACTTATGTATTAGTTAACATTTTTGAATATTGTAATACCCGTACAGCCATCTGCCGCCGCCAAACTGAAACGTATTTTTGATTCTTCCTGAGTGAGTCTGACAGCTAGTGACATTTTTATAAACTTAGTTTTAACACACATAATGTGCTTTGATTCAGCTAATGGCCTGTTGTTTGAAACCGTAACTGATGTAACCGTAAATCTCAAGGAAATGTGTCAAATTGATGCAAGCAAACGAAAGCGAAACCTTTATTCGTTTGACAATTTTGACAACAAACAGTGCTGTCATAATCCGTCTTTTTTTTAAATTATCATCTAGGCTAAGGTTACGCGTATAGTTCCGTAAAGCTTAGAACTGTCATAGCAGAAAAAAAAATTTTTTTTTAGAAGAACCCTTATGATTAAAAAACAAAGAATGATATAGAAATACAAGTTATTTCCGAGCACGTCATATCGAAGAATTTCGCTAGATGGCGGTATATCGCGCTGTTTACATTTTAATTATAATTGCAATTCAAAGCAGGTTGACTGAGAGAGAGTGCTAGTAGCATTAAGTGGTGAGCATTATATTTATTATTACTCTTATAGTATGTTATATGGTATAAACAATCAGCATTCTCGTATGCAAGCAGTGCCGGAAATAGTTTTGCTCCTAACCGATAGATGTCAATGGTAACATGTAATTTTGGGAGCTTTTTGTTATTAATTACATTGAAACTAACTAACTTTTATCCAATTAGTATATTTTCACTTCTCATGCTCTTAAAATGTTACTTTAGTCTCTGCACATCAGGACTAAAGCTCCTTATTAATCTCTAGAGATTAAAGTGTTTTTTTTTATTTTCTTTGGACACCCCTAAACAGCCAATCACGGTGTTTGTGAATGGAGGATTATCACCATTTTCAGTGATTGTGTATGAACTATTTTTAGGCCGTGGAAATAACCGCAATTAATGATAACGAATATGAATATTTTCAAATAGTTGTTTTTATATTGGAGCGTCTTTAATAATGGCGGAAGCGCCATCGACAATAAGGTCCCTTGTCATAGATAATGCCACATGTTAGGTACCTACATACATACATAGGGTGTCTAACAGTACTAGAAGCCTCTATTCCCTTAGTCGCCTCTTACGACATCCACGGGAAGACACGGAGTGGTAGTGGCACTATTCTAACCCGGCAACCACACGGGCAAAAAAATTAAAATTAAATAATCAGATTTATTGACGAAATTGGAAAAGAAAGATGTTTGAACGCTGACCTAGAAACCAATAACAATAAGTACTATATAATAGGATATCCTTTTAAATTCTAAAACGATTTTGTGTAGCGGGAAACCTCAAATAAATGTGAGTTTTTTTTTTAAATCTGGAACATCGGTACGCCTACATAGACGACTTTAGCATAATTACTATGAAATACCGCCGTCTTTGCATGGCGATAACTTATTTCACACAAAGATTTCGAACTACCTGCCATAGTAATAGTTTTACAACTTAGAATTACCTCTCCGGTGACATACCGCTTGTCCTTATTGGTCAATAGGCCAATTTGCCCACCCTCCTTTGTAGTTTTTTTTTCAAATATCAAATTGTTTATTAAGACAAATAGGTACATTTTGAATTTAGTAATTAAAAATTTAAAACCGCATTGAAAACAGTTACCTAATGTAGTTTTTAAAACATTAATTGCAGAAGTTTGCAATTCTCCTTTAATATGCTGTTTTTGTTTAGGGCTCGTCCGGACAGCCCCGGATCTAGGCGGGGCTAGCCGGGGCCTATGCCCCGGGCGGTAAGCTCAGGGGGCGGCCAAATTCATACTTTATAGACGAATGGACAACTCATCATTTAATTAACTTTGACCACAGAATAAATGCTTGGCTCTCTCCTTAAATCTTGTAGGTGTTTATACTGCCTCATCATGCCAGGAAGCTATTAACCTATTAGACTAGGCCCAAAACTGAAAAACGCGTTTCTAAACCATTGCAAGCGGCAAATCATGTAACAGATGGGGTGAAAACGTTATCCGAGGGTTTTGACCCTGTAGAATACGGATCTGCCTGTCGCCATTCCGATATTTGAACCGGAAGTATGCTATACCGGAAAAGGTGCCCATACAAAAAAAATCCTCATACATTTTGTAAATCGTTGTTCCGGTACCTACCCTAAAAAAGGTCCGTTTTTTTTTTTTTTTTGATAATTTGTAAGGTTGTATAGTCATAATAATACAAATTTTTCGTCCCTCCAGCTCTATTTCTTTTTCCGCCATCTTGGAAAAACTGTCACTTTTTCTGTTTTTTGCCTATAGGTACTGTCGTTAAAGTTCATTCTAGTGCTAATCAGGTGCTGCAATATTGTTTAATACACTATTTGCTAAAACATTTGGGTTCAAAAAATATCCAGGACCAGTAGGGACAACATATCTTTGTCCCTACTGGTCCTGGATATTTTTAATGGTAACTCACATTTATTTACAACTCATCATTTAATTAACTTTGACCACAGAATAAATGCTTGGCTCTCTCCTTAAATCTTGTAGGTGTTTATACTGCCTCATCATGCCAGGAAGCTATTAACCTATTAGACTAGGCCCAAAACTGAAAAACGCGTTTCTAAACCATTGCAAGCGGCAAATCATGTAAGAGATGGGGTGAAAACGTTATCCGAGGGTTTTGACCCTGTAGAATACGGATCTGCCTGTCGCCATTCCGATATTTGAACCGGAAGTATGCTATACCGGAAAAGGTGCAGCCCATACAAAAAATTTCGTCGTACATTTTGTAAATCGTTGTTCCGGTACCTACCCTAAAAAAGGTCCGATTATTATGTTTTTTTGATAAGTTGTAAGGTTGTATAGTCATAATAATACAAATTTTTCGTCCCTCCAGCTCTATTTCTTTTTCCGCCATCTTGGAAAAACTGTCACTTTTTCTGTTTTTTGCCTATAGGTACTGTCGTTAAAGTTCATTCTAGTGCTAATCAGGTTCTGCAATATTGTTTTATACAATATTTGCTAAAACATTTGGGTTCAAAAAATATCCAGGACCAGTAGGGACAAAGATATGGAATCGTCTATGGGGAGCTAGTGTTAAAAATTGCTACTTATTTCCAGTTTTCCTCCCACATTTACGTTTAGTGTATTTTAGCGCAAACTGTAGTTAGGCAATATTATAGATCACAAAATTCGTATATTTTGTGAATCGTTGTTGCCGTACCCTAAAAAAGGTCCGATTGTTATGGTTTTCGAATAAGTTGTAAAGGATAATATAGCCGTGGTAACCCAAATTTTTCGCCCGTCCAGCTCTATTTCATTCTCCGCCATCTTGCAAAAACTGACACATTTTTCTGTTTTTGCCGATACTGTAGTTGAAGTTCATTCTAGTGCTAATCATGGTTCTGCAATATTGTAAAGTACAAAATTTGCTAATCATGGGTCGGCAATATTGTAGAGTACAAAATTTGCTAATCATGGTTCGGCAATATTGTAACGTACAAAATTTGCTAAAACTTTTGGGTTCAAAGATTTTTTCCACGATCCCTAGGGACGAAGAAATGGTATCGTCTATGTGGAGCTAGCGTTAAAATTGCTACTTTTTTTCTAGTTTTCCTTCCATATTTACGTTTTAGTGCATTTTAGCGTAAACTGTACTTGGGCAATATTGTAGACCACAAAATTTCCTGTAATTTTTGCCTTGTAACATTTTTTCCACGACCTCTAGGAAAGAAGATATGGAATCATATATGGAGTGCTAACGTCAAAAATTGTTTCCCATTCCAGTTTTCTTCCACACATTACATTTTACATTTTAGTCCATTTTAGCGCAAACTGAAGTTCTGCAATCTTTTAGGAGACAAAGTTATCTACAAATTGAAAGTTTCTACGACACCTAGTAATAGTAATATGGAATGCTCAGGCTTAGCACGTAAACCTCGTAAAAATGGTGACTCTAAAACCTTAACATCTTAGAAAAGAGAGTTAAAATTCAAAGATTGACGAAAACGGTGGCAAAACTTGGTGCATGCCAATTCGTTCTTCATACACGAGCACATGGGAGTCAGGTACTGGGATGAACAATTGAAAGATACAATATCCGTGCAGACTTTCAGGACGGGCTCGAGGGTCATTAGAATGAGAATATATTGGTTTTGATGAAGTCTTCACCCATATGACGTATTTTCTATCACCACCGGTCGAGTATGATGAGCATTTTCCCATACGTTCACCTGAAAGACTTTAAATAAATATTCAGTATCGCAAAAGCAATTGATTTTACCCTAGCACTCCATAGATGATTCCATATCTTTTTTCCTAGAGGTTGTGGAAAAAATGTTTCAGGGAAAAAATAACAGCAAAATTTGTGATATTGCCTAAGTCCAGTTTGCGCTAAAATGCACTAAAACGTAAATATGGAAGGAAAACTAGAAAAACGTAGCAATTTTTAACGCTAGCTCCCCATAGACGATTCCACATTTTCGTTCCTAGGGGTCGTGGAAAAAATCGTTGAAACCAAAAGTTTTAGCATATTTTGTACTCTACAATATTGCTGAACCATGATTAGCACTAGAATGAACTTCAACGACAGTATCGGCAAAAAACAGAAATAAGTGACAGATTTTGCAAGATGGCGGAGAAATAAATAGAGCTGGAGGGACGAAAAATTTGGTTTACTATGGCTATATTGTCCTTTACAACATATTAAAAAACCATAACAATCGGACCTTTTTCAGGATACCGGAACATTATTAACGATTTACAAAATGTACGACGAAAATTTTTGTATGGGCTGCACTTTTTCCGGTATAGCAGACTTCCGGTTCAAATTTCGGAATGGCGACAGGCAGATCCGTATTCTGCAGGGTCAAAACCCTCTGATAACGATGTCACCCCAAATTGTTACATGGTTTGCCGCTTGCATTCTAATTCAATTCATCAAAAATGGTCCTAGACTATATTTGGACTGATACAAAAAGTATATTGCTTTTTTGCTGGCTCCACTATTAAGTGGGACATTGTGAAAAAATACGTTAAAACAAATTTAAAAATCTTCTTCAAGAAAATCGAATTGCACACGAGTTAAATTATGACATGACCATAGATTTATTTGCTGAACAAAAAACTCGAAGAGTAAAATTGTAATATCAATTCACAAATGCAATAATATACATACATATTTTTATTTTAAATCCTATCCTGTGCTGTGTATAAAATATATATCCTACACGTTCATGTCTATATATCTGTAAATAAATAGGCTTATCACAGAAAGAACAGCGATGGATGCATTATATCAGGAAAGCCTATGTCCAAATGCCAATCAATTAGTGGACATTTGATAGCTGAAATTATGATGATAAAGGTAAAAATAAATATAAAGGGTGGGGGCGGCATTTTTCTGTTTTTGCCCCGCCTAAAAAAAATGAAGATCCGGGGCTGCGTCCGGAAATCATGTGATCGTTTATGGGGGGGGTGGGGGTCAGAAAAATATCACAAATGATCCGAGAAGACATTACGTGAATTTTTTTACACAGCAGGAAAGTCAAGAAGTAACGAAATTACTCAATAATTTTGTTATATCAAAATAATAATTAATTATTTATTGTACCGACTGTAAAACATGAAACCTTGTGAAAACCTGTGACTTATGTGAAGACCCGTCGACCGAGGACATTCAAAATGGTGTAGCGAGACATTGCTTAAATTAAAACCATTTTTATTATGTTATTGCTGTTTTTTTAATTACTCACTTAATTCATACTTAGTCCTAAAACTACACGTGATCTTGAATGGGGGGGGCGCGCTATAATCACCAAATGTCACCAAGGAGGAGGGGCGGGGGGGTAAAATTTGGCCAAATATGAACACATGATTTCTGGACGAGCCCTTAGAAATCTGAAAATGACTACATTTATAATTAAGGAAAAACAGATCCATTATTCACGACATGATTAAGCTTGCCGAGCGCTCGATAGATGGCGCTGTTACCTGCGGGAACACGCTAGCGACTTGTTTCCCCAGAATCATAGGGTCGAAGTATGACTGTATATGTTCATGAAGACGTCCGGGAACTTATTTCATTTCAAATGACTATTTTTGCATATGTCAAGTCCTTTCTGACTTGGCGTTGAGCACGTCATATCGAAGAATTTCGCTAGAAGGCGGTATATCGCGCTGTTTACATTTTAATTATAATTGCAATTCAAAGCAGGTTGACTGATAGAGAGTGCTAGTAGCATTAAGTGGTGAGCGTTATATTTATTATTACTCTTATAGTACCTATGTTATATGTTATAAACAATCAGCATTTTCGTATGCAAGCAGTGCCGGAAATAGTTTTGCTACTAACCGATAGATGTCGATGGTAACACATAATTTTAAGTGCTTTTTTTTATTAATTACATTGAAACTGTTATAACTATTATAAAATTTGTATATTTATAATTGGGTATGTACTAGCTTTTATTGGATACGAATATTAACAGCAAAATGAATGGTGAAAACGTAGTTTTAGTTTCGTTTCATAGTTATTTTTAATTTCAGGCCGTTATGTTTAATTAACAATTTAAAAAGTAGCTATAACCATTGCACAATAAAGACGAATAGATAGAAAACTCATTTACCAAAATTGGTTAATTAGGTACGAAGCTAGAGTGGAACATCCATAATTATGAGACGTCATCTATGAAAAGGGACCTTATTGTCGATGGCGCTTCCGCCATTATTAACGATGCTCCGATATAAATACAACGTCGCGTGACGCAGTGCGGCGTAAGCGCCATCGACAATAAGGTCCCTTTTCATGGATAATGCCACATATATACATACATATTTACATGCATACATAGGTACCTACATACATAGGGTGTGTAACAGTACTACAAGCCTTTATTCCCTTAGTCGTCTCTTACGACATCCACGGGAAGACATGGAGTGGCGCTATTCTAACCCGGCAACCACAAGGGCAATAAAATTAAAAATTAAATAATCAGATTTATTGGCGAAATTGGTAAATTTGTAGTTTTTTTTTTTAAATATCAAATTGATTATTTAGCCAAATTGGTACATTTTGAATTTAGTAATTAAAAAATTAAAACCGCATTGAAAACAGTTAATATAGTTTTTAAAAATGCATTGCAGAAGTTTGCAATTCTCCTTTAATATGCTGTTTTTGATTAGGGCTGGTCCAGAAATCATGTGATCGTTTATGGGGGGGATGGGGGTCAGAAAAATATCACAAATGATCATGATGGGGGAGGAGGGGGCCCGAGAAGACATCGCGTGTATTTTTTTTAAACAGCAGCAATGTCAAAAAGTAACGAATTTACTCAATAATTTTCTTATATCAAAATAATAATTAATTATTCATTGTACCGCAACTGTAAAACAAAATGTGAACTTATGTGAAAACCCGTGGACCGAGGACATGATGTAGCGTAAAATTGCTTAAATTAAAACCATTTATATTATGTTATTGCTGTTTTTTAATTACTAACTTAATTCATATAGTCCTAAAACTACACGTGATCTTGAATGGGGCGTTATATTCACCAAATTTCACCAAGGATGAGGGGGGGGTACAAATTAGGTCAAATATGATCACATGATCTCTAGACGAGCGCATAGAAATCAAAAAGGCTACTTTTTAAATAAAGGTAATCGATAAGATTATTGTTCAGGATGAAATCTCTCTAATAAACATTTGATCTGGGTGCGTAATGTTTAAGGACTATAGTTGTTTAAACTAGGCAGCTCGGCGGTTTGCTTTTTATAATTGGGACAACAACTACACAACAACTGTTTTCATGTCAGAAAATATATACAGTGGTGGCCACATAATTAGGGACCCTTGTTTTTTCCCCATACAATTGCCTACAAATATGACTTTTCAATTTTGACCACTAATCAAAAAGTTCTCGACCAATTTTATTGTTAAATACATTTTACTTTACATAATTAACTAAGGTTTAAGCTGATGTACAGTGAACTACTATTAAAAACGAACCTTATATTTTATAAGGATTTAAAAACTAAGTGCTGACCCGTCCATACAAAATTCTACAACTTTGTATGGGCGCCGAAAATTTATTTTTTAAAATCCTTATTAAATGAAAGATCCGATCTCAACAGAGATAAATTGTACATACATTTAAACTTTACTTTATTAGTTAACGATAAGTGTAACTAAAATTATAATTGGTTAAGAACTTTTTGATTGGTTGTCAAAATTGAAAAGCCATATTTGTAGGCAATTGTATGGGAAAAAAACAAGTGTCCCTAATTATGTGACCACCACTGTATATGACACTGGCTACATTACCTCCCTTTTTATGTATATTTCTTTAACACTGCTTGAATATTTAATTGTTATCGATATATATATGTGTGTATATATAGTGTGTATGCATGCATGTATGTGTATATGTATGTATATATTTTTATTTACATATACATTGTCGATCTACCTCGGTCTCCCAAGATACAGACTTCGCCTAGTTTGGGGGCCTCAGTTTATTTTCTCCACAAGTCAAACTGCGTTTGTAATTTAGTGTACTAATTTAGTGTGTACCTCTAATTTAGTGTAGTATTTAGTGTACTAAGATTTGACGTCGGTACCTTTCTCAAAATGTAATAGTGTACACAATCAAATAAATTATTTTTATTTATTTATTATTATTATTATTATTACTGGCATAGAATATGTGTCACACGGAAAACCCGTCGTGCCCAGCGAGTATATGGATGATCAAGGTAAAATTATTTTTAAAAAAAATAGCCTTTTAAGTTCTTTTTATTTAGGTAAGTTGTGTTGTTGTGACTTGAACATACTTTATTGGATTAATGGAGTTTGCCCGAGCGCTCGCTAGATGGCGCTGTTACCTGCGGAAACACGCTAACGACTTGTCCCCCCAGAATCATAGGGTCGAAGTATGAAATACACAGATTTAATCACCATCACTTGTAACACAAAATAACGAATTTTTGTAAACGCGTGGTCCTTTACGACTATGTGTTAATTAGAGTAGCTCCCGCTTGGTCAATCGTTCATACGAACTAGTTAGTTCAGTATTTATTTAAAATCCTTAAGCTCCGGAGCAAGTTTTGAGATGCTGCGCCTCTATTCTAGGCGGTAAAAACGATATTGAAGTTTGCCTGTTATGGTATTGTCAACGCAGTGTTGCCAGATTAGAATTTTGTAAATCTGTAGGTTGAGGCTCAAAAATCCGTAGAATTCCGTAGATTACTAACTAAAAAATCCGTAGTACTACAGACTTTTTTTTTTGGCTTTAATAACTGACCTAAACATAATGTGGAACTTTAACTTCGCCGTATTTACCCAAATATTCGTGAAGGCGTGAAGTACAACCATTAAATTGTTATTTAGTGAAGCATAATGAGTAATGCCTGCACTGCACATTAGCTTAGCCTAGCTTAGTTCTTGTACTGCGTCAGTTGTTATTCGCAGAAATAATTAATAACATCCTTATTACGTTACGTATTTAGTAAACAATTGAGTTTTTTGGAATTCCGTAGATTTTGCAATAAAATCCGTAGGTCTGTGTACAGGGCTTGAAATCCGTAGATCTACAGACTTTTCCATAGATCTGGCTACGCTGTGTCAACGTTTTGATAGCTCTTATTGTCGTAATGGCGGCTGACGTCATAACAAAACCATAACAGGCAAACTACGATATCGTTTTTACCGCCTAGAATAGAGGCGCAGGACACCGGACACGCTTTGAAATAGGTAACTACTCGTATTTCGATGGGTCCTACGTAAGTTATCGTAACCCACAAAATGGCAAAATTCGGTTTATAGCAAAAATGCATTGCATTATTCCATTACTATTAGTATCTAAAACAAAAAGAAACAAATTCGTAGTATAAACCAGTTTTTAGAAACGTAAACTGTAGTATGTTTCAAACGGCTCCGACGTTTTCTATCGTAAGTACCTTGGCGACAAAGTACGCGGGACGGTGCGGGCGGCGCCGCGCGCGCTTACGCATCGCATGTGTCAGTTGCGACCGGCTACGCGGGACGGCGACTGTGTTCATGTTTTAGTTGGGTATTAGCAAAATTTACGGTTTAAATGCCCCATACGAAACGTAATATTAACAAAAAGTCTGTTTATACTAATAAAGAACCAAATGTTTCGTCGAGAACGAAATTATTATGCGAAAAAGCCATAGCCCAGAAACGAAAAACAGTTGTAATTCAAACGATGACGCGGTGGGAGGAGAAAGTCCTAATAAAAAAAGACGTAGAAATGACACTGCATCGGATATATCTACGAAATCAGGTAAGTGCATTTAAATTCCTAATTTTTAATTCTATATTTATTTAATTGTAGCTTCCAGCGTACAATATGGTAACTATTACTAACGGTCATTTACGTTGGAGCCTAGCATCTAAAAGCTATTGTATGTATGACTTACGATTATTTACGATGGGTATTTTGTAAAAAAAACATGTGGTACAATTACTTACAATAGTATACTTCGGATTGTGATTAATTTTATTTGTTGTAAGTCTTACTTGCTATAGTTTACTCCGGATGAGAAATAAACATACGATATTATACCGATTACCAGTTACAAATTTTGCCTTCATTTTTATTTTTCTTACAGAATCCCCACTTCCATTTGGACCTGATAACCTGTCAATGCATAGCTACCTAATTGGAAAATTGTATTCAGCGAAAGTGACAAGGAAATCAGTGACGATCCTCAAGACAAGGATGATGACGCTTTGCTTTACAACGCACCGCATGCGCAAGACCATGTTATTATGTTCTAATGATACTAACTTGGCGCAGAGTAAGCTTATTGGTTTTATTAGCATCGGTGATTTGGGTATGATTTTGGGTTATTAGAGGCACGATTTTTTCTTTAAGTACTCCTCTATATTGAAACCCCCTTACTAATGAACGTTGAGTAACCATGGTGGTATAGCTATACAATGTTTTGTCCTTATCTGTCATTGTGACATTTTAATTTGATAGATAAGTACAAAACATTGTATAACTATACCACCGTTACTCAACGTTTACTAGTAAGGGGAGTGTTTAGCCTTTTATCACATTGCGCTACGATACCTCTAATAGTGGCATGCTCGTAACCAGGCCGTTACTAGTAACAATTTGCTACTCAATGCTAAGAAAATTAATTATATTAGGTTTGCTTTGCCTAATGTTAGCCCGGTAGAATCTAGAGGTACCTATAGGTAGGAATATTTCTAAATGGTTGGAAATAGTAGATAAGGCGCTTTTCTTAGGGATAACTATAGACAAAAACTTGCAATGGAGTGGAGTATTGCAGTACCACCAGGTAAATTAAGTTCGGCAGCTTATGCTGTTAGTAAAATCAGGCAACTCATCAATGTTGAGACAGCTCGCTTTTTATGTTATTTTCATAGTGTTATGTCGTATGGTATTCTGGTTTGGCAAAAGCTGTTGAAATACAGACTATATTTATAGAAAATAAATCAGATGCACTCCGTTTTATTCAAATCGGTTGTCTATTTCGAAAGCAAACATTGATGATTTCTTATTTCAATTTATGGCCTCCTGTTAGAATGTATTTTGCCAATGTCCAGTTACTTATAGACACTCCCATGGACTTATTAGAGAAATAAGTCCATGGATATCACATGCGAAGACAATTGTTCGGTAAAAGAGTATTTTCTCTAGTGGACTAAACAGAAGCACATGAGGTTAGCTCCACGCGCTTCTGTCAACTCCAAATGATGATTTATTAAGTTCATGCAGTAACAGGGTTGTGATTCTCTCAACAAGCAAAGGTGATCGTTCGCTCGAGTGAAGGTCCAAGCGGCGAGTTTAAGTAGTCCCAACAGAGCGAACAAAACACATTTTAGCGCGTGTATTCAATTTGGCAGCATGACTTCTCGAACGTATAAGGCTCCCTAATTGACAATGCACGCGCTACAATGTGTTTTGTTCGGTCGGACGGGACTACTTAAACTCGCCGCTTTTATTCGCTCGTCCATCCGACCGGCCGCCGTTTTTTGAGAGAATAACACACGATCAATCTTAAGGACTCAAAGTGTTTTTTTAAGATTTTTATAAATTAAACATAAATTAGTACAAATACATAAGTCCTAACGCTTACCAGTGTTTATCGCCAAATTAGATTAATTTACAAATTAAGACTCATTTATTTTGTATAGAATTGTTTAGAAGATTTGTTTTTTCTTATGATTATTGTTGTTTTATTATTGTTCTTATATTCGTTTGACCTCAAAATAAGTGCGGATTTTGTTTTGGTATTAAACTGATCTCATTAAATTTATGATGATATTATGATTTAAGAGCTGGGGGTTTACATACTAAAGCAGTTCAGTTTAGGTTAAGAGAAAGGGACAGAGCCGTATAACTGCTATAGCTCTTTCACTTTCTTTCATCCTAATTTGAACTGCTTTAGTACGTCATGGTAACCCCTCAGGATATAAAGTCGAGGTCAATAGAAATGACAAAAACAAAACAAAACCAAACGGGTCTGTTTACCATTACGAGTATTACACCATCATCACGTACTTTTGAACATCGCGTGAGGTATATGATGTACAAGCTTGATTGTTACTTTTACATTCTGTTTAAGATTGAATAAATATTAACTATACTTTTTTTTTATCATAACTTATTTGCAGAAATATTGAGGTTATGTCAAACAATACTAATTTGTTTACATCTGTTATCATCCAACCCCGACTGCAAAGGTATTAATTATATTGTCCTATTCGTGTGGCATCAAAATAAGTGACGATTTTGTTATGGTATTTAAATGATCTCATTAAAACTTAGGTTAAGCGCATTTAGTACATAATTCGGTGCTTATCAACATTTAAAACCATCTCAAAAAATACTATTAGTACCTAGGTACTAGTAGGTACTAGGTAGCAAGAGATAATCTATTCACCGAAGAATACAAATTATTTTGTCAATATAAATAAACGTTTTTGAACTGAAGTAATGTGTTTTAATACTTATCCATCTTAAAATAACAATCAAAGTTTTTTTTTTAAGATTCTATACATTTTTGGTTTAACTTCCCGTAGTACATTGTAGTATGTCTTACATTCGTATAGCACTATTCCCACGTAAGTTATGGTTTGTTGTACTTACGATATTTTATGCGCAAGCTATTCCGACGTACAACATGGTTAGTATCACAAACAATACTTATCGAAACCTTTAATCCACTTAAAAGTATCGTAAGAACAATTGCAGCCAAACCAAGGGCTTTTTTAAAATATTAGTAAGATAAGTTTAAACACTAAATTATTGTTGACATTCGTACCAAATTTTAACAGGATCCATTAAAAAATGCATCTACGGCATCAATTTTCAACTTTAAACTGCTCTGCTGTAAAGTTGCGTATTTCAAGTTACCATAACTTACGTAGGACCCATCGATTTGTCTCGTTCATATCGAGCGCCGTGCCGTGTCGTGTGTGTGTGCTCTTAACTCGTTTGCTCTGTTTGGCGCAAACGTTCAACAATTGTTATAAATTAAATTAAATTAAAATTAATTTTAATTATATTGGTTACAATTAATTAATTTGCACTGACCTAATGCCGGCTCCACACGCTTGGCAAACAACGGCAAACAGCGAACACCAAACAACGAACATGAGGATGGGTGTTTGCCTGTTTGTGTTTGTGTTCGTCAGTGATCGGCGTTGGTGTCAGTTTTTTGCACAAATCAAAGGATGTTCGGCGTGTTTGCGATGTATTCACACGCTTGTTTAGCAGTCGTCGCTTGTCGCTGCCACAACAAGCTCGTCGTCCGCCAAGTTTCATCATCATCATCATCGTAGTAGCCTCCTTTCCTTTCCTGGACATAGGCCTCCTCCATTCTCTTACATTCCTGACGGTTTTGCGCCCTCTGCATCCAGTCACGGCCTGCGTCGGCCATGTTTGCCAATCTGGAATATACTACCACGTTCGCCAAGCATGGGGATGCGTGTTTGTGTTGGGTGGTTGTGGTCGGTGTTTGGTACGTGTTTGGTGTTTGCGGCCAACACCAAGCATGTGGAGCCGGTATAATATTCGTCAAGCGAGTGTGTTTTTATTTAAAATTAGCTTTTCCCTCTACTCCTTTCATTTATTTTATGAGTATTTATTTTTACTCTATTTGTGTGTTGTTTAACACTGTCTTGAATGAATGACTGTATTTTCTTTTTTTCTTTATTTTTTTTCAACGTTAAAAAACATACAAGCAAATTTGATATTATCATACACACAAAACACAAACCCGAACCCGAGGAAAATTAACATGTACAAAAACGTTTAAGTGTGAGTTAAACTCTGTCTGATTAGATTCGAAATCGGAAAATAATAATACCTGCTCTACGCTGGTACGGAACCGTCAGTGTGCGAATCTGACTCGCACTTGACCGGTTTTTTAGGGTTCCGTAGTTAAACTACCCTTATAGTTTCGCCATGTCCGTCCATCCGTCCGTCTGTCTGTCCGTCCGCGGCCTAGCTCAGAGACTCTTAGTACTAGAATGTATCTCCCCTACACGTAACGTGGGGATGTCCTTTTTTTTCTCGTCTTCCCCATTGTGTGGGATGTCGTTGGATAGGTCTTTCAAAAATATTGCGGGTTGTGGGAACAATTTTTCGATTAAGGGATCCGTTTATGAAATGTTAAGCTTTAAAGCGCTAATTTTTGTTAGAGTCAAGTGTCCAAACAGCCAAAACTACAAATACTAAAAAATCTGTATAATATCTTCAATGAAAGCGCATATAACGTAACGTAACGTAATTTATATGTTTTTTTACACGACTGCCCCAAAAAACGAGTGTAATGTTTTCAGGGTTCATGTTTGTATGTATGTATGTAAGTTTCTTTATTCCACTATAACTTCTAAATCCTTTGACCGATTTAAATGTGTGAGGTATCGTTAGAATCCTTACGTCATCCCGGGTGACATAGGATTCCTAAACTGTTAAATTTGAAATAACAACAATGGCAAAATGACAATTATTAACATAGGTAGGTATATCGACGACAGTATAAAAAATGCAGTCGGGTTTTTAAAGCTTGCTTTTCATTTAGTAATTTTTCTTTACCTATTATTTGTAACTTTTGTGTCTTATATTTTTGTTATAATCTTGTTGGGCATTTAGGTTTACCTGTAAGTTCACAAGAATAGACTATAATAAATAAATAAATAAATAACGAATTTAAAAGAAAACTATCACGACTCAGTAGACTTTATTGGTTCCTGAAATACAAGCGCCTTAAGTGTTTATACCTACTAAAATTATCTAAGCATCACTAAGGAGTGTATATCATAGTTTCGACTACGTACTCTCGGAATATCATGCTATGGAATGTTCGTTGGCTTGAATGTTACTGGATCGAATATTCGCTGAGTCGAAAAGCGTAGAACACAATAAATTGTCATATCGAAATTAAGATTTAGATTGTCATCCCATATAAAATCTCAGACACGAATGTTCATTGGCTCGACTGTTACTGGATCAAAAACTAGTCATAGGATTTTATTGCCCTCCAAGTATTTTTATATATTGATCAAGCCACGTAACATATATTTTTTATCAAAATTCACCGAAGTTTTTTTTCCATACTTTCCGTGCGGTGTCCTTTCAACTCGATACCTCCACGCGTTCCTGAGATAAAGAGTCTTGACAGACAGACAGACGGACAGACGGACAACAAAGTGATCCTATAAGGGTTCCGTTTTTTCCTTTTGTGGTACGGAACCCTAAAAAGACTCGATGATTGTCGATCCTGCAGGTGATCGACCCAGTTTTGATGCGACCACAAAAAATTCGATACACCACTGATCGAAACCATATAATTCTAGATTACGTTTTGTCGATTGTACATGTTTCGGCTACAAGTATTTCGATCTAGCGACTATTCATTACAATAACAGTCGAGCCAACGAACATTCGATAGCATGGTATTCCGAGAGTACGTAGTCGAAACTATGACATCACTAAGTAACTATAGAGAATTATTGTTTTTTGAGTTATTTTTTGTGAATAACGGCTTCGGAACCCTACACTGAGCATGTTCAGACATGCTCTTGCCCGGTTTTTTGTACATTCGTATCAGATGTGGGCGACGATAGTTCTGCCCTCTTTAGAGAAAAGGACGCAAGTCTCAAAGAACCACGTATGAATTAGTGACCTTATTTCTTAAGGTGGAAGGTTAAATTTACTTTGACTATGAAATTGCACATGCGTCCCTTTTATTTCGGAGGGCAGAGTTGTGCTGCTGGAGTTTTCCCGAGCGCTCGATAGATGGCGCTTTTACCAGCGGAAACACGCTAACAACTTGTCCCCCCAGAATCATAGGATCGAAGTATGACTGACATACTGATTAATTAACAAATAAGATTCAATTTCGTTTACTTACGAATACAGTTTTTGAAGACTCTAATGGTGTTATGCGTTAATTAATTCAATGAAAAAAATAAACTGTCTTTACAGTTTAGTCTATGTCAATTGATATAAATGTAAATAAATTAGAGCTGTTTGACACATAATGTCAAGCGAGCGTGTTTTTAGGGTTCCGTACCAAAATGGTAAAAAAGGAACCCTTATGGTGAGACTTCGTTGTCTGTCTATCTGTCCGTATGTCACAGCAGGTTTTCTCAGCAACTACGAATGCTATCAACTTGAAATTTGGCATAGTTGTACAACTTGCTTGCCCGCATCTGTTTTTAGTAAAAAAATGGAGGGTTGAAAAATGAAAGTGGTTTGATTATAGCAAGTGGGGTGTCATATGAAAGGGCTCAATCTGCACATTTCAAAACATTTTTATTTTTTGATGCTCTTATTGTTTTGTAGCCAAAAATGTATAAAAAAAGACCATTCCCCCCTTATCTCCGAAGTTTATTAATCAAAATATCTGAAAAAATCCTGACGTATAGATAATTACTTATATTTTAAGGGAAAAATAAAACGAAGTGTTATTTAATTACAGTTTTTCGACAATTTTTACGTGTGTAACCTGGTGTGATCTCTTTATTATGTCTGAGTTTCACGGAAGTTTTATGTTTATAGTTGAAACATGTATAAAAAGTTCAATTTTAGACACTGAGGATGATAAATACTAATGCGAGAGGAGTTTTTAATCATATTCATATTATTTATTAATATTAACATATTTATTTTTATTTAAACAATGAAATAAAATATTCAGTTTTCTGTAATGATGTTTAACACAGAAAATTAAGACACCATTACAGAAAATTGAAAAGTTTTAAATATTATTGAAAAGTCCTCTCGAATTAGTAATTTATCAGTGTCTAAAATTGAACTTGTGTTTTTATCACATTTTGTAATATAAAATAAGTATAAAAAAAACTAAATGTAAATACTTTCAAAATTGCTTTCTTGGGGTTGGATATGAGGCTATTAAGAATCATTTAAGGTATATTTTACGAATAATGATTCATCCGTATCATATCTGGAGGAGCCCAAACTTGGTATGTTTTGAAAATGATTTTTTATTTTAATTTAAAACAAGTGACTGAAATCTAATGATGTTATATATTTTTAGAATCGGCTTAGGGAGCCCTTTCATTAAATACCACCAAAAATTCCCGTACAAAAAAAGATGACGTCATAAATCGTCTCCTTTTGTTTTCGTGCTACGGGTCAAATTTATTCGTATGGCCACAGATTACTATACTCTATAGGTATGGCCTAAAGATCAACACCATTTGCAGCATTTATTTGCGTAGCGCTAGCACTGGCTAGCACTAGAAAACATAGTTTCTTGTAATGGGAGTCCCCTAACCCCCTTTATTATCTCACTTTTTTAATTGTTTATATTTGTTAGTAAATCTACCGTTATACCACATATTCTGAAAAAACTAGTGAACAAAAAACCCTTTCGGAACTTGTGTCCTAACTCCTCTGATTAACAATTCTCAACATTCACACTGGGTTTATTTTACGTACTTATGACATTGGACACTTACTTAAACTCACACTTCATGTAATACCTAAGTAGTGGAACCAGTAATCGACAAGGACCAATGATCGACACAGATTCTTATTTTGCAGAAGATAAGGGTTACTCATTTGTTTTGTAACACTCAATTTATGACCGTATGATCTTTGAATTAAGAGTTAAGTGTCGATCATTGGTGCACGTCAGCTTAAAGTGTCGAACACTGGTGGCATTACGTCTTCCTGAAATTCCCACTTTTTCAGAATTCTTACTCTTATTAAAATATAAACATGTATAACCTGACAATCGACGTCACTAGGCCTACCCTTCCAACTCAACTTTCGTAATTGTGCGGCGACTCTCGGATCAGACGGACGTTCTCTTTCGTTACTGATAGTTCCCTTTTCGATTTTAGTTAATATTTGGGTTCTTTGTGTATTTGTAATGTTAAATGTATTTTTGCTTTAATTAAATTATTTAAGCGTTCGTGAACATATTTTTTAATTACTCGTAACTAACACCTCCGTTAGTTAAAACATGTAAATATGAAAATGAGGTAGGTCTAGGTTATGTTAGTTTTGCAGCAGGCCCGGAGGGCCAAACCACCCAGAAATAGGAGCTCCGCTCTTATTTCAAATCAATTAGACGATGTCGACGGAGCTTCGCTCACGCGGAGCTCCTATTTCTGGGTGGTTTGGCCCTCCGGGCCTGCTGCAAAACTAACATAACCTAAACCTACCTCATTTTCATATTTACATGTTTTATATTTTCATAAGAGTAAGAATTCTGAAAAAGTGGGAATTCCAGGAAATGACAATTATAGGCAGTAGTGATTTAAGAAAATGAGTAACTGATGAATTAGTACATTGTTGCAGAGGATAGAAAGTACGCGATTTTTGGACGAGTCATATAGAGGGCCGAAACGTAGTTGAGGTCCTCTAGTGCACAAGTCCATAAATTGCACTTTCTACCGAGGCAGACATAGTGCTTTTCACAACTACTGAGAGGAAATAAAATAAAAAATTATATTCAAAGGTCAAATTTTAATTCATGTTAATGTGACATCATCGCCAATTTTACCATAGATAACTTTTTTTTTAATCTGAAGCCCTATTCTCGTGGCACTCGAGATTAATAAACTAACATGCGAGATGAAGATGTCAACTCCATATAAAATTGTATTTGTTTCGCCATATCTCCCATGTAATTTCATCTCTAGTGGTTCGAGACTAGGGGCCAAGTTTGAATTACATTTAAAAAAAGCAGTGACATAGTTTTTAGTCTGTGTTAGGTTTTAGCAAAATGTTAACAAAACTACACTTAATATTTTACTTCACAAAATGGTGTGTTCTGATTGGTCGATATCAATTTTTCATTTTAAGGAGCTTTGACACTATAATTGATTGATTGATTTTCATTGGTACTTAAAGTTGGACAACAATGTTCTCGACCAATCAGCAAACACGCCGACAAAAACATTCTTGGTCTGTCCTTATAAGTGACGTTTTGTAACCCAAAACAAGACCATCTATGGCTATATTTCCGAGCAGTGTTGTGAAAAGGTATTTTGGTAAGTGTGAATTTTGGGAACTGTTAATCAGAGGGAGGAGTCAGGACACAAGTACCGAAAGGCAAAAACACACAGCATTATACTTCAACACGTATAACTAATCAGTAACTTAACTCGAATGAGCTAGCGAAATAGCTTAACAAAGAGTCTTATATTATTCGCTGGGGAAATCTTGCCAGCGCGATGTAGGAATCGAGTAACAGCGACATCTATCGAGATTTGAGTTAACTAAATTAACTTTGTTTTCTTGTATAGAAGTAACATTCAAAATTAGCATCATTTACGATTACTAACGCCATCTGTTGGCGAGTAGCTAACACTTCATTTATCACATAAGTACCAATTTCACCATACGATGTTAACCATTTATCAAAAAAATGGTTTTCCGGGTGTTTCATTTTACAAGGTTTGAAATAAAATCCACCAATATATCTAACATCATTTTTTATTACATCAAATAAATTATAAAGTTCATAGACAATTATTATTTTTAATTATTAAGAAGCACATGCGAAGTCTTCACTCGATATAAGCCAGCTATTTCTATATTATAATGAATTTATTATTAAAAATCATAATAAAGTATAACCAATATTTTTTTTCTCTATGCGTGGAGTTTTGCCAAGTATTGCGTGTCATTTAATTTTTAATTTTTACCGACTATTATTTAAATGTTCTTTTATAATAAAACCACCAATTACGACAAAATTAAACGTACCGTTTTGCATGTATAACTCGGCGATAAATAATAAAATATTGTATTTTTATTAATTTTTTCAACTACATGTCAGCCATAGTATTCAAGATTTGATGTCTAAAAGATTTCCCATCAGGCGGGTCGTCTGCCAGTCTCTGGCGATATTTTATGTTTTTATCAATATAGTATAGAAATAACTTGTACAAGCATCACATCGATCTACGTTAACTTAAAACACTTAACATCTACTTATTTTAAAAACATGGAGGCAAAATTTAAATATTGTCCAACGCGAATAGTTTAAAAGCGTCGCCATCTATATTTGATACGTGTGAAACTTGAAGTGACAACGGTCTTTTAAAAATGCCAAATATTTTTTATTTTGTATCTGTTAATCAAACTTTAAACAGCCTTATATTTTTTCCCTCCATGCTTTAATAGATAAATCTATCAAAACCCGTAAAATCCAAATGACATGGTAGTTTTTAGAAATATCACATGGCAAGAATTTTAGAATGTCAACACAACACTACGGACAGTTTCGATAGATTTGTCTATTGTTTTTCGTTAGTTTTTAATACTGATATAAAATATTATACGTCGTTAAATGCGTTGTAAAAAGTATATTTAACAGTTTAAACTTATTTAAAAATCATACATTCAGTACTTTAGTCTCATACTTTGATAAATGTAGCTATTGCTATACTGCTCTGCAGTTTAGATGCAGTATAGGAAGTTTTAAAACTTGAGAAAAATCTATGGCAATTTATAATCTCCAGTGACGCCATGCACTAAAACTACCATAGTTGTAGAAAATAAATAAGGAATGCAATAGAATGCACTAAACAGTACGCTTTACATGATCTTAATGTCTAATAAATTTACATTTAATAAGCCTAAATTATTAGCAACTAAATGGCAATAAATATAAATTTTATAATATATTTGTATTTTACAAAAAAACCTTCAGTCACCAACAGATATGAATAATTCTAATAATAATTATGACTACGTTTAATTATGGCTTATATTGTTAATATTCATTTTGTGATACGAAACATTTATTCCTAAAGATAGGTCGTACATAGGCCTTAAGAAAAGTTTAAGTAGATTTAAAATGAAAATGGCAATGTTCATGTCTAAAAAACGAGAGCTGGCAAGAAAGACCATGAAAATATTTCCAAAGTTAAAATGACTGGTCAGAATCCTAATTAAAGCTAACATTATAAACTAACTCCATAATATCATAGAATACTTAATTAAACAACTAGAAAAATAATAAATATTAATTATAATTACTTTTTATGAACACATAATTTAAAAACATCGCTATTTTTTCTTGTTTCTGTAAGAAAACATTGTCGTATTTTACTACAAAACGTATTAAATGGATAAAACTGTTTGTCAGTACGTACATTATAAATCTACTGTGCTAGTATTTTAAAAACTACATAGTATGGCGTCTCTAAATACCTTATAAAAGTGAGGTTATGTTCTTATTACAATATTAATGGTACCACATATAAAATCACAATTCGTCTGTAGAATTTCTTTTTATTTTAGTTGTTCGTGGTAAAGTTGGAAGTATACTCTAGCTAAATGAATTGAGATTTTTATGTTTCAATTGGCGCCCCTCAGACCGATATCCCTAAGTGTTTACATTGAGAAAACCTTTACAATTTATGAGATTAGGCCGCTACTACATTCGTACATGTACATTTTGGTAAATTCGTGTTTTATTTTGAATGTCTACTTGAGGCTACTTTGGGAATTTCCAGCTCAAAATTATTGTCTTGGCGCGATCAGTCCTGTCAAGAGAGTGTTGCCAGTTAAAAAACTAACAATTTAGTAGCTTTTTGTTTGATTTGTAGATAAGTAAAACAAGGGCAGTGTCGATAGTAAAACCTAAAACGGAGTAATAACGCCGTAAAGTTGCCATATTATAATGGTCGAAACACCGGTGTTTTCTAGTTCAGAACAGGATCTACAGCTGTTCTGCCACTTTCTCACCTTCCCAAAGCAAAGGACAAGGATGTAATAACCCCTACAATAAATAATCAACGTTCCTTATTGGATGAATGTTGACAGACATTAGGCGACTAAGGACTGCCTACTTATTACGTGAGACCCATGATATTTCAAGTGTGAAGAGGTAGATAGGTTAGCGTGCTCGGTAAATGACGAGTAGAAACTTGGCTCTTAGTAATGTACTCTGACTTGTCATCTGTTAATTGTGCCATTTGATGACTCCGAATGTCATTGTCGGTAACCTATAGTCACATTTGCTATGCTATATTTAAAAGTTAACTGACAGCTTTGCTATTTATGTATGATATATTTCATTAATATTGTGTAGACTTGCGCTTTTACAACAAATATACTGAGCAAGGGTTATTTAAACAATATATTCGGTTATCTTTCACCAAAAGAACGACTCGTGAGCTGTCAGTTTGCTACATGTGACTTGATCTACCTCTCTCCGCTTGTATCCTGCGTGAGCCCAGCGAGTGACGGTGGGCGGCGCCGGCGCAGTCTTCAGTGGAGGGGCGGGGCGCGCGCGCACTTCTTGCCGCAGGCGCATTTGCGCACGATCTCGATGTCTTTGGTGACGCGTGACCCGTCAGGGCACACCAGGCGGACCTGCAACGACCTCACTATGTTATGATACTAAATATTATATATTTGTGACTAGAGGATGGCTAATGAAAAAAAAGATTAAAGTCAGTTAGTAACACCACCTTAATATTTGGTCTCCGCAGTAATATAGGGCGACGGAACTAGTTATGGAGAACCAATGATGGAAACTTGATTCTTATTTTACAGGGGTATAAGGGTTATTCATTTGTTCTGCAACAATCAATTTAGGACCGGATGAAATTTGAATTAAGAGTGAAGTGTCCATTACTGGTGCCGTCACCCTGCTACAACAACATTGTTAAAAGAATGTTACAAAAAGATGAGAAATTTGAAGTGGCGTGATAATTGAAACTGAAATGCAACACAATTTCTCTTCGCGGAGGAATGATAGTCAATTTCTAAGCCTAAGGTCTCCCATGCCTGAGAGTGAGTGAGAGAGCACGCACCTTCCTCTTCTTGGTCTTGCGCGGCGCGCAGCAGTGCTGCTTGGCGCACGCGCCGCGGGCCCCGGCGCAGCGCGCGGAGCGCACGGCGCGGCGGCTGCGGCACGAGCCCTCCACCACGAACTCGCGCGTCGCCTCCTGCGTGGGAGGGGGTGGTGAATCAACAATCTCTATCAATAAATATCAATTGCCGCATAGTCTATTTGGTAGCGAGATCCTGCGTACGATGCTAGCGTTCCATTTTGGGTATGGGCAAATAATTGTGTTATGAGCTCGAGTATTTTTTCCGAGTCTTGGATGTTTTTTACGTATTTAAGTGTGTATTTCGCTGCCCGTAGCTACCAATATATAGCAAGGCTTAGTTTTGGACTAGGTCAATCCTTGTGAGATGGTCCTGTTTTTTTTTTTGGCAAGATGGCACGCGAGCACTCATCCCACCTGATGGTAAGTGGGATCTGAGACCCATAGACATTTGAAACCACAAGACTACAATCTCAAAACTGCAATCCTAAGACTTCAAATGCGTCGCCAACCCTGAGGACTAAGATGGAATGCCTCTATGCTAATAATTTCACCGGTTGTGTTATCCCCACACCGGAACACAGCAATGCGAACACTACTGCTTTGCGGTGGGTTAATGGATAAGATGGTGGTAGCGATCCGGACGGACCCTGCAAAAGGTCCTACTATCATTCTTTTCCTTACCTTTCTGCACCCTCCATTGGGCGGTGTCGGCGCAGGCGCGTGCTCGGCCTGTTGTTTATGAGACGGCGCCGCTACACAGAAAAACACACATGTCCCATGATTATTTACAATAACATCTATATCGTCCGAAATATTTTCTTTTAATTTTTATTATACTAATCTAACCTAACTTTTATCGCTCAACGGGCGTTCAAATTAAATATCTGATTAATGTTATTGCCTGTTATTAAAGACGTTTTTACTAATAATAAATAACAAAACAATTCGAAAAATCAACCTCTTTTGTCTATCCAAGACTCCTCGGATTTGACTAGGGAGAACTTCGTTGGAGAATCATGGCGCTGTCAAATTTAAATCCGCTATTTGACGCTGGGGGCGCTTTCAGACGGTTGTCTTATAATCGTAACAAGATGTCGCTAGCGTCGATATAGCCTGACTAGGAAAACCAAAACCGCAAGTGATACTTTTTTAATCTGTGTTTAGTAATCATAAGCTGCAATGCAATAGAAAAGATACTACGAGTATTTAACTTTTTCTGCGCTATCTATGTTCTAAATATTTACTATAAAAATATATCTATTCAAATTTTGGAGTAAATGTCTAAAGTCAATCACGTGGTTAACAGAGTAAAAAAAATATTAGAATGGGCTATATTTCATTGTAAGTCATTGCAATAAAGTAGTACCAACAAAGTGGACCGACGACCTGGGGCGCGTTTTATAAAGCTACAAATAGCAATTTTACAGGTCTAAACTGGCAACACTGCTCAAATGGCTGGTCGTCATTAGTCGAGGTTGTGTCAAATGGAAACTTGTAACCTTTAAATTGTAATTTGTAGCTTTATAAAACAGGCCCCTGCCGTCAAACGGTAGAACGCTGCAAAGAAAAGCGGCTGAAAAGATGAGGATGAATGAATGTCTACCTGGGGAAGCTTGGACGTTGTTGACGGCCATCTTGCGCGGGGGCACCTTCTGCGCGATCAAAGATGTTCCGCCTGCAACAATATATTATTATGATTAACCTACAATACTATATTATATTATGATGTGAGAGGGGTGTATCTGTATGTCTGTTTGACTGTCTGTGGTATCGTAGATCCCAAATAAATGGATTAGTGCGGTCGCGGTAAAAATAAAGAGTTCAATCGGATTGGTTCCTAGCGATATCTATTAAATATTATTTAAGAGACTAGCAACTACCTTAAATATTGAAAATGGGCAATTCTACACAAAGGAACAACATATATATATATATATATATATATATATATATATATATATATATATACATACAGTGGTGGTCACATAATTAGGAACACTTGTTTTTTTCCCATAAAATTGCCTACAAATATGACTTTAAAATTTTGACCACCATTCAAAAAGTTCTTGACCAATTTTATTATTAAATACAATTTACTTTAGATCATTAACTAAGGTTTAAATTTATGTACAATGGACTACTGTTAAAAACGAACCTTATATTTTATAGGAATTTAAAAACTTAGTGATGACCCTCGCGTTCATACAAAGTTTTAGAACTTTGTATGAACGCGAGGTATTTATTTTTTCAAATCCTTATAAAATGAAAGATCCGTTTTCAACAGAGATGAATTGTACATACATTTAAACCTTAGTTCATTAATGAACGATGAGTGTCACCAAATATTAAATTAGTTTAGACCTTTTGAATGGTGGTCACAATTGAAAAGTCATATTTGTAGGCAATTGTATGGGAAAAAACAAGTGTCCCTAATTATGTGGCCACCACTGTATATATACTCGTCCTGGGGCCTGTTTTATAAAGCTACAAATTACAATTTACAGGTTACAAGTTTCCATTTGACACAACCTCGACCAATGACGACCGGCCATTTGAGCAGTGTTGCCAGTTTAGACCTGTAAAATTGTAACTTGTAGCTTTATAAATCGTGCCCCTGGAAGGCTCACGCCCAGCGGCCGGACTCACCGACGGAGGCGCGGAGCTCGCACTGCGCGCCCGCGGTGCCGGCGCGGCAGCGGCACGAGTAGTCGCTGGGCCCGTCCTCGCGCACGCAGCGCCCGCCGCGCGCGCACGGGTTCGGCACGCACGGGTCCTGGAAACGACACTCATCTCCATTAATCAAGACTCTTTTGTTAAGAATTGTGATATACATAATTTGAATACAAGAAATAAAAATAAAATTGCTATTAAAAAATTTCGTGTCCGTAAGGTATATAAATCATTTGTTGGTCAATGCATTCATTTCTATAATAAATTACCTGACGAAGTTTTAAAGTTATCATTTCCAGCACTTAAAAATTACTTGAAAAAGTCGTTGATGTCGAAAGCTTATTATAGGGTCGAGGACTATCTAACAGATAAAAATGCTTGGCCTAAATTAAACACCTAAATAACTTAGTAATAGCTTAGTCAGGAAAATATCTAAACATTGTAGGTATAATTATTGTCTAGGGGACACGGTTTCTGTAGGAGAATGTATCAAAACTATGTGGTTGTTTTGCACCGTCATGGGTAAGTATATGTATATATATATATATATGATTATTATTATTACTATTTAAGAGTTCATCTGAACATACTGAGTTTTGTCACATTTTCCTGCTCAACTACGCATGATATATATATTTTAATGTTAAAGTCATTGTTTTATATAATGCTAGGTTAAGTTTTATAATTGTATAAGCAATATTTAAAAAACGACTGACTGTTGAGTTTCTTGCGGCGTTTCTTCTCAGCAGTGGTCTCTTGCGAAGCGCTGGTAGATTTTTGACGTGTAAAAGTGCCCGTGCGGCCTACTTACTGAATAAACATCTTTTATCTTTTTTTTTATCATTCATAGGGAATACATACATTAAATCACGCCTGTTTCCCAGAGGGGTAGGCAGAGCCCACTTCTTTCCTGACCCTGACCTGCTACGATCCTGACTAATCTCATTCGCTAATTATCCAGGGTGGTACTCTATAAACTGTACATATTGAAAGGGATGAAATTTTAGGTTAATTTATAGGTAAAACATTTTTTTTTAAATTTTTAGCCACTGGTTTTTTTTTACAGATTGTCAAACTTTTTAATAAAGTTTGGGTACTACACTTACTTGTGAAGGTGTAACTTTTGATCTAATAGCCCAAAAAAGATAAAACAAAATGCATAGTATTGACATTAGTTAGGTTTATAATAATTGATAACAATATTAGACCTATTAAAAAAATAACTGAGTAACTGCTTTTTTTGTGGGAAATTACTGCAAAAATATCATTTTGTTTTCATAAAAACACGATTTTCTTAAAATTTTGCAGATATTTTACCTATTTTTTTTTCTAACATTTTCCGATCTAAAATCAAACGAGGAATAATAATAAGCAAAAAAAATAATAGTGAAATATCTACAAAATTTTGAGAAAATCGTGTTTTTGTGAAAACAAAATTACATTTTTGCTGTTTGAAAATTTAAGAAAAAAAAGTGGCTAATTTTTTATTTTATTGTTTTACTTATAAATTAACCTAAAATTTCATCCCTTTCAATATGTACAGTTTATCGAGTACCACCCTGTATAATTAATTTAATTTAATTTACACGTGTGGTTGCCGGGTTAGAATAGCGCCACTCCATGTCTTCCCGTGGATGTCGTAAGAGACGACTAAGGGAATAAAGGCTTGTAGTACTGTTAGGCGATGGGCTTGCAACCTGTCACTAATACACTGGTAAACATCTTAGCCTGATTGTGCAAAATGTGGTTACAGAATTATCCATAAGTTTTTAGAGTTGTGAGTTTATGTATGCATGTTTAATTTAAAATACGAGTACCTAGTTCCAGCATAACATACCTTGTGGAAAGATAAAAAAATTAACAAATAAATACAATGGGTACCCTTCATCTGGCATAATTTTTTTTGACATAATCATCATTTGGCATACTCGTCATTTGGCATAATCATCATTTGGCATAATCATTTTTTAGCATACAGTCTTTTCTTCTGAAACCGTACACTTTCAGGATTATTTAAAATATTATTGCATAGAACCGATTAGGTTAGGTTAGGTTTATTTTGTAACAATGTAGTTTTTGTATTTATTCTGTCACTATCTATAAGTATTTGTTTGTTAGTATATATTTTTGTATTACCTACACTATTTATTCGTTTAGCGTACCGTCCGTCTGTCACAAACGGAGCTGGCTGAAAATCAGCGCTGCAGGTGTTTAACACCTCAGCATTATGCTGAGCCAGTGTCCGAAGACACGCTCACTACTCTTTTTATTGCTGAATTCTGTTTTTACTTTTTTTTCCGTGTGTCTTATGTGTGTAGTGAATAAATGTAATTTTCTTTCTTTCAGTGAAAAGCGCACGCGCAAATCAAGTCTACGCGCACGCATCCGATGTGGCTGGGCCTCTGTCCATTGCGTGGCGCGGTCGGGTAATAAAGGCGTGTCCGTACCGGCGCGTGCTGCGGGTCCTGCATGGCGGCGTGCGGCGGCGCGGGCGGCGCGTCGTCCTCGCCGCAGCCGGCGGCGGCGCGCGCCACGCGGGCCGCGTTCACGAAGTCCACGCGCTTGTGGTTGATCCACGCCTCCTTCACGCAGCCTAGGGGGGGATCACGTTACTATAATTTTATTTATTTATTTATTTAAGCTTTATTGCACAAAAGAATACTCTTAATATACAAAAGGCGAACTTAATGCCATAAGGCATTCTCTACCAGTTAACCTTTGGGCAAAGCAGAGATTGTGGTGGAGGTGCAACATAGGGTCTAACATATATATATATACAAGGTACCTACGTATCAATATATTAAATAAATATAAATACATCTATAATTTTCATTAAATAATTACATACCTACATAATATAAAGATGAGGATAAGCACAAAACATTACATATAACGCAATCAGAAAATCAAGATGATGTCAATTCCACCTACAGAAAAACTCTCTTATTACTAGGTGCGCTTGCCGTCCCCGGGCGAGTCTAAATGGAGCGAAGCTAAAGATGAACCTTCAAAAAGATTACGAGCGAAGAGCGCCGCTTAAAATCGAAGTTTCGGCACGTTTCCCATTATTCCCATTGAAAGTCTATGTCCGATTTTCAATTTTATTTTGTCTAAACCATCTATGGCTAGATGTCGTATTACGGGCTAAATTTGATCCTGATATCTCTAACAGTTTGGCGTATGCGGACAAACGAAAATCCGAATCGGGGAAGAATGGATTTTTCCTCGCAGAAAAATAAAACATAGCCTATGTTCATCAGAGAAAATGTAGGATTCTAATGGTGAAAGAATTTTTCAAATCGGTCCAATAGTGTCGGAACCTATTCAATGCAAACAGACAAACAAACAAACAATCAAATCTTTCTTCTTTATAATATTATTGGAGATGAGAAAGTTTGGATGTTAAATGTTTGTTACTCATCGCGCTTCAACCACTGAACGGATCGGGATGAAACTTGGCACACATACAGTGGTGGCCACATAATTAGGGACACTTGTTTTTTTCCCATACAATTGCCTACAAATATGACTTTTCAATTTTGACCACCATTCAAAAAGTTCTAAACTAATTTATTATTCGGTTACACTCATCGTTCATTAATTAACTAAGGTTTAAATGTATGTACAATTCATCTCTGTTGAAAACGGAACTTTCATTTTATAAGGATTTGAAAAAATAAATACCTCGCGTTCATACAAAGTTGTAAAACTTTGTATGGACGGGTCAGCAGTAAGTTTTTAAATCCCTATAAAATATAAGGTTCGTTTTTAACAGTAGTTCATTGTACATAAATTTAAACCTTAGTTAATGATCTAAAGTAAATTGTATTTAGCAATAAAATTGGTCAAGAACTTTTTGAATGTTGGTCAAAATTTAAAAGTCATATTTGTAGGCAAATGTTAAAAAAACAAGTGTCCCTAATTATGTGACCACCACTGTATAGGTCAGGTCCTGGAATAGGACATCGGATAGTCTTTTGGAAAAACCATCTCATTACTACGAGAAAACAAATTATTTTTTAATTAATGGGCAATCATTGGGCAATTATTTTTTTATCAATGGATCCTAGTGAACGGAGGAGTTGGAAGTGACATTTTTTTTCAGTGAAGATAATGATCATGAGACTGTTCACCTTTGAAGCTGGTGATGTTCCGCAGGTGCCAGCGGCTGAAGGCGTCGCGCGCCACGTCCTCGGGCACGCCGCCGATGTACATGGGCCGCTCCAGCCGGAGGTACTCCTTATTGCCTGCCAGACGAGAACATATTGGAATAATAGTGTACATAATTTTACATTTAAGGCCCAGTCACACCGCTTGCGTGACGTGCACGTGCGCGTTCGCTTTCCACTGCGTTGTATAGTATGAATTCTCATTACATCATGTCACTATACAACGCAGTGGAAAGCGAATGCGCACGTGCACGTCACCCAAGCGGTGTGGCCGGGCCTTAAGGGTGCGGCTCCACTGTGGCGGAGACGAGCGGAGCGGGGCGGAGCTGTGCCAATATTAAGGGTGCGGCTCCACTGAGGCAGAGACGAGAGGAGCGGAGCGGAGCTGTGCCAATATTAACCAATAGAAGACGCATGCGGTCACGTCGAGCGCGCCTTGCGCACGTTAGTTTATATTCTATTGGTTAATATTGGCACAGCTCCGCTCGTCTCCGCCTCAGTGGAGCCGCACGCTTACCAATAGAATATAAACTAACGTGCGCAAGCCGCGCTCGACGTGATCGCATGCGCCTTCTATTGGTTAATATTGGCACAGCTCCGCTCCGCTCCTCTCGTCTCCGCCTCAGAGGAGCCACACCCTTACGCTAAAACTGAGAGCCGCTTATGAGAGGTTTCCTTTTATGGGCCGCACAAAGTAACGTAAGCTGCAAAACCGCGTAAGTAACATTTTTAATGAGTAGCAAAATGCACCTTTTTTCTAAGACGTTAAGGTTTATTTTGTATTATAATAAATTTGTTGGTTACGCTGTTTTGCAGTATCACCGACGATCTCATCAATAGGTGAAACGCTCAGTCACGGGTAGGAGTTCATTTTTACAACAAAACTCATCCTTCGATTTCAAGACTTTAGGGCCTGTTTCGCAATCGACAAGTAAATTTATCTGCCATTTAAAGTTAGCCCTCTCCTTGTCTATTTTCTAGTGCAAGAAAGAGAAAGGGCTAAATTGATGTGCCAAATATGCGTTACATCGATCGTCGATTGCGAAACAGGCGGTTAGTTTTTTGCAGAACAATAGTACATTATTGCCTAGGCATGGAAGTAGGCAATTGCGGGCTGAGTATTGGTTTAAAGTTTTAAACGGACGAGCTTGCGAGTCCGTTTAAAAATACGAAGCCCGCAATTGCTGTTCCTGCCGAGGCAAATATAGTGCTTTTCTCAAAAATCGCCAGTTTTTTTTTGTGTTGGAGTAAAATCTTCATCGCTTGATCTCATTTTTCAAATTGCATACAACCAAAAACTTCATGTGGAAAAACCATCACTCTTTACCGCCTTTTTGTTTATGACAAGGAAAAACGCAAGCTTTGTTTTAAAAAAAAACATTAGCTATTCCAAACACAGATAAAAAAGTTATGTTTCGAATAAAATTTGGATGTATAAGACTTGTGCCATCATTTTATTATGGGCTTTTTCACTTTTTAAAAAGTTACAAGCCAGATAGTAATGGAATTTGTATGCAACATTGCGGGCTTGTGAAGCGAGGACGCAATGTTTTTTTTTTAATTTGGGAACTGTCAGTAAACTATGTACTTCGCGTCTCATTATGTAGATAGTAATGTCAACATTTCCGAACATTTTTGAGAAAAATATTAGTTATGAGGGCGCCACTGGACGCTCGGTGCATTCTTAAATAAAGACCGACCTCTACATTACCTAACCAGGCTACCGTCGTGGAAGACCATAGGGAAGGCCTATGCCCAGAGATGGAGGTTCTCCGGCTGATGATGACGAGGCTACTGAATTGCTTGGAACATCCACTCAGGGCTTGGGAACGGTTCAAAAAATACCGGTTAATAATGGTTCTTAACCAGGTTCTTCGTTAAAGCTCGCTGGGAGCGGAATAGATTCGCGAGCGTTATCATCGCTGGGATTACCCTGGTTTTTTAGTTTTTTTTTTATACCAATAATGTGGCAAACAAGCTTACGGCCCGCCTGACGGTAAGCAGTTACCGCAGCCTATGGACGCCTGCAACACCAGAAGTATCCCATGCGCGTTGCCGACCCTTTAAAAACCTATTTACTCCTCTCTTGATGAACTGCATACTATAGTTCCCAGGGAAAACCTCAGCAGGAAGCTCATTCCACAATCGGAGCGTTCGCGTGCACCGAGTCAAAAGGCCCAAGCTGGGCCGCGTTTTATAAAGCTACAAGTTACAATTTTACAGGTCTAAACTGGCAACACTGCTCGAATAGCTGGTCGTCATTGGTCGAGGTTGTGTCAAATGGAAACTTGTAACCTGTAAATTGTAATTTGTAGCTTTATAAAACAGGCCCCTGATCCATGTGCTCCTGCCCAGAGATACACTCCATCTTGGGCTGGACTTGCGACTTATACAACAGCAGTCTTTGCCCCGACGTGAACTACCACTTCGCTCTATTCAGCACACCGAGCTTTTTAGACGCCAGCTTGACCTTGTCTTCTAAGTGACTTCGGAACTGAACGTCGCTGGAGATGTCGACACCGAGGATCTCAATACTCTTTGAGATGGTAAGGGGTGTATTCTGGAACTGTGTGGCGATAATCAATAGAGATTCTACCTTCACTTGGATGGCTTGGCCACTATAATGTTTTCATATGATTAGGCCTGCTTAGTTTCAAGCTGAGGAAGTGAGAATGCAACTAAAGAGTTAGCTATTCAGGTGATAAAGACGAGAAAATGGTGGTGGTGAGTGCGAACAAATGAACGAGCGAAATTATCCTGTATTTCGAACAGGATCAGTCTTTGATCAAAACCGAAATTATATTGATTCTGTTCTGCGGAATCGAAATGGTGCTCTATTAATGTATGGCGCCTGGAGTCTCTGACGAACTGGTTAAAAAATAACCAGGTCCTGACTTCACTCACCCTCGTTGATGATGGAGCGCGCCGGGCCGTCGTCGACGCGCAGGGTAAAGTTCTTCTTCACCGCCAGCAACTCCGCCTTGTGGTACGCGCCGTCAGACACCATTTCAAAACTACGACAATATATTTGGTGTGTACAGTCAAGGACGTACCCAGCTTTTGGCTCAGGGAAGGCTTTTTAGGCCGGGGGAGGCCTTTAGGCCCAGGGGAGGAATTTTGGCCCAGTAGATGCCTTTTGGGTCAGGAGAGGGATTTTGGCCCAGGGGAGGGCTGTAACCCAGGGCATGGCTTTCGGCCCAGGGAGAATACAGTTTCTATAGTCAAACTTAAAGGGCATTGGGTAAATTTGTTTGAAGAATATTGTATTTTTTTTTCAGCGGCCACGAATGATTCTTACATAGTTATTTAGAGGACCTCTAAATACACATAGATATATATAATTTATGGCGTTAAATAATATCGGAGCGGAGATTTTAAAGATTAAAGTGTTCAGTTTTTAGTACGAAAGTACGCCCAAGTATGAATATTTAAATATCTCAGCTCCGATGCACTTAAGAGTATTACATTACATAATAAAATATGTTTATTTTTAATAATTCTATCATAATTTGCCACTTTGACGAATGGCCGCTCACCTTGAAAATGTATGAATTTTACAAATGACAACACTTTTACCCAAACCCCTTCAGTTCAAAATTAATTCAACTGCAACTCATTTGACATTCCTCATTTTCGAACTTTGAAGTTTTATTCCAATTTCAAAATCGATCCAAATCTTTTTTCATAAGTTCCAGACTTAGACCAGTCATTATGGCGTAGGAAGGCCAAGTCCAGGAATCACCCTGTGACATGATTATGAAACTTTATCCTAGATTATCCCAAATAATTACCTGTACATAGTGGAAGTGGGGTGGTTTCCGACATCATAGCTGATGCGAATGCGGCCGTTGAAGAGCTCTACGGCGAGGTGCTCATTGTCGCCGAAGTACATCAACACGCCGTGGTGCTGAGTGGTGCTGAAAACTGGAGGAAACACGTTTGTTGTCGTGGAAGAAGGATGCTAGTTGCATAGTAATACTATAAGCATTTTAGATTTAATGTAGTTACCCATAGAGTAGAGAATGCTTTGACTACGACATTGCAAATACTACTCTCCTAAGCCAAAAAGCGGTAACTCAAATTTTATAGCCAAAGCAAATTCAATATTCTCCTGCTAGCAATAAGGTTGCGATTGCTTCTGACGTTTTATTTGAGATGCGTCCATTTGGATTAGCAACGCAGAATAGCTGCCTTTTTTGCTATTACGGTGGTGTTGTAGATTAATTTAGCTAAACTTACGTGACGCCCGATAGGCCTTTTAGAAGGCCTTCCGTCAAAGTTCCTTTAAACTATGAATGAGAAATATCCATGTCAATCATCAACTGACTTTAGTGGTGTTAGGACCGCAGGGTCCGGATCGCTACCACCATCTTATCCATTAAACCACCGCCAAGCAGCAGTGTTCTCATTGCTGTGTTCCGGTGTGGGGATAAGACAACCAGTGAAATTACTAGCATAGAGGCATTCCATCTTAGTCCTCAGGGTTGGCAATTTGAAGTCTTATGATTGCAGTTTTGAGATTGTAGTCTTGAGATTTCAAATGTCTATGGGTCTCAGATCCCACTTACCATCAGGTGGCCTGAGTGCTCGCGTGCCTTCTCCTTGACATAAAAAAAAATGCGGATTAGCTGCACTCACCAAGCGTGACGTTGGCCTGGGGGCTGGTGCGCAGCGGCTCCAGCTCGACGAGCGAGTCGTTGTGCATGAAGGTAAGCGACGTGAGGTACTCGCAGAGCCGCCCTGTAGACATACAACGTTAGTACATAAGAATAAATACTATTAGAAGGGCATCTTCGGCGTCGTTGTATGGATTTGACAGCAAAGCCGTCAAATAATTACCTACAGCGCCCCACGCCCCGCCTTACCCCTCTCTCGCCAGTCGCAAAATTAGGGTTGTGACAAGTATATAATACCCCTATAAAACTATACGATAAAATAAAACTAAAATGTCCGTAAAATTTCAAATCCGTAAAACTTTCCAATAGTTCCACTGACATATGAGTGTGACAGCGGCACAAGTCGCGGCGCTAACTAGTCTATGTAAAAATTAAAGTACTTTTATTACAATTAAATCAGATATAAAGTTGTAGAACAAACGCAAAGCCAATAAAACTAATTTATATATGAAGGACGTATTCGTGCATTTTATTAATTTAGCAACTCCTTCTTTTATAACGTTTTCACTGAAATAATATCTTATAGACTTACTTAATTACGATTAATATTGGATAAAACATAAAGTGCATACGTAAATAATGTATTTATTTAATTCTTTCTTTTTAACGCTCTTTACTTAATGTGTTTATGTTACAAATAATAAATAAAGATTCAAACGTCGTTGATATTAGTAATTTGCACCAAACCTAACGTTTGCATATTCTATAGGCTTTTTACTTTCGATTAGTATGTAATTTGTCTATTAAACAAACATTTGCAATTTAAAAAAAAAAGTTCATTTTTAATTTTTTTTTTAATGATATAAGTACTGGACTGAAACTTTTCAGCCTACCTATGCGCCACATATTATTTAGCGTATTCAATTTGATATAAAATACTTTTCATCGAATAAACAGCCCGGTGCAAATCTTCACCTATTCGGATCTTAGACCATAAGTGACCTCACTGTGTTTGTCTGTCAAGTCTTACCGGAGTAGCCGGGCGCGCACTTGCAGAGGTAGTCGCTCGGCGCCGACAGCAGCGGCCGCTCCATCATAATGTCGTCCTGTAGAAGAGCCACTGCGCAT
Source organism: Acleris literana (assembly GCA_946894065.1). NCBI lineage: Eukaryota > Metazoa > Arthropoda > Insecta > Lepidoptera > Tortricidae > Acleris > Acleris literana. The sequence goes on along the minus strand of OX335693.1, from coordinate 1,159,987 downwards.
TACTCACACAACCGCGCACACACACATTATCGTACGGTCATCGTCATAAATAACAATCAGGGCTTGGGAACGGTTTGAAAATAGTTATTTATGTGACTGGTGTATAATGAGATTCATTAATACACGAGTGTTTTAATGCCTAATTATGCGTACAGTCGCATACACAACTTTATCTACATCCATAATATATCATACATTTTCTACAATATGCGAGAAACCAGTTCCTGAGGGCTCAGACAAGATGCACTACGCTAACTAACGTTTCTATTCGATTCGTTTTTAAACCAATCGCGTCACTGGGAGATGACGTGATACGAAAAGTCACGTGGTCTACCAGTGACGCGATTGGTTTAAAAACGAATCGAATAGAAACGTTAGTTAGCGTAGTGCATCTTGTCTGAGCCCTCTGGGGTACCCTGTATCCTAATGTACCGGTGTATCGTAATGTTCACTTTACAGTAGGGAAGATGGGGTGGCTTCGTACACTTTTTACTCTAAGCCCTGTAAAAAAAAAACTAACCGAGAAATGAGATGAATGTTACTTCATCTTCCACTTATTTGGCTATAATAATTGTGTATTTTAGTTTGGATACAAAGCAACTGTGCCAAAATATAATGGTTTTCCCAAAAAGTGGGAAACGTACGAATGCACCCCATACGTGGGGCGGCTTCGTACACTATTCGTTTTTTCCCAGGATTCATTGGATTTTCAGCTATTTCACCTGTTTCAGTCACCTTTTAGGCATATCTTACTGACCTGGTTTTGTGATTATAATTATTCTTGATATACATTTTTTTAACTTTCATGGGGTGCATTCGTACAGTATAAAATAACATACATTTTGACTGTACGAAGGTACCCCAACCAAAACGATCCGAAATAAATATAAATAAAAAATAACTGTTAAAGTAACCCCAAAACCATTGTTTACATATTAATCTCAAGCATCTAATTACAAACTATATAAAATCATTTTTTCTAATTCGAGTAAAACTTATTAGAGACAGACGCATTCAAAGGATAACCAAAAATTACTTTCGGGTCGCGAAAACACATATCAATTATTTCTGGCGAAATCTGCTGCCGCACTGCCATCGCTGTTTGAGGGTAGCCTATGCATATGAGCGGCAGTCACGCATACAAATATGAACGCTTCAGCGTGTTGGATAGTCGAGATATGACCACTGTACGAATGCTCCCTTTGTACGAAGCCACCCCATCTTCCCCTGTAGGTTACCGATACTTTAATGACATGTAATACTTTAATGATAACATTAAAGTACAACCACAGATACAGGTTACTTAATAGGGCATTTGCTTATCGTTTCTGAACATATATTGAAGTTATGATATGGGTGTAGATAAACACCTGTTAATTATGGTTCATAACCAGGTTTTTCGTAAACACAAGCTCCATGTGGAATCGATTTGCGAGCGTCATGATCGCTGGGATTAACCTGGTATTTTTGATCCCTCCTGCAGTTGGATGGCATCGCGAATAAAATGATACGCAACTATAGAGCTAGTTTGTAGGGTAAGAAAGACGAGAAAACGATGGCGGTGCGAACAAATTAGCGTGCGAAATTAACCGTTATTTCGAGCAGGAGTTTTATTTTGCTCTTTGGTGAACCGAAATAATATCGGTTCTGTTCGAGCAGAATAGTGTGTATATACATATTTGATGTCGACTGTACAAGTGGAAATTCTGTCAGGTGTTTCGCATTGAGGTGGCGGCGTTACCTGCAGCGCGAGCGCGGGCAGGTAGCAGACGCCGTGCACGCAGTCGTGGTGCGCGCAGGGCGACGTGCCGAGCGCGGCGTGCGGCGCCGCCTCGCAGTAGCGCCCCGCGTACCCCGCCGCGCACGCGCAGCGGTACTCGTCCAGCCCGTCCTCGCACGTCGCGCCGTTCTGGGGACGAACATAGTACATTGATCAATGATGAAGCTGGTGATGAATGTTAAAGGTGGAGTTCTCCCAAAACAATTTGTCATGATATGAATATTGTATATAACCTTTCATGAAATATAGTTTTTATTGCATTTGTTATTTAAGATTTAAGATTTGTTAATTACTTTGTTTTAATAATATTTTGAAACTGTATGCGAACCCTTTGGACACGGATATTAACTGCCAGTAGGTAAGTACTTGTGTTTATGGGTTGCCGTTAGCAATATACAAGTAGCAGAACATTCTCAAAAGTTAGGAAATCTTCTCAAGAAATTACTGAGAATATTATCGGAAACACTTAAGAGCATTGAGAATGTTCTCTTTTCATACAATATTTAAGAATATTCTTAGAAATTTCCGAGAATTTCTCATAAGAAACTTTCACAATCAAAGTTACTTTTCGGTACAATGCTAGTTGCCGGTAGGATTTTGCATAATTTAAATAATTTATAATAATCTTCTTTACATTTACTTCTAGTTTTATATATCACTAGTAGTTTTAGATAGATGTGATTGTTAGTGACCTGGCACATGTGGTTGACGCAGTCGTCGGCGTTGCTGGTGCAGTTCTGGCCGGAGTAGCCGCGCGGGCAGGCGCAGCTGTAGTGGCTGCCGTGGTCGGAGCACGCGCCGCCGTTCGCGCACGGGTTGAACTCCGACGTACAAAACGGGATCTTCTTCTCGCAGAATTCGCCTGAAGAAGAATTATAGTGTTAAAATCGATGATTTATTAAGTCATTAAAGCACACAGTATTGAAGGTATTTGGAATGTCAATTTTTTTAATTTCAAGACTGCATTCTTAAGACTGCAAATGCGTTTTAGATGGAATGCCTCTATACTAGTTATTTTAGTGGTTTTATCCCCAAACGGAATCAAAATAATACGCATGCTGCTTGGCAGTAGGATAAAGGGTAAGATAGTGTTTACGATTTCAACGAATCCTGCACACAGGGGCGCCGACTCCGTGGGTGCTCGGGGGCTCAAGCACCCATGAGAGTTAATTAGTGGGTGCGGAGCTCCCATGACCATCATGGCCATGCTAATAACTAAAATAAAAGTCATCATGCTATTACACACTTGATCAACATGGAACTATTTCTTTTCACGAACAAAAAATTACAGACAAACACCTTAGCCTAATTGTGCAAATTGCGGTTATAGAATTATCAACAAGTTTATAGAGATGTTTGTAATTCTGTAGCTCTGCCTACCCCACTCTGGGAACGAAGGCGTGAGATTATGTATGTATGTAAAATTACAGACTCACCCCCTTACTAATAAACGTTGAGTAACGGTTGTATAGCTATACAATGTTTTGTCCTTATCTGTCAAATTCAAATGTCACAATGACAGATAAGGACAAAACATTGTATAGCTATACCACCGTTCCTCAACGTTTATTAGTAAGGGGGTCAATGTATAGAAGATGTTGTTTCTTTTATATGTACTCATTGCGAATCAACCAAAGATATGAAGTCGTCAAATTATTAAAAATTGTTTAAACTATTCCAGTATCTATATGCACCGCAGAAAGATCATTTTCAGCATTACGGAGAATAAAAACATATTTGAGGAGTAAGTACTATGTCCCAACAAAGACTAAATAATCTCATGGTAGTGCATGTAAACGGAGAAATAGAAGATGATTTGGACCTTGAAGAAATAAATAAATAATAAATAAATAAATATCACGGACGGGAATGTCACACCAATTGACCTAGTCCCAAACTAAGCTCTAGGCTTGTACTATGGGTACTAGACAACGATATAAATACTTACGAGTATATAGAGAAATAAATACTGAAATACATAGAAAACATCCAAGACTCAGAAACAAATATTCGCGCTCATCACACAAATATCTGCCCTTACCGGGATTTGAACCCAGGACCCCTAGCTTCGTAGGCAGGGTCACTACCAACTAGGCCAGCGCAGCAGCAGCTGATATATTTATAAATAGACCTGTAAGGTTGTCAAAATACGTTCGCTTTGATTAAAAACGATTGCCAATAATTAGTGTTTAAAATATTCCTCCAGTAAAAACGTTTATTATTTTTTATAGCTAAAGTAAAGTTTTATAGTAATAACTGTATTTCCTCTTGCTGCTTATAAAAGTTATGTCACACACTGATATCATAATGGTTTAATTTTAATGTACATTTTTGTTAAACTTAATTAATACAGTATTACCACACTCACTCATACGTATTTAAATAAAGTACCTACCGAAGTGTACCTCAATACGCCGAATGAAAAGAAATACTACTTTTAAATATATATATAGGTATGTAGGCATAGGCATCTAAATATCAGGAGCACCCACGAGGTTTTTTAAAAGCTGGCTCCCCTGCCTGCACAAGGTCCTACGATTACTAAATCACAGCTGCTTGGCGGTAAGTTAAATGTATGTACCTGGAAACAAGTTTTTACGCCACAAAGATGTCTTGAAGAGACATCTCACAACATTTATCAGGTCAGTTGTATTGTACGTCTTGCAACCGTACCCTTAAGAACAAATTTAATCAGTCACATTCGCTCACACCTCCGGAATTAGCTGGGTTCAACATAGACGTATACGTCTATACTCGGAACTGTAATTAAAGACCAACGTGGGTTGCCACTAATTAAACAAATATTTGCCTTAGTATATTTCCACTTTTTAAAAGACCGCACTAAGAATATTTATTTGTAGGTAGTTTTAAACCTTCCATTTAAATAAACAAGTTAATTCAAGTTACTTACACAAATACAAGATGGCCTATTAAATATTTAACCATAGAAGATTTTTGGTAGCAAAACTGTTATTGCACTTGTAATACTTCAGGTATTAATAACATTTGGTACGATAAATAAACAATAGTTGTAAACAACGTTAGATGAAATTTAAATAGTACATACGTTTAGCTATTAAACAAAATAACAGGCCAAAAGTGTGTAGCTCACTTTATAATGACAATCATAGGGCATTTTACCAGCCATGACACCATGGGGTCCGTGGGTAACTGTCAAGTTTAAATCAAGCATAAGTGTAAGGCATCCGAATTTAGCTTGTCATTTTGTTTTAGCTGATAAAAAAATCGCCATTGAACACACACACCCGCCCTTTAATTACTTAACACACTATATGAGAAAATATTTGTTTTGGGATATTTTAATGTTTTGAATATCGGGTAGAAAAAACATTGAATACATATTCCCTATTGTTAAATATAACTTTTGATATTGAAAATGTTAGAATTATCTACAAATATTAACAACAATTTGATTATCAATGCAAAAAGGTTTGCTGACTCTGAAATGTTCCATTGACACTGAAATAAGCGTTTTTGACACTTGTGACAGTGACGTATCTATCGTAGTTTTTTTGGTCTTAAATTACAGTTTCGAGTATAGGAGGACATTATTATCACCATCATCATGTATATCCATAGATGTAGCCTAGCTCTGTAGCGTAGTGTCCACTCACCCATGTACCCCGGCGCGCACCGGCACGTGTACCCCTCGAGGCGGTCGACGCACGAGGCGTTGTTCCGGCAGCGGTGCTGCGCGCAGTCGTCGATGTTCACCTCGCAGCGCACGCCGGTGTAGCCGGGCTGGCATGCGCAGCTGGAAGAAACACGGTAGATTCAACAAAAAAATATGAAATGGTTGTTTTCAAACCAATCAAGCGTAAATTAACCGTCAATCTATGAGCAATTATTCGTTAGTTAATCGTCAATCATCAATCAATTCTCCTACTCTTATTAAAACTCACTTTAATCGTCAATCACAACTACTGATGTGCAAGTTGCGGAAAGTTTCCAAAAACTTGGAAAAGTTGTAAGAAATTTCCGGAAACTTTCACTTGAAATATAGGAAACTTAAATTTAAGATTCGGAAAGTTTCAATCCCCGAACAAAATTGTGAGAAGTTTCCGAAATTTTCCTACATGAAAAATTCCGCAATTTTGGAAAGTTTCCTTTGGCGCATCAGTAATCACAACTCACGTCACGAGTCAATAATCATTCATTCTATCATCAATCAAATAGCAATCAATTGTCAAAACATCATCAAGCATTGAAGATTGACTCCTCTATAAGTAATCAATCATTGGTCAGTTTATCATCAGTCAACTGTCTTTTTCAATCTATTATCCATGTTTATCAAGCGTCGAGAGGGAGACCAAGAATAACTTATTAAGACCAATTATAAAAGAATAAGACATCGTGCCGTATCAGTGTGTTAGGCTTGGAAAAGTAAAGAATGGAAATTACTCCACCGACAAACGCATAGCTCTTGAGTAAATGATAATGATCACGCGTCACTTAATTGTCAATCAATCGTCATTCAATCAATATCAATACTCACTGAAACCGGCCCTCCTCCAAAAGCGTGCACGTGCCATGCGCGCACGGCTCCCCGTAGCACGCGTCGATCTGATGCGCGCACGTGGCCCCGTGGAAGCCGCGCGCGCACGCGCACCTGAACCCGCCCGTCGCGCTCGGGGAACACACCCCGCCGTGCTCGCACGGGTTGTTGTAGCAGCGGTCGCATTTGGAAACTATGTCCGACGGCGGTTTTCCTGTAACGACATCTAGCGGTGAGTAGGTGAAGCTTTTGGTACGTGGACAGAGCGACATCTAGCGGCGTGTAGGTTGAGATTCTGATTTGTGAACCAAATAGTCGTCTTTTTACAGTGTAATTTAAAGTGGGCCAGTAAGCATATTTCTCCGAATGTTTAAATTTAGAGTACTTATCCAAAATTCAAATCCAAATTCAAAATAATTATTCAGTAAATTGACCACATGAGGGCTCTTTTACACGTCGTTAATATCATAGAGGAAATGTATACTTTATTTATGGTAATATAGAGAGAATCTATTAGCCGTACATCTAATAAGACCATCATTGCGTAGAAAAAGCACAGCAAGGAACTCCAGCATAATTTCACTTTTGCAATAAATACAATAATACTTTAAAAAAATATTGTATTTAAGTATTAAGCACAAATAAAATCATTACAAATGTAAGATCACAACATTAATTCCCAATTAGCAAGACTACTGACCGTCGCACACGAACGCCGTCGACTGCGTGCTCAGTATGAGCTTGTCCTTCATAGACGGCGGTTCGGCGCAGCGAGCTATGCCGGGCTCTACGTATTCGCCCGCACTCTTCGCCCATTCGGAAAGCCAGCGGGTCGAGCAGTCGCAGTACAGGGGGTTTGAGCCCAAAGCGCTGAAAAGGGAATAAATAATTGTCGACGACTTATTTTGGCACATGGACACACAAAAGACAAAAACCCAAGACAAACAGTTGAAGAGCTGATCACCAGAGGCCGGAAATTTCGTGGCACTTTTTATTAACGCTAGTGACTTGTCGTTTATTGACTTCCGTTATACACAATAATATATCTATAAAATGGGAGCCCTTTGTTTCCCATAATTTTATTGGTCATAATGTAATTGTTGACATAACTTTTGATAGTCATAATTTTTTATATCGCTGAAATTGTAAACTTTTCAGAAGTTCTGAAATATGTAACGTGTAGACAAGGCTAGGTTAGGTTAGGTTTGATTTATAAAAATCCTGAAAAAGTAACAGTTACTTTAAAAAAACACGTTATGACTTGCGATGATTATGACCTGAAGCAAATTATGACTAAAAATTATTATGTCAGTCAATATGGACCCTATAAAATACAATACACAAATAAAAACAACATCTTTTGGTACCCGGTGGCTACCGAGGGAGCCAGTGTCCAAAACTTCTTGATTTCTGTCGTACAACACCTAAACCATTTTGTTTTTTTCTTTATATTTATGAGATAAACAACAGAAGTCAGAAATCAATATATTAACTAATTAATCAGTAATCAGTTCCCAAATACGGCTACCAATATCTAAGCCATTGCAGCTTTTTCAATTTAATATTCAAATGTTTTAGTGGACTTGGACCACGGTTATGTTTGACTTACACGTGTGATATGGACTCCAGGTCCCTGAAGACGCCATCGGCCAGCATGGAGATGTTGTTCCCGTGGAGGGACAGCACCCGGAGCTGGGTCAGGCCTTGGAGAGCGTCGCGCTGCAACAGGAAAATACACTGTTAACTCCGCTAGTATTGATTGAAGCGACATTACCGACATCTAGTGCCAAGTAGAAGACAACCATCTACGACGGCTCCTCTAGCGTCTGATAGCTTTTTCGCTTCTATACAAATCAAAATCAAAGGTGTGTCTGTTTGTCTGTGTGTGTCTGTGTGTGTCTCTGTGTGTCTGTGTGTGTCTGTGTCTGTCTGTGTGTGTCTGTGTGTATCTGTGTGTGTCTCTGTGTGTCTGTGTGTGTCTGTGTCTGTCTGTGTGTGTCTGTGTGTGTGTGTGTGTGTCTGTGTGTATCTGTGTGTGTCTGTGTCTGTCTGTGTGTGTCTGTGTGTGTCTCTGTGTGTCTGTGTGTGTCTGTGTCTGTCTGTGTGTGTCTGTGTGTGTGTGTGTCTGTGTGTATCTGTGTGTGTCTCTGTGTGTCTGTGTCTGTCTGTGTGTGTCTGTGTGTATCTGTGTGTGTGAGTGTGTCTCTCTGTGTGTGTGTGTGTGTGTGTTTCATACATACAACTATACACAACTTTCAACTTTATCTCAATGGACTTAGGCCAACGGATCAGTTTTATTTATTTATTGAGTATCAGCACAACACAGACAATATAATATAAGTTTAAGTAACTTTTGACTTCTGGCTTATAAGATAAGGCATATTTTCATACATAGACACAACGCAGTTGTAGTTAATTAGCGCTCGGAAAGTGTTGTTGAAATTGCCTATCTTGTTGTTAGAGTGTTCTATAACAAGCGCGATCACCTGGACACAACGCAGCTTGTTGTAGCTGACTATCATCGTGGACAGTTTGATCAGCGCTCGGAAAGTGTTGTTGGAATTGCCTATCTTGTTGTTGAAGTGTTCTATAACAAGCGCGATCACCTGGACACAACGCAGCTTGTTGTAGCTGACTATCATCGTGGACAGTTTGATCAGCGCTCGGAAAGTGTTGTTGGAATTGCCTATATTGTTGTTGGAGTGTTCTATAACAAGCGCGATCACCTGGATACAACGCAGCTTGTTGTAGCTGACTATCATCGTGGACAGTTTGGTCAGCGCTCGGAAAGTGTTGTTGGAATTGCCTATATTGTTGTTGGAGTGTTCTATAACAAGCGCGGTCACCTGGACGCAGCGCAGCTTGTTGTAGCTGACTATCATCGTGGACAGTTTGGTCAGCGCTCGGAAGGTATTGCTGGAGTTGCCTATCTTGTTGTTGGAGTGTTCAATAACAAGCGCGCTCACCTGGACGCAGCGCAGCTTATTGTAGCTGACTATCAGCGTGGACAGTTTGGTCAGGCCCCGGAAGGTGTTGTTGGCCAGGACGCCGATCTTGTTGTTGGAGAGATCCAGCCGAGTCAGTTGGGTAAGGTGTTGGATCTGCTCGGGTGATATGCTGGTGATCTCGTTCGATTCTAAGTATCTGGAAGACACGGATGGTTATAAAACAGAATCATTTGAATTCTGGTACTGACCATTGACTGAAGATGCAGCGCAATTATTAAGTAAAAATAACGATGTTCTATTAACATTTGATCCTGTATTTTTTGAGGAAATGTTCACATGGAAGTAATAGCGATAGAACACCATAAAAGTTACAAATGAGAGAAAAAGTAATTTGCAACTTTTTTATGATTTACTTTGATATTATTGGCTATTTTAAAACCCATTTGAAATAATTACATTACAGTTCATTGTAAAATTCAACACTATTTTAAATTAAAATTACTCGAATCGCGCATTAATTTATAACAATCTCTTTTTGCCAACCAAATATTTAGAAATGCTGCTGTGATGTTTGTTGTAAGAAATTTGTGAAGCTAAAAAATTCCATATAAAATGTGAAAGTTTTTTATAATAACTACAACATACAAAAATAGTGGAAAAAAATTGACAGCTACGCAATACACGCATCAGTTCACAACCCTGAGGGTTGTCAATGTAATTCGCTATTGGGCTCAATAATAAGCAAATGCTCACAGCTCGGTGGTCTGCCTCGGAATGTTGTTGGGCAGCGCGGTGAGCTGCGCGCGCGCACACCGCACCACTGTGCCGACGCACGCGCACTGCGACGGGCAGTAGTCCGGCGCCAGGCAGCCTCTGTCCTCGGCTAGAGAAAGAGAGAGAGAGAGTTATTTAAAGTTCAAAACTACATCAGTCGGCTTAATGTTGTGACGACGAGCGTTGCGAGATACTCACGCTCGCACTTGAAGTCGCTTTGGTCCAGCGCGCTGAGGGTCGCGTGGCGCAGCGCGAGCGGGGCGGCGCAGGTGGCGCCGGGCGCGAGGCGGCGCGCGCGCAGCCAGCCCGCCAGCCACGCGGTGTGGCAGTTGCAATCCAACATGTTGGTTTCGAGGTTCCTGTGTATAAATTAAATAAACAAATTTCAGGGAACAATTTAAAACAAATTGACTTATCTCCAACAATAACGGATAACTCTCCAAGTAATCCCTTTTTTGATCACCTATAAATAGGAACTTGGAATGTGAGTAATGCTACTCATCGGTAGATGGCGCTTTCCGCGCTTCTTCCCTATTATACGTCAGACGTCGCTGTCCAAAGTTGTGTGGAATCGGTTGTCATGGTATGGGCATGTGATGCGGAGGAATGAGGAAAATATCGTCAGGAAAGTTTTGAGTATGAATGTGGATGGCTATAATAAGAGTAGGGAAGACCAAATAAACGATGGATGGACTGTGTAAAAGATGATATGGCTAGAAAGGGAGTGACTACCGAGATGACGACTAATAGAGAACTATGGAAGAAAAAGGCATGTTGCGCTGACCCCAAATAAGTTGGGATAAGGGCAGGAGGATGACGATGTAGCTGTCCAAACTTTTATAACTACGAAAGGGTATGAAAGCTAGTACGAGTAATCTATAATAGTAGTTTATCCAAGTGATACATAATGAGAGGCCTTAAAATACGAGTGGGATAATACGTTATAATAGGATCACACGAGTGACGTTTTAAGGCCTAATTATGTACAGTTGCATACACTACTTTATCTACCCACATATCATAAGCCTCCATGGTGCATTCAGGAGCCGAATATTAAATTTTAACCGGTAATGGCGGTAATGAAAAGTTTGAATAGTTTTCTGGCAGCTGTCATAGTTTTTTTTTAAATTCAGAGACAAACTAGAGTCGGCTCCAAATATCATATCGTTCGATATCTTACTTACGTGCGACATTTGTCAAATTTGTATGCAAATTGACAATTCATTTCGAACTAAACGTCATCTCGACTGATATTAGAATAGAGGTCAAATCAAATTTCTTTGTTTTTCAGAGATGTTCGAAGTTTGAATGTCATAAGAACATCGAAATTGATGTTCTAGACTCCATAAGATTACTGCCGCAGATAAAAAATTTGCTCTAACAACAGAGTTGATTATTATGCTGGTCATAATTTGCGGTTTCTGAACGCGTCATAGAGGGTTTATGATATGAGTGTAGATAAAATAACATAAAAGGCTTTCGTAACTAACTGATAAGTGATAACGTACGGCCTAAACCACTGGACAGAAAAAATCTTTTTTAGTTTTATTACTTAAATAAGTCACAAGTTAACTTACAGCGTCGAGAGCGTCGACAGATGATCGAAAGCGCCCGGGGTGATACAGCTGATCTTGTTGTCTGTCAATGACCTGAAATTTAATACAATTATAAATTATAAGACTGGTATAAGAGCGAATGAGCCGGAAATACAATCCTGAGGTTGTTTTAATAGTCCGGGAGCCCACTGCAATAAACCCTACGTGATAAAAAAATAGAAAATACCTTCCCTGTGTAGCCGTAGCTTTAGTAGCTTCAACTGATCTTGGTCGACCTCTGCTTAAATGGGAAAATTATGCGCAAATGATAAAAAAGTGGTGCTAAAAATCATCAAAAAAAACGTCATCGAAACATTGAATGAAACTTGTATGGTAAATAAAAGTACAAATGGCGAACCCCATGCCTAATGGCATTATCTACCAGTCAACCAAATAATTATACAGAAATTGTTACTTTCTGTATAAAGTGGTGCACAGAAAAAGAAGGTGAAAAGGAATAGCGAGTTTAAGATGATGATAGTGAGTTTAGACTTACAAGGTGCTCAGGCTGTGCAGGCCGAAGAACATCTTGTCGGTGACGGTCTCCAGAAGGTTCCCGTCCAGCAGCAACTCCTGGATGTTGGCAGCGCCGTCGAACGCGTTGTCTTCGATCACCGTTATACCTGGAGACAGCAGATACTGTTGGAGTCATTGATGTTTATTGCCTGTGTTTTGTATTTCTTTTTTATCTATACTATAATATTATTAGCCCGAAGAATAGCCAAACTTAAGTGGCAGTAGGCGGGGCACATTGCTCGCAGGACTGATGGCCGATGGGGTCAGAAGGTTCTTGAGTGGCGTCCGCGGACTGGGAGACGAGCTGTAGGTAGGCCTCCAACAAGATGGAGTGACGACCTTGTAAAGATCGCGGGAACGCGGTGGATGCGAAAAGCACAAGACCGGTCTGAGTGGAGAGCCTTGGGGGAGGCCTATGTCCAGCAGTGGACGTCTTTCGGCTGACATGATGATAATATTATAAAGCTGAAGAGTTCGTTTGTTTGCTTGAACGCACTAATCTCAGGAACTACTGGTCCGATTTGAAAAATTCTTTCAGTGTTAGATAGCCCGTTTATTGAGGAAGGCTATAGGTTATATATCATCATGCTAAGACCAATAGGAGCGGAGCACCAATGAGGAATGTTTCAACCTTCTACGTAAACAAAGTCGCGGGTTAAAGTTAGCGTTAGCCCAAAGTAACTATTCCACGGGGACGAAGTCGCGGGCAGAAGGTAGTTCTTGTATACATACATACCTATATACAATTTATTTACAGTCTAAACTTCGCGTAATACTTACCATTATTACGGAAGTCAAGCTTCATCAGGTCTGGGAGGCGGCCAAACAGTCCATCCGACTTGATCTGGCCCAAACTGTTGTCGGACATTAGCCTGAAAAAAAAAACAAATAAAATATTCTAAAAGTCAAAACCGAGTAATTTCTAGAGAAAGGGATAGAACTTCATTAATGACTCTATTGCTGTTCCTGTTAAAATATATCTACTTATTGAATATTAATTTTATAGACGAATAAATAGGGTCACATGAACACTATGCATCATCAGAGTTAAGTGATATGTCCCTGGACACGACACGTCACGCTCACGGCACGCACACGTGGCATAAACGCCTCGCATGCCAACGTACTGGTTCGCGTAGTAACTAGGGTTGCCACCTTTTTATTAACAGAATAAAGTATTTCTTACCTGACGAGGAACAAAAATAAAGTACACAGCATAAATGTAAAGTTTTTTTTTTAAAATACATATTTCATATCAGACCTTGCTTTTTGTATCAGTGTGTTTTAAAAAATAGATATTTTTTAATGAAGTATGTGCAATTTTATTTCTGTTATCCCGCCACTTGACTTTCATCACAGAGAATCTCCGTTCTGTAAATGCCGAAGTGGCGGGAACAGACAGCAATATTGTAACTATTTTAAATAAATTCTGAAAATGATTTGTTTCCTTGGAAACAAATTCTTGTTATTTGTCGGTAGAGCTTAATTTTTTGAAATTTAAATCTGACTCAAATAGCTTTCCTCACACTTTTTTAAGAAGATTTTGAAATATATACAATCCATGTCTAATTTGGATTGCAAGTCTGATACTTCAGTTGTTTTAAAAATATATTAAGTATATTCGACTGTTGAATTTTAGTTAAAATGGCTAATCATGGCCAACCCAGTTATCATTTTCAAAATTAAACCACTCCAATAAATAATTTAATCGAACCTCATAAATAAAGAACTTTGGTGTACTTTATGTGTTTCGTAAAATAATAACGTACGGGAAGTTAAAATAGAGTACAATACTTTATAATAAAGTACGGGTGGCAACCCTAGTAGTAACCTACATTAGTACTGCCCTCATACGCTAATAGGCAGTATCTCAAATTCAATAGCCAGAGCAGATTCAATCCTCACTCGTTAGTAATAAAGTTGCACTTGCTACAGGAGTTCTGTCTGAGATACCGCCATTTCTCTTAGCAGGCCAGAGTATTACGCGGCATGTGCTTCAGCACAAAAGGATCGATGAATGATGAGTTACGAAAGTGGTATGGCGAGCGAGAATGAGTGGGATGTCGGTAGGGGACGCCCTAGACGTACATACAGTGGTCAGATTCGCGATGTACTGAATAAGGGCCAAATCAAAGGCACCCGAAACCGACGTACGTGCATGAAGAGGGTGATGAATGTAGAGGAAGCGAAAGTTGTATGTTTAGACCGATGCACCTGGCGTTTCATAGCCTCTGCCTACCCCATCGGGAGACAGGCGTGAAGATATGTATGCACAGATATAAATCATCATCATCATCATGTCAGCCGAAAGACGTCCACTGCTGGAGATAGGCCTCCCCCAAGGCTCTCCACTCAGACCGGTCTTGTGCTTTTCGCATCCACCGCGTTCCCGCGATCCTTACAAGGTCGTCACTCCATCTTGTTGGAGGCCTACCTGCTCGTCTCCCGGTCCGCGGACGCCACTCAAGAACCTTCTGACCCCATCGGCCATCAGTCCTGCGAGCAATGTGCCCCGCCCACTGCCACTTAAGTTTGGCTATTCTTCGGGCTATGTCGGTAACCTAAGTTCTACTGCGGATATCATCATTTCTGATTCTATCACGCAGAGAAACCCCGAGCATAGCCCTCTCCATATATAAATACACATAGGTAACGTAAACACCTCAATCTGTATTAAAACCAACCGTGTCACTTTTTGCTACCAACTGGACAAGAGAACAAACCAAGAGAAGAGAATTTTCCGTTTTCCGCGCAAAATCGATTCAAAGTCGACGCTTTGTTGGGCTATTGCAGTTTATTATCACGCAACGAGGCATTTTCTTAATTTTCACGGCCGACCGGCTGCAACAACAGGCGCGCGGAACGTCAGTAGCCTCGGCCAACCCCGACGCTTGGTCGGGGTTTAAGTCCGGATTCGGACACGCGAAGTAGATGCATTTGCGTTATCTATGTGTATTTATATCTGTGTATGTATGTGTCATTCAGCACGTCACTCAGCAAACGTCACGCACACGTCACGCAAACGCCGCATTCTAACTTACAATGCATCAGTGTTGAGCGGCAGGTCCCGCGGCACGTCGGTGAGCGCCCGGCGCGCGCACGCCACGCTGACGGCGCGCGCGGCGTACTCGCACGTGCAGGCCGCCGGGCACGCCGCCGCGTCGCCACAAGCGTTCGCGGGCTCTTCGCCGGCTGCGGGCGGAAAATATAATTA
Source organism: Acleris literana (assembly GCA_946894065.1). Taxonomy (NCBI): domain Eukaryota; kingdom Metazoa; phylum Arthropoda; class Insecta; order Lepidoptera; family Tortricidae; genus Acleris; species Acleris literana. The sequence goes on along the minus strand of OX335693.1, from coordinate 1,144,644 downwards.
GTGAAATTACTCTGTTTATAGATGGTTTATAGTTTATGTGTCCAACTGTTGGATAAAGGGCCTACACCTAGATTCAAATTTATGACCAAAATCGTACAAAAAAAACCGTTCCCCCTTATCTCTAAAGTTTACAGGCCGAAAAATATTTTTTTTTACAGCCGTAATAGGCAATCGAGCTCAAACAATTCAGAATAATAGAAATTTTATTTATACTTTTTAAATTTAAAAAAATATAACGATCTTATCAATATCTGCAGTCTTCAAGATATTATTAACAAAATTAGCAAGTTTTAGCTACTTGACGACAGATGGCGTAAGCTGTACTCATTTTAGATATGAAATCAAAGTATTTTTTTACAAGATCGAGTGCGGCTAGCGCCATTTACAATACGGATTAAAGTTCAATTTCAATCTGCCGTGCTACATGGAAATATTTCAAACAAGAATCAAAACAACATGATTGATAATGAATGTAATTCAGCTACTTCACAACAGATGGCGCCAGCTGTACTCATTTTCAATAGGAAACCAAAGCATTTTTCACGGGATCAATTGTGGCTAGCGCCATCTACAATACTAAATTAAAGTTCAGTTTCATTCTGGCGCGATACATGGCAATATTTCAACAAGAATCCAAACAACATGATTGTTAATGAATGTAATTTGGCTACTTCACAACAGATGGCGCCAGCTGTACTCATTTTCAATAGGAAACCAAAGCATATTTTGCGGAACCAAGTGAGGCTAGCGCCATCTAAATTACGAAATTAAAGTTCAGTTTCATTCTGGCTCTGGCGCGATACATAGCAAAATGTCCATAAGAATCAAAACAACATGATTGTTAATGAATATAGTTTGGCTACTTGACGACAGATGGCGCCAGCTGTACTCATTACTAACACTCGAAATTGGGAAATAGTTCTGAGTCTCTATTCTAGGCTGTAAAAAACATATCGTCTTTGATCTGTTACGGTATTGTTTTTAACTCGGCCGCCATTACTGTCAAGTAAGAGCCTATCAAAACGTTGACAATACGGTAAGAGGTCAAAGACGATATGGTTATTACCGCCTCGAATGTTGGCCCTGATATCAAGTGCCATTTTTCCCATGGGACTACCGGGATGAAATCATCTCAGTTGTCCCATAATGGGACAATTCAATGGAACTAGTGGGATAGACGGTTAAAGACTCTCGCTTGAACGGTCCATTTTTCCTGACGTATAGATAATTACTTATATTTAATGGGAAAAATAAAATGAAGTGTTCAATATATACAGTGTTTGAGAAATAACAAAAAAAACTTTGAAAATATGTATCAAAATTTAGGCTAGTCAAAATGGACCTTATGGCATAGAAAATAAAGTTCATAACAAACGAGTATTTTCTTTTGCGGGTTCTAAGCATATTATCTTAAATACGGGACCCTCGGTGTCCGAGTCCTACTCGCACTAGACCGCTTTTTTACATAAACTCAGTAAAACCATCGTAAACTGCTATGTCTACTCACGTTTGCACTTAAAGTTCTCCTCTCTCAGCGCGTCTATCCTCTTCCGACTCATCCTCTTGGGGGACTCGCACTTGGCCCCCGAGGTCTCCAGACTTGGATTCTTTCGAAGATACGCCGCCAGCCAGCGTAGCGAGCAGTCGCACGCGAAGGGATTGCGACCTAAGTGCCTGGGGGATAAAGTTTAATTTAGATTATTGAAACAGTCATCTTTAAAAAAAATGTTAATTTACAGTAGGTTGAGAATACTTTGTATAGTTATTTTATGGGTACATCTACATTGTTTGGCCTAAAATAATTTGCTCTGTACTCATATATAACCATAATGATATAAAATGGCAATGCTACAAATATATATTTGTTCAAAACTTCACTTCACATAACTATCATATTCTATAAAATCAAAATCTCTAACATACAAAATCTATAACATTCAAAAATGTTTGTATTACCCCTGCACCGGAACACAACAATGCGAATACTGTTTCTTGGTGATTAAAGGATACAATGATAGTAGTGATAAAGTCCTACCACCACTAAACAGTTTTTTTTTTAAATTGCAATCTTAACTGACAAGACATAGGGTTGAAATTCAAAGGATTTGCATATTCTTTATTACTTACAAGGTCTGTATTCCAGTCAAAGCAGCAAAGGTACCATTTGGAAGCGATCTGATATTATTATCGTACAGAGACCTGGAAAATAAGATAAAATAATAATTATAGTTTAATAAACACACGTACCTATCACCTGAAATGAATCCAAAATTAAAATAAACACTTCTAAATAAAAATAGTTTTTCGAGCAAAAAATAACATAATTTAGATTCAATGAAAAGAAACTTAAATCAGTTATGACTTTTTATTGCAATAAACTTAAACGATAATCGAAATTTATATAAAAATATGAATTACATTGAATTATAAGGAATAGTAGAGTATGAACCGAAGAGTTAAAGCTGTCCCAGTAAAGCATATAAGCAACATATTAGGGCGTGCATTCTCAATTAGCTAGCTTAAAACTTAAAACTCGCTCTCGTATAGCTTAGTTCGCTCGACCGAAAAATCGACACCAAGCCGATTTAAATACATAACACAACACCTCCGATCCCAACATTAGAAACGAGGATATATTTGATATGGACATTTTCAACATAGTAAATGTGTCAAAGTAACGAAATAACTTTAGGTATTGTTGAAGATTTACTTACAAAAGCTTCAAATTCTGCAGGTCTCGGAAAGTATCTTTTCGTACGCAAGTTATTTCGTTCGAATTAAGCAACCTGAAAAAAAAACAATATTATTTACAACTATGTGAAAGAGAAGCTTGTTAGAACAAATATGATGTGTAACTACAAACAAAATACAATTTCGTTTGTTATAATATTAACTAAACTAATCCAATCATGGCATTCTATTGCCATTGGTTTTCTGCAAGGGTCTATATTTTTTTTACCTAAATTTTGCTCTAAACTAACATTATATAATTTCATATCATATCACATACTATGATCATCATTTTCATCTAAATTTCATATAATTCCAAAATCTCTAAAAAAACATAATTTATTTTTTAGCAATTGAGTGTGGGTACTTATAATTATAAAATTTTTAGAATGACATGTTTCAAGATTACAATTTTCACATTGAATGAGCATTATAGATATTGACCGTTATAAATTTAGATTTTAGAGCACGTGATGGTATTTACATTCCAGAGCAAATTAAATTAGAGATTATGAAATTATACTTTTCCACATTTTCATAGGTAAGTACTCGGTTTAAGCCGTCAATTATGACTTAATAACATAGCAGTAGTAGCTATATTTTAATGTCTGTAACAATTATATATTTTTAAATAATTTGTCTTGACGAATAAAAGGATTTTTAATGTCTTTTAATATCTTTTACTTACAGCAGCTGCAGCGACGTCAAACCGTGGAAAATGCCAGACGGCAGCTCCTTAATTTTGTTGCCATATAAAACCCTGAAAATGAGACCAGTCATTAGATTTAACTTAACTAGGTAAGTTAGGTAAGAAAAAATTAGGACATCCGAATCACATATCAAATACCAAAACCTGAAAATTAACAACAATTCATATCTGCTAAAGTAGTAAAATAAAATACCGTTTGTAGATTTTATACTGCTGATTACAGTAAAAATATTTTTGGATATTTTTATGCAGTATTTTTTTTTTGTATTTGGGAAAAACAGTAAAAAAGTTGGATTGTGAATGTTAGGAATACACTTATAGTGCCCTTAGTCCATTTATTACCATAGGAATTGAAAAAGATATACAACCGCCATGTCCATTTTTCATCTGTCTGACGGATGATTACTTGATTCTAACGACACGCTTTCGATTCTCGTAATACTATTGTTCTGATATACGCTATTAAAAATGAAAGTGACTAACGGATTTGTAAAAGCGGATAGCCGCAATCTGCCCAAAGTCGACGAATTCATGTTGTTACAGTTGTTATGGTTGACAAGTGACATGACAATATGACAGTCAGTTCTGTTTCTGTTGAAAGTTACCTTTTTAATTTTATATCATGCTAAGATCACGACATCAGTATTCCTAACTTTGTATATACGTTCTTTTTAATGACTCTTTCTTTAATAAATTATTAACGACGAATTTAAGTTAAATAAAGAAAAACCGAGAAACTCGGGAAGTCTAATTTTTAACCAGCTATTATAAACGCGAAAAAACCAAAATGCTTTTTTTTTGAAATGTTGTCAATTATGATCATTTTTAAATTCATTTTCATAAAAAAATAAGGGGCTACAAAAAAAACTTGCTTATCGCGTGCTCTACATAGAGTAGGTAAAGTCGAAAATCTTTTTAAAATTTTTCACCTCCAAAGCAAAAAGAGGGGTGTTATAAGTTTGATCGCTGAGTGTGTGTGTGTGTGTGTGAGTGTGTGTGGCACCGTAGCTCTTAAACGGTTGAACCAATTTGGACACTTTTTTTTTATTAGAAAGGGGGTTTTCTTGCGGTGGTTCTTACAAGAGATATCAGCTCTGAAAGAAACGGTCACCATTATGTAAATAGCTATGTATGTGTGTATGTATGTATGTATGTAGACTCTTTATTGTACAAAACACAGAAATTCAAATACAATATTTACAGAAAAGAAATGTACAAAGGCGAACTTATCCATTTAAGGGATCTCTTCCAGCTAACATTTGGGTGATTATATCTGGGGTTTTTAATCTATCGAATACTTATTGACAACGATAACGAACGCCAAATGCATCTTGTCTAGGGCCCCAGGTCCTACCACCACTAAATGAGTGAACATCAATTGACTTGGATTAGATAGATTGATTCCTCAAACTGACTTATTCCGCGTAGCAAACTTTCCAGACACATTTTTCCCTATTTTATTTTTTCTCTATTTTCCATTTAGGATTTTCCCCACTCGCAAAATTAAGTCGAAATAGGTAGATAGGTTTAGGTTATGTTAGTTTTGGAGAAGGCCCGAAGGGCCATAGCACCCAGAAATAGGAGCTCCGCGATCGCGGAGTTCCGTCAACTCAGTGAAATTTTATTTTGAATTGTGAAAACATGCAAGTGGGGAAAATATGCAATTGGTAAAAAAAACAATGAAAAGAAATGCCATTGGAGAAAAAATAATATAGGGATAATTGTGAATTGAAAGTTAGCTACGCGGAATAAGTCCGTTACGGAAACCGATCTATGTTCTCATTGACTTACAGTGAAGTGAGATGCGTGAGTCCAGTGAACGCGTCCGCGGCCATCTTGATGATCTTGTTGTTGCTCAGATCGATGCGCGCGATTCGCTTCACGGCCGCGAACGCGCCCGTGCCGACCTCCGTTATCTCGTTCTGTTCAAGGCGGCTGGAAAGAGAGAATAAATATCAAGGGACAATCTCACGCAAATTGACCTAGTCCCAAACTGTAGGCTTGTAATATGGGTACTAGACAACTAACATAAATAGATAGAACACGTCAAAGAATCAGAAGCTCGTGCTCATCACACAAATAGCAGCTGCATAAAATAGCAGCTTCACCATCACTCCCTGCACATGCTGAATTTTGCCACCCACCGATAGTAAGACTCAATTCTCGCCACCCTCCCTGCGTCTCAGCCCAGAGTCTCTCCCACTTCGATATAAATACTTATTGGGAAAATGAATGGAGCGTAGAGGCAGATGGAATCTTTGCCCAAGTCGCAGACCCAACGGCCAAACCTAAGGGCTTCAATCTACCTCGAAAGCTCTGGCCTAAGTTAAACAGGCCTAGGTCAGGACATGGTCGCTGTAACTTATTTCGGCATAAATGGGGTTGGCGCGATTCGGACCTATGTGATTGTGGCGAGGAGGCCCAAACCATGGATCATATAATGCAGCGATGCCCAATACATTCATACCCTGGACCCATAGAAGACATCTACAACCTTACTCATAACATAACATAACATAATCTCACGCCTTCGTTCCCAGAGTGGGGTAGGCAGAGCTACAGAATTACAAACATCTCTAAAAACTTGTTGATAATTCTATAACCACAATTTGCACAAATTAGGCTAAGATGTTTACCAGCCCATAAGCCCAGTGGCAGGTTGCAAGCCCATCGCCTAACAGGACTACAAGCCTTTATTCCCTTCGTCGTCTCTTACGACATCCACGGGAAGACATGGAGTGGCACTATTCTAACTCGGCAACCACACAACCTTACTCAAGACGCAGCTAATTGGCTGAGAAAGCTGAATGTTGACTTATGATCAAGGGGCGGAATTTTCATAGCAAAAATCAAACGTCAAGAGGGATTGACAATTATGTTTTATCGACTATTCCAGTTATCGATTTTATCGAATCTCTTCGCATGTTATCGAATTTTAACATTACTCTGTAACATTTGACCACTTTGATAAGCGACTTGCATCTTCTTATTTAAATAAATTACGTCAACGTCACATATAACATTGATGTCGCTTGAGTTTTCTTAAGTTATTATTAAGTTCCCGGGTTATTGAAATGGTTAAACCTATAAGAAAAACGACTAACGAATGGAGAAAGAAATATCTTTCTTTTAATTACAAAGAAGATTCTTCCACGATTTTTCCTTCTCTAAGTGTGAAGTTCATTTAAAGCAGTTTAAGAAAAATTGCGTTGCAAACTCAGCGAGTAAAACTTATGAATCACAATCCTCAAGAAGAACCACTCCACATTTTATCTAGATTTAATAATATTTCTAGTACCTTGCAATATCCCATGGAAAAACAACCTGCCAGAGTTTTTTTGTGATTTTTACCGAGAAATGTGTGTTGTTCCTGTATGTCAAAAACACTTCCAATTAATCATCGATAGTCGATAAAACACAATGATCAATGATCCGTCTTGACGTTAGATTTTGCTATGAAAATTCCGCCCCTTGCTTATAATAATAATCTATGTATTCGCCTATTCTACAGATCGCCATACGATTAAATAAATCCCACAAATATTTGCCCATATCGTGAATCGGACCCAGTACCGCTAGCTTCGTAGGCAGGGTTCACCAACTAGGCTAATACGTCGTCTGAACATGATTAACTGAAGATTTCGATAAATCAAACACAATGCAAAAAAATATGACTTACTTAACGTGTCGGTGATCTGTGAATTGGAGGTGCTACGGTCGAGACACTCAAGACAGGTTATTTGTCTACGAAGCAAGAGGTTCTGGGTTTGTTCCTCAGTAAGGACAAACATATGGGTAGGGCATAAGTATTTGTTCCATAGTTTTGGATGTCTTCAATGTATCTGAGTATTTATTACTTTATTTAAGCAGGTACAGTAAAATGTACGGGAACTTTTGTCTCTCTTTAAAAGGCGAAAATTGCATATCTCTGTCACGTGCTTAGGCATGATAGATATGACCTTTTGCAACTTATAATGATGGGCAAGGTTGCCGGTAAACGGCGAGTTGGTCCGAGAAAGAAGTCGTGGCTCCGCAACATCCGAGTGTGGACTGGAATAGCGAGCGCATCCGAATTGTTTCGACTCGCTAAGGATAGACAACAATTCCAGAAGATAGTAGCCGACCTTCACTAGTTGGAGAGGCACTTGAAGAAGAGTAAAATGTAAAAATATGGGAGAACACATCATCTCAAAAATATGTCCCAATGCACCTTATTCCAGTGTATTAAGAACTTCGTAACATATTTATAAGAGGATTCTTTTGATACATATTTTTGCACCAATAGTTTTAGCTCTAGTTATCTAAATTTTAGATAACAAGCTTAGTTAGAAATGCAACCACAAAAACCTTTGAAGCAGGTTACAACCTGTTGGGAAATATCGGAAAGTAATGTCCGTTTGTTACGCTTTCACGACTCAACCGCTTGACCGATTTTAATGAAATTTGGATAGAGATAGCTTTAATCCCGGAGAAGATCCAAGGCTAATTTTCATCTCGGAAAATTGGTCAGTTACCGAGGGAGCAGCGACCAACGGTTTCTACGCAGACGGAATCGCGGCCAAAAGCTTGTGAAATATAAGTGAGCCATGTACTTACATCTCAGTAGCCCTGTGCGGGATGGTGGAGGGCAGCTCCGAGAGCAGCTTCTCGCGGCAGTCCACCGTGCCCTCCGGCGTGCAGCGGCAGGGCGGCGGGCAGCGCGGCTCGGCCGAGCACTCGCCGGGCAGCGCCGTCGTCGGGCCTGGGGATACGGGTAAACACAATGGTTAGCATCTAAAGCCCGATTTACATTGGTCAAGGACGGTGGTAAGTACAGTGCCAAGGACAGTGGAGTGAAAAAATAGAAAGCGATTCTATTTGGGTCCACTGGCAAGGTAACTTGACTCGCTACTGTCCGATCGGTTTACACTACTATCCACTGTAACTGTCCATTAAAATACTAAATGGAATGAGAACGGACGAAGTGAGACAAAACAGATATATGAGGGAAGAGTAACTGAGAATATTGAAAGGGGAAGGCCAAGGTGAACATGCCACGATCAGATTTGGGATGTATTAAGAAAGGGCCAGTTCAGGAGACTCTAAACCGATGCACGTGTATAAAGAGAGTATGAGTGTGGAGGAAGCAAGGGAAGTTTGTCTGGATCGTAGCAAGTGGAAGGAAATGGTCTTTGCCTACCCCTACGGGAAAGAGGCGTGGTTGTATGTTTGTAAAATACTAAACTCGCTGTTGATTTTCCAATAAACCATAAATAAATAAATAAATAAATAAATAAGAACCAAGGTCATCGACGTAGCTGGTAAAATCATATTGGCTTTGTCATGTTGTCTTATTGTCAATGTTACGATAGCTTTGATTTACTTGACAGTAATGGCGGCCGGATTAAAAAAAATACTATAACATGTAATGCAATATGGTTTTGCCAGAAGTGGCAATAGGTCTGCCATACGGTCTGCCACAGGATGTCCCAAAAATGGCACATCACAGTGACACTGGAGATAGCCCAGCCTAAGACGTACGAAACCAACCTGACATGACTTCAGTGATCATGATCTCAGTGGTGACCTAAAAGTAGTAGTGATATACCTAATAGCATTTACTTAGGTAACTATGTAATTAAATTTAAATAAAAAATGTAGTTTTTGGGACAAGCTTTTGTTGCTGACAATACTTTTTCCGAAACTAACGAGCCCCAACTCGGAGGGTACATATCAAGTACAGCAAAGATACCGTCTTCACCTTCCGACTCTATCGTCAGACCAGCTCGATGGTGCCATAATATTGCATTGTCATCGGGTTTACACATGTATTACAAAGGACCATGCGTCAATATGGACCATAAACCAACAAAGTTGAGAGTTAGGTCATTAAAAAGGTCTGTTTATGTACTTTATTTCGTTCTATGGGTACAAAGTTGAATTCCATTGCATAATCGAGATATACACATTTGAGTTGGTCTAAGTACGATCTTCGAGAACCTTTAATAATTTTTATTGCTTTAATAATTGTGGAGGATAGTTAAGACAGATTTACTTGGACATTCTGACACTTGTACATATTGACAAACGGTCTTTATAAAATCCGGATATTATGGCACCTTGGACATTCTGACACTTGGCCCAACATACCTCGGAGGGTTCCGCGGGTATTCTGTAAGTGAAACACAGTTTCCCATACATCGCATTTACTCTGACTAAAATATGAATATCTCAGTTCTGCAATGGAACTGAACTTGGTGCCCATAGAATGAATTGAAGTACATGTAAATACCTATTTAATGACATACCCCTTAGCTCTGTTGCTTTTTGGTCGACCTTCCATATAAAGTTGCCCATGGTCCTTTCCGCCCATTCCATTGTCAGGAACTGATTCAAAATCAACTTGCAAAATTCCAGGACATACAAGTGGAGTTAAATAAAAGCTTGTAACTTGTAATGAAAAACTTGTAAATTAAAGGTCATAATTTATTATCTCTATGATTAACTTATACACTTACCGCTGCAAATCAGGTCGTGGCTTTCCAGTTCAGTAAGCATTGCTCCTCGTATCGTCGCCGGCGCTTGGCATCTAAAACAATGCCATTGAGTTAACTCTACTATACATATCGGGAAAGGGTTAGCACTGAGATGGCATCTATGCTAGTCAATCTTCGGTTGTGTAGTAACGGTGCTGCAGTATACAAAAGGATTCCATCCATCCATATGGTACGTAAAATTGTACATAAGTACGTACTTTTTCTCGATACTTTTGCTCTTGTTCTCTGCTTTGATTTGGCAGAGAAAATTGGTCAACTTTTTTACTATAGCCCAAAGACGACAAGCAAAGAGACATGATGAGGCTCATGAATGCCTCTATGTTTGGTTAGTTCCTGCTGCTCAACTACTGCTTGGCAAGGTAAGGGACTCTTCGGAAAGACAAGCGCTTTTTTGTGTGAAAAGCCATACTTAGCACCATTTTAAACAGTTCTCGTGCTAAACCTGGTGTCTCTTTGCCCGCTTTGATTTGGTAGCTAAGTAGCCTGCGTCTGCTCCTGGAACCTGGCATTTACATCGTCTTCTAGCATCAACCAAGGGAAGCATTCTCTATAGGCACCCCGCATACCTGGCTCCAACCCCGAGGATCCCAGCAGCCTTCACAGCATTGGCCAGCCGCGCCACCTGGCAGTCACAGACCAGCGGGTTGTCCGTCAGTCTCAGGGTGTGCAGGCGACCACCGTCACTGGCTCCAGGGCCCAGTAACTCAGGTGATTGGGTATCTTCTGGGTAACTTCGACCACATCATAACTTACCTGGTGAATAGCGCGGAGAAGACAAGCACAGAAACATGATGGGACTCATCTAAGACTAAGATAGAATTCCTCTATGCTGGTAATTTTCTGCGGCTCAACTGCTGCTTGGCAAGATTAGGGACAAGCGCTTATTTTGCGTGAAAATACATACTAAGCACCATTTTAAACAGTTCTCGTGCTAAACCTGGTGTCTCTTTACCCGCTTTGATTTGGTAGCTAAGTAGCCTGCGTCTGCTCCTGGAACCTGGTATTTACATCGTCTTCTAGCATCAACCAAGGGAAGCATTCTCTATAGGCACCCCGCATACCTGGCTCCAACTCCGAGGATCCCAGCAGCCTTCACAGCATTGGCCAGCCGCGCCGCCTGGCAGTCACAGACCAGCGGGTTGTCCGTCAGTCTCAGGGTGTGCAGGCGACCACCGTCGCTAGCTCCAGGGCCCAGTAACTCAGGTGATTGGGTATCTACTGGGTAACTTCGACTACATCATAACTTACCTGGTGAATAGCGCGGAGAAGACAAGCACAGAAACATGATGGGACTCATCTAAGACTAAGATAGAATTCCTCTATGCTGGTAATTTTCTGCGGCTCAACTGCTGCTTGGCAAGATTAGGGACAAGCGCTTATTTTGCGTGAAAATACATACTTAGCACCATTTTAAACAGTTCTCGTTCTAAACCTCGTGTCTCTTCCTCTTTGATTTTGTAGCTAAGCAGCCGTCATCTACTACTGGAACCTGGTGTGTACTAAAGTCAACCAAGAGAAGAAGCATCCTCTATGGACACTCCTCATACCTGGCTCCAACCCCGAGGATCCCAGCAGCCTTCACTGCGCTGACCAGCCGCGCCACGCGGCAGTCGCAGACCAGCGGGTTGTCCGTCAGTCTCAGGGTGTGCAGGCGGGCCACCGTCGCCGGCTCCAGGGTTAGGTAGGTCAAATTGTTGTTGTTCAGAGTTCTGCAACAAATAGTCGATGTAGTGTATTAATTCGTGTCTCCTTGTTTGACCGACACTCATTTCAAAGAACGTATCACTTCGCAGAATTTTTGTTTCATAGAAAGCTATTCTCTGCTGAATGATTCACGTAGGTTAGGTTAGAGTTGTACAGACGGCAGCAAAGTAAATAAATAAATCATCATCATCATCCATCATCATCATCAACATCATGTCAGCCGAAAGACGTCCACTGCTGGACATAGGCCTTCCCCAAGGCTCTCCACTCAGACCGGTCTTGTGCTTTTCACATCCACCGATGGGGTCAGAAGGTTCTGGATTGGCGTCCGCGAACCGGGAGACGAGACGTAGGCCTCCAACAAGATGGAGTGACGACCTTTTAATAAATAAATATCAGGGGACAATGTCACACCAATTGACCTAGTCCTAACTAAGCTCTAGGCTTGTACTATGGGTACTAGACAATGATATAAATACTTACATAGAGAAATATACACTTAAATACATAGAAAACATCCACGACTCAGGAACAAATATTCGCGCTCATCACACAAATATCTGCCCTTACCGGGATTTCAACCCAGGAACGCTAGCTTCGTAGGCAGGGTTCACTACAAGCCCGTCGTCAGCTGTGCCATTTTTTTATTCTTATTTTGTATTCACTAAATACCGTATCATGACACTTTATTCCCTATATTTATACCAAATAATAATTTTCACTCGACGAAATATAAACAGCTTCGATCGTATGGGTGTGCAAGGTAAGATCACTCGTAGCACGGGCCGCCTGCGCACAGTGCCTCTTCGCATGGCGCTTGAGAGCAAAAATCCGCGTGTTATTGGCCCGACGTTCTATGAGCACCTACCCACTGATTTAAAATGTGGATAAAGATAAAGATAAAGATAAAAGAAATTTATTCAGTAAGTAGGCCGCACGGGCACTTTTACACGACAAGAATCTACCAGCGCTTCCCAAGAGAAGACCACTGCCGAGAAGAAACGCCGCAAGAAACTCAGCAGTCAGTCATTTTTTAAACATATTTCTTATTACAATGGTACTACTTAGTCTAGCATTATATAAAGCTATAAATATTAAATTAAATATAGTATGAAATAACGTGCGTAGTTCAGCAGGAAAACATGCCAATTAAGAATCTTACGGGAGAGATAGAGAGAAAAAAATAACACATACTTATGTGTATATAAGATGGTGCGAGACGACCAAGTAAAAGTTTCGATATGTTTTCCTACATCAACGGTGTCCCCTATCAAATGATGAAACATTTAACCGTCGACTAAAGAACCTTTTATTGGAGAATGCATTTTATTCAGTTAAAGAATTTGTTGACATTAAACTGTAGATCTCTAAATTGACGTTGTATTTCTATTACTCGATTTAGTATTAGTATAGTTTTTTAGGTTTCTGTTATTTGTCAAATTTAATTATTCATGTTATGAGTGCTACTTTTATTTTGTTTTAATTATTGTACCTATTTTGACGAACATAGATCAATGCATGTAAATTTTAATGTAATTTATAATGTAATTGTTTTATGCAATAAATAAACTAAACTAAACTAAGCTCTGAGAAATGTGTAAGTTTGTCTTGCAGTGCTATCTTGTCTTGAAGATTAAGTTGGTACAATCTGATCGTACGATAGCGGCGCCTTACACGGACATAATGCAAGTTTTATTGCAAAGTCACATAGATTAAGGTGAAAGGATGTTGAATAGCTTTCCCGGCCTTGCTATAACTTTATTTTTGTAACTGTATAAGTATACTTATTGCAATAGTTTTTCGCTACCAACCGGATAAATTAAATAAATAGATATACCTATATATAGCACGAGTATTTGTTCCTGAGTCATGGATGTTTTCTATGTATTTAAGTGTATATTTCTCTATATAAGTAATCGTTGTCTAGTACCCATAGTACAAGCCTAGAGCTTAGTTTGGGACTAGGTCAATTTGTTTGAGATCGTCCTTTGATATTTATTTATTTATTTCAAGAGAGAATCTGACAAATGGACCACTAAACATATATACTTATAAAGATGGGCAGGAAGAAGACGTGTTCTCTGACAGCTGGAGCTCATTAAAGTGTAAAATAATCTGCTTTTGTAATTTACTTACTTAGTTAATTCCTGTAAATAATAAGCGATTTGGTGTCCTCCTCTAATGCATACATTGTATTTTCATGAATAGATAAATAAATAAATACATCGAAAACATCCATGACTCAGAAATAAATATTTGCGCTCATCACACAAATATCTGCCCTTACCGGGATTTGAACCCAGGACCGCTAGCTTCGTAGGCAGGGTCACTACCAGCTACGCCAGCGCGTCGTCAAATATGTCGAATTAATAAAAAAAAAACAACAGACACAACGTATAACACCCCCTCTGTCTGCGTCGGGGGTTAGTAGGTAACTCACAGCACTTCCAAACTCTTCAAGTTCTCGAGCGCCTTCTCGTCGATGCACTTGAGCTGGTTGCCGTCCAGGTGGAGCGCCTTCAGCGCCGTCAGCCCGCGGAAGGTGCGCCGGCTGATGGCCGTCAGCTCGTTGCGGCTGAGGTCTCTGAAATCAGCAGATCAGCTGTGAAAACTTGGAGACGAACTGAATGAGGTACCTACTGGGGCAAAATATCTGAGATGATATAAAATTTATTATTATCAGTAGACACATTAGGTCCTAGACCTATAAGTTATTATACTATTGAATCGATAAATTTTATCAGGCAATAATACTAAGTATATAATAATAGGCAATATTGACGGGTTAGCCAGACACTTCGCAGAATTTTCATTTCATAGAAAACTAACTTCTGCTGAAACCTTGTTTTCAGGTTATTTTTTGGTGGTCGCAGATCTAACCTAACCTAACCTACGTAACCCATGCTTAAGATAATCTGAAAACAATAAGGCGTCAGCAGAAATTAGCTTTCTATCAAATGAAAATTTTGCGAAGTGAAACGTTCTATGAAATAAGTGACTAAAAACAAGGAGATCCCCTTTTGATCACAAATAATCTCAGTGATGTGAAATCTAATTAATTTTGCAATGTACAGTGAACCAATTTGAATCCTAAGCCATGGTACAATAATATACTTCGCCTGGTATTCTCTTGCGAGAAGCAGTGGTCACGTGAGTGGACACGTACTACGTCATATCCGTCAACCGAAGATTTCCAAACTTTAAAATCGGGGTAATTTTAAAATATTTGCTCGTATATATTAACTTAAGACTATCATTGTATATAAATAGGTTTTACGTTTTGACCATTTACTGTTCTCTATAAAAAAAAACGTATAGACGTGTTGCTGCATTTTGGTATAAGTTCCACGAGCAATGTGCTGTGACCATCGGCACTTAAATGTTAAACGTTTATATATTTGTGTTTTCGTTACGGAAAATATACGACTATACTCATAACAAAATAAAAAATAAGATCTAAATATTGGGGCTATGGATTATGAGAACTTGAATATTGATAAGCGCTTTTTTATTAGGCGCTTCCTCTCATTTAGGTACAACAGGACATAAAATACTACTCACCGCATAATATTAAACCGTGGTTTTAGGCCCGCAATATCGCAACCACTCCTCGGCAAGCGATTCTTTTGGTGGAAAAGTATAGAAACCGACTTTTTGCTCTTACAGCTTTTAACCTTTTGAACGCCATACGTCGAATACAAAATGTGCCACCCACACGCCAAACATGTTTGCTATGCTATGCAAATTACACCTTATTGCTACCAAACAAAGTCACTTTTAATCTTGAACTCTTGTCGGCTGTAGCCGACGTGGCGTCAGTGGCACGACTTTTAGTTGACGGCCAGAGCCGACTGTGGCGTTGAAAAGGTTAATAGACCATTTAACCGTTTTACAAAATGACATCGACAACTTTTACCGCGATAGTTTGAAAATCATTGGCGTGTCATTAGAGTAATGATACCGAGCGAGAGCGGAATATGATATTCCCATAGGTTCGAATAGTATGACGAGAAACATCAAATTGACAGATTTGTAACCGGCCAGTTTGATCTGGTGAATCCGGTGATGCCTGTAGTATCAGGTTGTAATAGGGTATTTGCCTGATATTAAATTTCATATATTACATAACATAACATAATCTCACGCCTTCGTTCCCAGAGTGGGGTAGGCAGAGCTACAGAATTACAAACATCTCTAAAAACTTGTTGATAATTCTGTAACCACAATTTGCACAATTAGGCTAAGATGTTTACCAGCGTATTAGTGACAGGTTGCAAGCGCATCGCCTAACAGTACTACAAGCCTTTATTCCCTTAGTCGTCTCTTACGACATCCACGGGAAGACATGGAGTGGCACTATTCTAACTCGGCAACCACACGAGTTAATTAGGATAATATTAATTATTAATTGGGATAATATATCAATATACGTAGCATGCTAAAATATTTCAAAATCAAATTTGAAATTGGTAATAAAATAAAAAAGTTATAGCCTTTTAAAGTTTTTTGTCTATCTCTTTCTCACGAAACGATGTTTTGCGTGTAATTCATATGGCGGTTGAGTAATATGACGTCATATTACTGTATTTTCCTCTCCGTCTAAAAGCAAGTTTTAAACATTTATATTTTTCTTATTTTTAAAGATATTAAAAAAATATTTATACTAGGCTATTCGGAAGGTAAAAAAGCTTAAATTTAAATGCTAATAAAAAAATAGGCAAATACCCTATTCCACATTGTAATGTAACATTTATTTTAAAAAAAAACCCTGTTAGTTATTTTCATGCATAAATGAATATATAATTTTAAAATAAATCATTAAATGAAAGTAAATATGTAAATTATGCTCGTGACTTATATTATTCGTGATTATATATAATTTGAAATAAAATCGAACACTAACCTAAAATCATCTTGGGTAGTGGTTAATCAAGTGGCAACTTTGATGACGTAGGAAGTGTCCCTTTTCGGAAGAGAAGACCTTGTTTTATTAGACCATGTCCTAGGCCACTGTGGACTTTGTCAATGTGACGTTGTAAACCAAATCATAGGAAGTCTTACGTTTTGGTTGACAACATCACCTTAACATAAAGTCGCCGTCAATAGAACTTGCAAAAGTTGTAAACAAAACCAAACGAACTAATTCACCATGGTTACTAAATAATCACGTGTACTTTTAAAGATCAAGTGAGGTCTTTGCAACGATTTATACACCAGATCATTCTTTTCATATTAAGTTTAAGATGAAATAACTATTCTTTATACGTTATTTTTTGGGTTTCGTAGCCAAATGGCAAAAAACGGAACCCTTGTGGATTCGTCATGTCTGTCTGTCTGTCCGTCCGTATGTCACAGCCACTTTTTTCCGAAACTATAAGAACTATGCTGTTGAAATTTGGTAAGTAGATGTATTCTGTGAACCGCATTAAGATTTTCACACAAAAATATAAAAAAACAATAAACTTAGAACTGAAACTCAACCTTTTTTTGTCATCAAACCCATAGTCAAAATAACTTTTCGTGACCGCACGCAATACTCAAAGTCCTAAAAATACTCGATTAGTATCGATTCTAGAATGCCTAATAGTATAATCACTCCCTTGAAAATTCCTCGAAAACTACTAACACGAATCAAGGTAATATCTATCTTATTTCGAGACGGTGAGGGTTTATAATTAGGTTTGATGTTGGATTCGGTGGCACAAACATGAGTATTAGCGATAAAAATAACAGGGATGGGAAATGCGTGAAAATACTTTGAAAGTATTTCCAAGAGGTTTTTTTTTAAATTGTCAAATTAAAATTAAGAAAACGAAACCATATTACTTGTGTAACGGATATAAAAAACTCATTTTTCATCATGTTGCGAATTTCACTCTAAACAGCGCCATTATTATTATAAATTTTTTTTTTGCCATGCTCTAAAATTATCGTTTTCTAGTACTTGTCTAACCATAGTAAACACCTAGCGCTTACATTGGAGGCCAATTGGAGTCAAGTTGTCGTTGTATTTATTTATTTTAAAGTATCATTACATTAATAATATAAAAAACAATCATAGTGAAAACTAGCAATTTCAAAGTTTACTTAATATTACTATAATTAACACCATAAAACCCGTATCACTTCGTTTCCCTGAATATCATTTCCTATAATTGTATCACTTGTCATAATATTCATTTGCCATTTTTACATGCCATCGTATAGAGTCCAAAAGGTTAGGTTACGTTATTTTTATAATAATTCTTAATAGATCACGGTTTCAGAAAAAATACCTTTATGGCAAATGAATATTATGGCAAGTGAAATTCGAGCAAACGCTACGGAACCCGTAAAACCATTTAATATTAGAACCGTCAAAAATTTGTAGGTTATACCAAGTATTTATACTTGTTATGCGGCGCCAAGGATCGCGTGGCACGCGACCAGTATCAAGTGATTAAATATTAAATTTTAACGCGCCCCGCCGGCGCCACGACAGGCTAGGGTGGACACGCCTTTACTTTTACATTGTTTTAGATAAAAAAAGATAAAAGAAATTTATTCAGTAAGTAGGCCGCACGGGCACTTTTACACGTCAAGAATCTACCAGCGCTTCCCAAGAGAAGACCACTGCCGAGAAGAAACGCCGCAAGAAACTCAGCAGTCAGTCATTTTTTAAACATATTTCTTATTACAATGGTACTACTTAGTCTAGCATTATATAAAGCTATAAATATTAAATTAAATATAGTATTAAATAACATGCGTAGTTCAGCAGGAAAACATGCCAATTAAGAATCTTACGGGAGAGATAGAGAAAAAAAAAAACACATACTTATGTGTATATAAGATGGTGCGAGACGACCACATAAAAGTTTCGATATGTTTTCCTACATCAACGGTGTCCCCTAGACAAGATAAAGATTTTGCATTTGAATAAATTATTATTGACTAAGTTTCGGATTTAGGCCATGCATTTTTGTCTGTTAGATAGTCCTCGATCCTATAATACGCTTTAGACATTAACGACCTTTTCAAGTAACTTTTAAGTGCTGGGAAGGGTAACTTTAAAACTTCGTCAGGTAATTTATTATAGAAATGAATGCATTGACCAACAAATGATTTATATACTTTACGGACGCGGAATTTTCGGATAGCGATTTTATTTTTATTTCTGGTATTTAAATTATGTATATCAGAATTTTTGGTGAAAGAATCTAAATTTCTAATAACGTAAATAATATTCTCATAAATAAATTGAGACGCTACAGTCAAGATATTAATTTCTTTAAAAAGTTCTCTTAAAGAGTCACGGGAGTTTAAGTTGTAAATAGAACGAATGGCCCTTTTTTGTAACACAAATATAGTTTGTATGTCAGCTGCCTTACCCCAAACCAGAATACCGTACGACATGACACTATGGAAATAACTATAATAGACTAAGCGAGCTGTCTCAACATTGGTTAGTTGTCTAATTTTCCTAACGGCGTAAGCTGCCGAACTTAGTTTACCTGCCAGTACAGCTATATGGGGACTCCATTGCAAATATTTATCTAATGTTATGCCTAAGAAAATTGCCTTATCTACCATTTGCAAACACTCGTCATTTAGAAAAATACTAGAATGTACCGGTTTAACATTAGGCAAAGCGAACCTAACACATTTCGTTTTCTTAGCATTTAGTAGCAAATTGTTGCTAGTAAACCAATTAAGTACTTTAACTAGTGTGGTGTTAATCCTACTGTAGTCTACGGATTTTCTATCTACCTTGAAAATTAGTGAAGTATCATCAGCAAAAAGTACAATATCACAAAGTTTATCTACTGTTGGTGGCAAGTCATTTATGTAAACCAAAAATAAAAAAGGACCTAAAATAGAGCCTTGAGGCACACCTATTTTCAATGTAGCTCCAACAGATTGCGTTTTGTTTACAACAACTGTTTGAGTTCTATCACTTAGATAAGAAGACATAAGGCTTAAAGCTTTGTTGGACATACCTATTACACATCCTATACCTATTAAAGCATCTCAGACGAAACGTCGAGGTAAGTGCGCGAAGTTATTGCGCGATTAAATACCGTACACGTAACTCTAGCATAAATACACTTCAAGTTCAATATTTGCTAAATGGTGCCCCAAACAGATTTGATAATAATGATTTATTATGAGCTATATAATGAAACCTCTTTCGATGTCATAATATAAAAAAATACATTTAAAGATAAAAGATAAAGTTATAGAGACAAGACAACAATATAAAATTACATTACATAAATACAAAAAGAACAAGACACAGATAAATTATTGCGAAAGGTTTACTTGACAAGTAAAGCAAATCAATTATTGTATAACTATGCCAGATTACATTTTTGTAGTACCAAGAGTCTCTGAGTTTAACTGCGGACAGACGGACAAACGGACAGAGGGATAGATGAACATGGTGAAACTATAAAGCTTCCTTGTTGACTACGGAACCCTAAAAACATAGTAGTAGGAACGAGAAGCAGGACTCCCAAGCAATTCGTAGCTTGAATCTTCCTTAGTTTGACCGTAGACCTAGATTCTAATTAAACTGATACATAATTTAACTCTATCTCGTAAAAGACACCTCAGACTCACAATGCAACGTATACTAAACACTAATCCGACGTTGACATGTTTATCTGTCTGAATGTCGCCACGTAACTCATAAACTGACTGAGTCACGACTAGGAATGCCTACGTTCAACAGATTACTGAGCGTTAAGGTTATAGGTTGGTTGCATTCGTCTGTTACGCAATGATGCAAATTGCTAAACGGATTTAGATTATATTTGGCACACATAACTGAATGCGGATTTATAGCCTTCACATAATTTGAGAATCTACATTTATTACAGTAACGTATTTACAGAACTCAACAATAATATTAAAGATATAAATAATAATCACCACTATAAAAAGAACACCCCCTCTAGCAGGTCCGCTCGCGGTATGGTCCCCATGACACTGGCTGCATTACCTCTCTGGATACCTAGCCCAATCCTTTGGGAGAGGTAAGCACCAGCTCTAGGATTTCCGGAGCAGTCTTTGAGCCGGCATGACAGGGCCTTAATAAAGCTTTTCATATCAGCTGACCAAGGTCCCATGGTCTCCACTGCAAGAGCCACAAACTCGTAATTATTTAATAATGATGAATATTTGTGGCGCTTGAGGGTTTGGGCCTGATCAGCTGCTGCACCGGCCCGATTACGGGTTGATTGGATGTGCAGTCTTGTTTGTTTGAATTTAATCACCAAAGTGTAAAGTTATGGGATGATGGGAACTTGTATCTTAATAGTTTAACTACATACATACATTAAATCACGCCTGTGTCCCAGAGTGGTAGGCAGAGACCATTTCTTTCCACCTGCTACGATCCTGACCAATCTCTTTCGCTGCTTCCACATTCATACATCGAGTCATGCACGCACGTCGGTTTCGGGTACTTAAGATCCGGCCCTTTTCCAGTATTTCTCCGATTTGATTCGAAAAAAAAAGTACGCCTAGGGCGGCCCCTTCCGACCCTCCCACTCACTTTCGCCTATCTTCTTTCATCCATCCTTTCTAAATGACCAATCGAAGCATGCCCTTTTCAAGCTATTTCTCACCGGCCGCTTTTTAACTAAATTAACGAAAACTAAATATTACCTAATCTAAACATATATATAACAATACCGTGACTGACTGACTGTCAAATAACGCACAGCCTAAACCACTGGACCTAAGGACTTGAAATTTGGAAAACTAAGAAATGAATCGACCCCCAACGGGAAAAAATAGGGGGAGTATCGGGAAACTTATTCTACAACAAAATCGCAGCCGTCCTTTAAAAATAAAATATTAAATAGGCGTATCCACGCTACTACCCGCCTCATAGGGCTGCCAAATATTGCTCGCTATCCGTTACCATTGAATAATTGACGACGTTCTCAAATTGGGTGCGAGCCAGCCCTACCGAGTCGCTAACTTTGGAGAAGGCATATCGCAGTCGTTACCACCATTTTACCCTTTAATCTACCGCCAAGCAGCAGTGGTCACATTGTGGTGTTTCTTTGTGGGGATAACACAACCGGTGACATTACTAGCATAGAGGCATTCCATCTTAGTCCTTAGTGTTTGTAACGCAATTGCAGTCTTGAGATTTCAGTCTTGAGATTGCAGTCTTGAGAATGCAAATGTCTGTGGATCTCAGATCTCACTTATCATCACAAGGCCCTACCATCACGTAAATGGTGTTTATGGCGTCCATTGGATGCGACCACACCTGTCAACGTAAGACACAACTGTCAGCGTTTGGTGATGGTTTGGTGGCGTGTGGAGATTTTCGAAAACTTTTGGCTGTGGCGGCGAACAATTATTTAATGACACGCCAGGCGTGCCATACGCCATAGGCATCGTCCTAATAGAACGCGTTTGCGCGATCATCACAAGTTCGCGCGACTGTTTGTATGTAAACAGAGGGCTCAGACAAGATTGCACTACGCTAACTAACGTTTCTATTCGATTCGTTTTTAAACCAATCGCGTCACTGGTGGACCACGTGACTTTTCGTATCACCTCATCTTTCAGTGACGCGATTGGTTGAAAACGAATCGAATAGAAACGTTAGTTAGCGTAGTGCATCTTGTCTGAGCCCTCAGTCATATAAACAGTCGATCGAACTTGCGATGATCGCGCAATCGCGTTCTATTAGGACGATGCCATAGAATATCGCCTAGCGTGTCATCCGCCACACGTTAAAAACATTTGATGAGACGCCTGGCGTGTCATCTGCACTGAATCGGTTAATAATAAAAAAAAACGACTGCATTTTTTCATATAATATTGTCGTCAATATAATTATGTTAAAAAAAAAACCTTCAGTAAGATATTATAGCCTATGTCATTCCTACAACTAACACGAACCTAACCACACATCATAATGTTAAAATTAATCAAGCCGTTTAGGCTGCAGAGCGTGCCAAAGAAATAAACATACCTACATATACCTACCGTGTCCATTCTTACTTGTCTTAAGTATATAGTAAACAACTTTCTCACCTCAAAATGAGACTTTTTTGGCTATCGTAAATAAAGTAAACAGAGTAAAACATTTTGGACCTCATTTGGCCGATGTATTGTCTGATTACTTTCTTTTATTTAAAATAGCTGTTTTCAACCCCCAAAGCAAAAAGAGGGGTGTTATAATTTTGACAGCTATGTGTGTGTGCGTGTGTATATGCGTCTGTGTGTGTGTCTGGCTCTGGCACCTCGGCTGGCGGCTCTTAAACAAGTGAAGCTATTTGGATGTGGTATTTTTTATTTGAAAGGGGATTTTAGTGGTGGTTATTAGCTAAGTTTGGCATTTTCAGTGATTTTTCTATTTTATATCTATTTAATAGTTTGAACCCTTAAAAGGTTCATTTCGAGGTTAGAAAGATGTTTACTATATTAGACAAGTAAAAATAAACACGATTTACATACACTCGAAAAATGACTAACCTAACCGAACCGCAGATATAATTGGATTGTAAATCGACGGATGTGGTGAGTGTTGTGTGTCGGTATGATGACATTCCGAATAAAAAACAAGATCAAGTGCGGGTAGGTAAAAACTCGCACGGCAAGCAGACGAACACCCACCACTTCAGTCTTCTCGTGACCACGGCTGTTGTAACACAGTCGAAACGTTGAGTTAAATGTTCTTTTATTACGCGATTAAGTCCCGTTTTATAGTTATAGTGTAATTGGAAAACTTAAAAAGTTGCCTGACTCATCTTAAAACCAGTTTATGTCAAATGAAAATTCGGACAAATGATGTGTTAGGACAAACGTTTTTAGGAACGTATTCGGGTATAATCGTGACGTATAAGTCACCTCACTATTTTGAGCGTCGGTATAGAATCCTTCAAAGAATCAATAGGTACCGCGAATTAACGCCCCCTCCGCTACCTTCGTGCTTCGCACCCCCTTTGTCCGTTTTATTACGATATCGTTCGGGTAAATTCTTAATGTGGCTAAAGCGAATAATTGTCCGCCATTTTAAATTAATAACTTGTGGGTTGTGTTGTACAGGGGCCGCCGGGGGATTCGGTTGGCTAACTTTAAGTGATTTAGACGACCGGATTATTTATTTATTTATCAGTATTGCACATAACTTTAACAAAAAGCGAGCTTTCAAAACCCGACTGTTGCTAACCAACTTTAAATCGTTATAAATCCTAAATGATCATTCAAAATGAAAAATGATGAAATAAACCTAAAGATGATTTTTAAATCCCTATTCAATGATACCCCACTTGTCATACTTGGTCGACTTTTATTTTTTTAATTTGCGTCTGTTTGCCGCCATATTGAATTTTGATTACTGTCATATCTTCAGTGACACTCACCAGATCAAGACAAATCGATTGACATAAGAATCATCAAAATCAGACAGCGGGTTTAGTTTTTATAGTGACACAAAGGAACAAACATACATATATAGGCTGTGAAACACATTACCCTCCTCCTTCGGCAGTCGGGTAAAAATACAGTTAATATACAAAAGGCGAACTTAATGCCGTGAGGCATTCTCTACCAGTTAACCTTAGTTAATTAGTTAGTTAGTTGGATTAGTTGTCTTGGTTTTCTTCGAGCTTGAGGTTACACGATAAGTAGTTGGTGTTGTTAATAATAATTCCGAAAAATCAAAACAAATACAAGTCTTTTTTTTTCGCCGTACTCACGCCATACGTCGAATACAAAATGTGCCACCCACACGCCAAACATGTTTGCTATGCTATGCAAATTACACCTTATTGCTACCAAATAAAGTCTCTTTTAATCTTGAACTCTTGTCGGCTGTACCGACGTGGCGTCAGTGGCACGACTTTTAGTTGACGGCCAGAGCCGACTGTGGCGTTGAAAAGGTTAATGTAGAGAATGTTTGCGACTTTTTTGTGTGTGATTACAATTTATTTATTTATTTATTTATAAATTTGACATGCCAACAGCACATAAACATTACAAATGGAAATAGGTACATATATAGACAACGAAAATTGAAGTTTATGCGCCAATAACAGGCACGCGCCAGCAATCATACAGTCTATTAGGGACTAACACTAAAAGCTAAAACAACTAATCTTGAATGGATACATTAAAATAAAATAAAAATAAAAATACATTCTTAGAATAACATGAAATATTAGTAAATGAATGGGTTAAAAAACATTTATTTAACACATTGAAGCAAAAATAACAAGCTGGAATTAAATTAAATTAAATTGACGAAGATATCTTAATACATGAATTTCATATTCCATTTTTCCATCTTTAGCGGCGGTATTTTAGCCGGCTTAGAATAGTGCCACTCCATGTCTTCCCGTGGATGTCGTAAGAGACGACTAAGGGAATAAAGGCTTGTAGTACTGTTAGGCGATGGGCTTGCAACCTGTCACTAATACGCTGGTAAACATCTTAGCCTGATTGTGCAAAATGTGGTTACAGAAGTATCAACAAGTTTTTAGAGTTGTTGGTAATGCTGTAGCTCTGCCTACCCCACTCTGAAATTACAGGCATGAAGGTTGTATGTATGTAGGGGTGGTATTCTTGGGTACACTAAATAACTCCGAAGAGTCATAATTCCAAATTGACCAGAATTCCGAATTTTTATAATTCCGAATGCAATGTTTTGATAGAAGCCTTTATTTTTCTATTGCTTATTAATTAATCAAAACCTAACCGAAATTTTTATAGCAAACATATTATAAATTTAATCTAAAGCAGCTCCAGCATAACATACCTTTCGGAAAAATTATATTTCGGACAAATGAATATTCAAACAAAAATCGGATTTTTTGGAATTTCCCGGTATTCTTCTATAAAAAGTTATTAAAAGACCACCCGTGACATAAACCTACTCTAATCGTGAAAGAAATAATCATTAAAATGTATAGTCAAATTGGCGGAGAAATCGAGCAACAATTATATATATATTAGATGTAGTGATAAGGTATTTTTTAAAGGACAATGGGCAAAAATGTATGGAACGTGGTACCCGCGCCAATGGACATAATGTATATATCATTGGAAAGGTATTTTTATATTGGGCAAAGATAACCATATCGCTTATCTCTATTTCCTGTCGGAACTGAGTTATTTGATTTTGAATATACGATGTTATCAATCAATTTCCTTTAGGGATACCATTATGAAAGAAAAGAAAACATGTATTTACTACATAACGAGAAATATCTAACTTCGTATCGGCCGGGCACTATATTTATACTACTTACTATTAGGTGCCTACATTACTAGTCGAGGGTACACTTCAGTGTTTCCGCTTCATAAATAAAATGGATTTTTTTCTCATTTGAAAAGTGACAACAGAGGTGATTTTTGTTACATTAGTTTTTTTTACAAATACCTAACTGTCCACGAGACTGAAGATGGAACTCTCTGGTGCAGTAGCAGCCTATTCACTTTTGCTTAAGTTGTATTTTTAAGGAAATAAAGATGCCGGGAGCAGATTTTATTTCGCATAAGGTGTCATGTTCGTATATGAATATCTCCGAATGGACAGGGATTTGAGACAAACCACCATAGTAAACGTTGTTCCTGTTGGCATGACCTATTCAATGACACTACCATTATTGCTATTGGAGCGGGTACCAAAATGCCCATTGTCCTTTATGTGTTTTCTATGAATGGCTTATGACTGTGATGTGATGTTGGCATGTCTGTCTATGGAAGACGGGTAGATTCAAGTAGGTATATATTGAATAATATGTAAGTGGGTGCATTATTCGAATTTACAGTTCAAAAAAGTGTACCTATTTTTTCTAAGAAATAAATTTTAAAGAAAACCCTGGCAATGTGCATTTGAATTATATAAAAAATTCTGTCAAATTATCGATTTTTAATAGCCCTCCACTAATTCATATCATTATGGTTATGATTTGGAAACTGCGTAAGTATTCATAGATTAGTTGTGCAGCAAACAATGCGAAGTTGAGACGGTGTCAGGGCCAGCAATTCAATACTAACTGTCGATTGTAACTGAGCTTTGGAAGCTTACAAAACTTGTGGAACTTATTCAAAGAGCTTTCGACTGTCGAGACCTTAGCACGATCATTGAAAATAATTAAGAGGCCACCTATGCTAAAGTCTGGAGTGTTCCGCGATCTGGATCTCAACGACCATAACGCCTTTTTATATGTTCTTTGGATATATTGAACTTGATCATATTTGCTTGAGACTGTCAAACGTGAAAACACGATTAGAAACAAAATCCTCGATACTTTTATTTTTCAAACATGACACCTTTTTCGCATGTTTTTGGTTGAATCTTCGAAACCCTATAATCTTTAACGATGATTTTCGATTCAATAGTTGAGGATATGTAACTTCTTAATCCTGGTAATAGTACATTGTGCATCAAGGGTAGTATGAAGGGAATTACTAACGAGAGTGTTGTTGTGGCTTTTAATGACTCGAGTTAGTAATCCCCTTACTTCCTGTGATACACACAATGGTTTTCATCACATTTGCGAGGAAAAAAAACAAAGAGAAAACTTTAACTCTGCAAAACATAAAGAAATAACTTGTGACGAACGGGAACGTAAATGGAAACATATTTTTTTTGTGACCTCTACCACAGATAATAACTGCGTTTAGTTTCGACCTGGATTCGAGCCAGATTTAGCCAATTTGATAAAAATGTATAATTACTAAAATTAATGATAAATGTTGATATAAACTTGAAATAGGTATAAAAATAATGAAGTTTAATGAAGCGTATAGGTTTTGTGTAATGTAAGTTAGTCTATAGCTAATTTTTAAAGATGAAATTAGAAACCGATTTAATTTTTGGCTGAAAATTAAACCTCCTTAGTCAGAAATGATGTACGAAAGAGTTGAAAATTTTAAAAAGAAAGTCATTACTCCCTAGGGATGACAAACTCGCCATAATTCCCGCGGGAACAATTTAGGCCGTTGTCCTTCTGTATACAGGCATGGAATAACACCATTTACGAGCAAGTGTGATGAAAACCATTTTTTCATTAAACGTTTTGGTTTTAAAGTAAACTGCAATTAATTGAATTTGACGCTGCCATCAAGGCGCGCGCGAACTATCTCCATCTCACAATCTTCCTGCGGAAGCACTTAAAGCCATCCCTTTTTGTTCTTGTGGGGGCGGGGCACCATAGGTCGCCTCTTAATACCAGTGACTTCGTCCGCGTAGAATTCGTATTTTTGTCATCCCACGCGAACCGTTCATTTTTCTGCGATAAAAAGTAGCGTATGTTACTCAGGGATAATGTAGCGTTTTAATGGTGAAAGAATTTTTGAAATCGGTCAAGTAGGTTTTGAGTTTAATCATTACAAACATACAAAAATACAAATATTTCCTCTTTATACACCGTGGGCTGCTAAAACCCGACCGATTTCAACCACATATTCCTGACTTAATTACAAGTAAATAATGTTATATGAACATAGGTCCAATTACGCATTATTTATTTTTTAACTTTTGTAACAAAATAAATCAATTAAGCTTTGCACTTCATTATGAAAATCGCGATTATTTCAAAAAATATGCGTTTTTGGACTACATATTGTACGACTTTTTTTACTCCATTTAGGCTTAGGAAGCTATGGTTAAAATCGGTCGGGTTTTAGCAGCCCACGGTGTATATTAGTGTAAAGTACAGCCAATGAGACGAGATAAAGAATGTAAACAAACTGACCGTTACTGAGTTCTGTTGCGATAGCGAGCGACTATTACTCGTATATCAGAGGGCCCTGCCAAGATGCATTGTGCTAACTAGCGTTTCTATTCGTTTCGTTTTTCAACCAATCGCGTCACTGGTAGATCACGTGATCTACCAGTGACGCGATTGGTTTAAAAACGAATCCTTATTTCTCGTACTACTTTTTCCCGTCATAACTATTGGGTAGGCAGGTAACTCGTTACTAATAATTTGCACTAAACCTAACGTTTGCATATTCTATAGGCTTCATGCTTTCGATTAGTATGTCATTGGTCTATTTAACAAGAAATATCAATTTTAAAAAAAAGTTCGTTTTCAGTATTTTTTTTAATCATATAAGGACTGAACTGAAATTATTCAGTCAACCTATTAGCCTTATATTACTTGGCATATTAAATTTGACATAAAATACTTTTTATCGAATAAACACCCCGATGAAGGTTGTCTCCTATTCGGATCTTAGACCATACGGATAAAGATTGATGCAAAACGTGGTAAACTAGACTTATGTGTATTCATAGCTTTGTCTTGTTTAGAATAATAAACGACAATCTAATCTTAAGTGGTGATAAAAAACCGGTCAAGTGCGAGTCGGACCCGCGTACCGAAGGTTCCGTACCGTCACGTATTACCGATTTCGAATCGAAACGTAAGCCCAAGCCACACTTCACCATTTTTAGTATTTGTTGTTTTTTTTAGGGTTTGTACTATAATCATATCAAATTTGACGCTTATCCAGGGTGGTACTCGATAAACTTTACATATTGAAAGGGATGAAATTTTAGGTTAATTTATCAGTAGGTAAAACAATAAATAAAAAAAATCGCCACATTCTTTTTTCAGGTTTTATATTAAAAGAAATAAAGAATTATTATCATTATTATTATATTATAAATTACAGCAAAAATGACATTTTGTTTTCATAAAAACACGATTTTCTCAAAACTTTGTAGATATTTCAGTATTTTTTTTTGCTTATTATTATTCGTCGTTTAATTTTAGATCTAAAGACTTAAAAAAAAAATGTAAAATATCTGCTAAATTTTGAGAAAATCATGTTTTTATGAAAATAAAATGATATTTTTGCAGTAATTTTCCACAAAAAAAGCAGTTAAGTACTCAGTTATTTTTTTAATTGGTCTAATATTGTTATCAATTATTATAAACCTACTTATATATTAATACTATGCATTTTGTTTTATCTTTTTTGGGCTATGGGATCAAAAGTTACACCGTCACAAGTAAGTGTACTACCCAAACTTTATGAAAAATTCGACAATCTGTAAAAAAAACCAATGGCTAAAAAAATTTAATAAAAATTGTTTACCGATAAATTAACCTAAAATTTCATCCCTTTCAATATGTACAGTTTATCGAGTACTACCCTGTATGTTTTAACGTTTTTACAATTCGACAAAAATAAAATTACTTACCTTTTATTATTTCACTTTAAAAAAAAATGTTCGTAAATCCGCCAAAATAACAAATATTCTGAAAAAAAATAATCCACTGTCTATTACGTTTCAAAAGATACATCTGTTTAAAGTTAGCACGCCCACACGGACAGCGAAGACATATTTTACAAGGTCCCGTTGGGCTCCCTTCGGGTACGAAACTGTAAAAACTAAGCAATAAATTAAAGTTTCGCGGCTATAATTCCCACGATCAATTCACATTTCTCCTTATCCATTTTTAAACATCCTGCCATATAAACAAATCGCGTTAACGCGCTTTCAACGTCTGAAAAACCTTCATTCAACACTCGGAAAAACAATCCCAAAAGGGCTTTAACCGTTTTAAGCCACCACTAACGTTCGGCAACAAACGACTAAAAGCGGCTCCGCGTCTAATCCGCCATTTTGTGCACTCGACGAACAAGATGGCGGCACAATAGGCTAATGGCTTCTCAAAGTGTTTTCAAAAGAAAGGTCTGCGGTGTTTTAGTTACCCTTTCGAGCTAAAGAAAGTTTGTTGTTTTTTGTGAGTGGTTTTATCTAAAAACTAGCTTCTGCCCGCGACTTCGTCCCCGTGGAATAGTGACTTTGGGCTAACGCTCACGTGATGATATATAGCTTATAGCCTTCCTCGATAAATGGGCTATCTAACACTGAACGAATTTTTCAAATCGGACCAGTAGTTCCTGAGATTAGCGCGTTCAAGCAAACAAACAAACAAACTGTTCAGCTTTATAATATTATATTAATATTATGTTATAATTATAATATATCTAAAAATGTATAGGTATCGGTAACTAAATATTTTGGTGAATTTGAATTTCTGTGTAATAACCGCCGAGCTGATAAATTGGCGCCCAACATGGGGCTACCCATAGTGCCTTTTTTAAGTCGGTAAACGAGCAAGTTATAATTTTGTACGTAGTTAATCGCTTTTTATTACTTTAATGTATTTATTTTACCGCCATAACTGTAGGAGCATTGGCCAAAATTTAAAAGACAGGTGGTAGGGAATTGTGGAAGGCAAAGACATGATTCACTGAGCCCAGATGATTGGGATGAAATACTTTGTTTAAGCGTTTCATATAATTATTTCCTGTTTAATATAAATAATCTACCAGTTCGTTACAATGTATTTTTCGGCTTGTAAACTTTTGAGGAGCACTTTTTTTTAATTTTTCATACAAAGTCGAAAAGTACTAGGAAAAAAACGGTTCTTAAAGTGCGAAAGCTCTTTCACGTAATATCTTTCTCCTAAATTATAATCGATAGCATTAGCAAATGCTAAAATATGCCACTGGCAGTTGGACGGACGTAGAGTCACACCGTAACCAGTGCGGTACCCTAAAACCTTGACTTACCATACGCTCATTCCACGTTAGTATAAATATCGCCTTACCAGATTTCATTCTCGTGACACAGTTCATTACATCAGAAAAGGCAATTAGCCAGTATAATTAATTTAACTAATTAGAAGCTCAAGTGTGCGCTAATGGCGGGCGGAAGCGCCGCCATCTTATACAGCCGCGAAATGGAGGCCGAAAATTAATGGAGCCTTATTAATCATGCCTTTTTTAATTGGTTTGTTTTAAAGGTGTATTGATTAATTGTATTTAAAACGCTGGTGGTTCTATGTTAAAAAGTATTACAAAATGGATTAGAAAGACGGCAGTAACAAATACAAATTTATTATTATCTATTTTTTGGGTTCTGTGCCCGAAGGGACCCTATAAATATGGCTACGCTGTCCGTCTGTCCGTCTTAACTTTAAGAAAAAATAAAGAAAGAAAGAAAAAACATTTAGTCGTGACAAACAGACAAACAAAACAACAAAAATAAACAGCTGTATCTTTTGAACGATAGATAGCGGTTTTTTCCAGAATTTGTGTTATTACACTGGATTTACTAACAAATATAAATAAAGTGAAATAATAAAGGGGGTTCAAATTTACCTATCGACAACTAAATTATTACTTTACAAAAATATGTTGTCATCCCATCGCCGCGGCTTTTTTTTTGTCACGACTATAGTCAAATCATATAATCAGACCTAGGACTATACGGGGCAAAATTAAAGGACAGCTAGGGATTGCCTACATCGATAAATTAAATTATCGATGCTTTTCCCATATACTAGTGATCGCTCCAAGTTTTGTTTGTCAAAATAAAATTTTATTGAAAGTATGCAAATGAAACCAAATAGCAACATAATTCTGGTTATTCTTTATTTTAAAAGGATTTTAACCTTCACTCATCATCATATTTTTTTTACTCGTAACAAATTCTGATCGTTTATTTTAACAATAGTTAATGGGACAGTCATTCTGAAATAAACAATAAAGTAAAAAATACATTCAATAAAATTTATTTTTTACAAACCAAACTTGGAGCGATCACTAGTGTGAAGGTTCGCTACTTGCAGCGTGCTGGCTACATCTAAGTTTTACTGGCTCGTTATTACGTCAGTAATATTAGATTCGGTAATCCGAATTTATTTATAATTATAGTGTAGAAAAACAAAGTCAGTCGCTTATGGTCTACCGTGTGGATAATGCGCTGCAAGAATGTATTGTTTTAACTGTGAAAAGTAAATAAGAAAGATCGTAGAGGTGAAGTATTATTTATTAAGTTAATCAAGAAAGAAAAAGGGAGCCGGCACTGCGGGCCTCCCACACTAGTATATGGGAAAAGCATCGATAATTGAGTTTATCGATATGGGCAATCCCTAGTTGTCATTTAATTTTGCCCCGTATATTCCTAGGTCTGCGATATAATATATCAAATAAAATCATTTAACAAACAATCAAAGGCTAAAATAAAACCCGTTAATTATTGACCTTATTCAAAGCTTCTGTATTTCATCTCGTAAGAATTTATTGAAAAGACAAAGTATTACAGTATCGCCTGATCAAACATTCCGGAAAGCGCGCAGACTGGAGCCGGAAGTGGCGCCATCTTGCGGAAGTCGGAACGCTTAATGAGCTCGCGTAACGAACGTTTGATTTTGAACTTTGACTTTCTCTATAAGTATAAAAGGCGGATAAAACTACAAGGCTTGAGTGTAATTTTCAACTCTATAGATGACTTATAGAAATACGAATTGCACAGTTGTCTTCTTGACTTTGTAGGATTTTCGTTGGATAGCATTTGAGAGTTGTTGAAACTTTGAAAGAACAACTAAAGAGTGTTTTCAAATCTGTGGCTCTTCTGAAAACAAATGATTTCTGAGACACACGCACTTGTTTACTGAAATAAATG
The DNA here is from genome assembly GCA_946894065.1 of Acleris literana. NCBI lineage: Eukaryota > Metazoa > Arthropoda > Insecta > Lepidoptera > Tortricidae > Acleris > Acleris literana. The sequence continues at coordinate 1,111,514 of OX335693.1, read as the reverse complement.
ACGATGTAGTGTTTTTAATTCACAACGGCTCGCTCCGCCATTGAAGTTGCGCGGTTACGTCAAAACTGTTGCAGACGGCATGATGGAGCTGGCTTACTATCGGGATGAGCAGGTAGCGGGCGATAAATAAAATACTTGTTACGTTACTGTTTTGTATTGCAGACACTAGCCCTCTTACTAATAAACGTTGAGTAACGGTGGTATAGCTATACAATGTTTTGTCATTATCTGTCATTGTGACATTTGAATTTGACAGATAAGGACAAAAAATACATACACATACATAATCTCACGCCTTCGTTCCCAGAGTGGGGTAGGCAGAGCTACAGAATTACAAACATCTCTAAAAACTTGTTGATAATTCTATAACCACAATTTGCACAATTAGGCTAAGATGTTTACCAGCGTATTAGTGACAGGTTGCAAGCCCATCGCCTAACAGTACTACAAGCCTTTATTCCCTTAGTCGTCTCTTACGACATCCACGGGAAGACATGGAGTGGCACTATTCTAACTCGGCAACCACACGAGGCGAGGACAAAACATTGTATAGCTATACCACCGTTACTCAACGTTTATTAGTAAGAGGGTAGGACTGTAAAGTCAAATAGAGCTACAGTTATTACAGTAATTAAGATTAACATGGATTTAGCTTTAGACTTGTCGTCCATACTCATTCACGGAATAGCAGAGAAGAGATAGACCACAAACAATAAATTAAAAAGTTAAGAATAGAAACGTTGCCAGTTATTATTTACCATAAACAATAATTGTCATAGGTACGCATGAATGTTATAAGGATTACAGTTCACTAACAAAAACTACAAAATAATTTATTAGGTCGGGACTTTGTGGTTGTAAAACACTATGCACAGTCAGAAAAATATGCGGAAGTAGCTTATAATTAATCAAATGAATTTTTGCAGACGTATTCATTGGATAATAGTAGTTTACATGACGGTTGCGTAATGCTAATTACGCAGAGTCGCGTACAATACTTTATCAACACACATACCTATTATAAGTACTCTAAGATGGGTTCAGAAGCCGAAAGGCAAATGACCAGCATTACCTTACCTGTGGTAGTAGGTGACAGCAATGACAGCTGTAACGTAATTTTGAAATTACGTTATCGAATATCGTAGGGTAATGAGATCCAAATTTGGAACATCTTCAAAAATTAACAGCTGTCATCGCTCACCTACTACCACAGGTAATGCTGGTCATTGCCTACGGGTTTTGAACGCATAATAGAGGATTTGTGTAGATAAATATATATATAATAGAGGACGTCCGCTATTACGTACGCATATAATTAGTTTTCAGCTACTCCCCCTATTTATTCCCGTTGGGGGTAAATTTTTGGATAATCCTTTCTTAGTGCACCCCCAGGGGACACAAGGAATACTCCCTCCAAATTGTCCCTAGGTCCAGCGGTTTAGGTTGTGTTTACCGATCAGTCTGCCAGTTTCTCCTTTTACATATACTAGTGACCCGCCCTCGCTTCGCTTCGGTTTATATGAGTTTACTGAAAAACCCGTACATAACCCAGAATTTATTATACATAAAAACCTTCCTCTTGAATCACTCTATCTATTAAAAAAAGCAGCGTCAAAATCCGTTGCGTAGTTTTAAAGATCTAAGCAAACATAGGGACAGACGGCGGGAAGCGATTTTTCTTCTTTTACATAATATAGACAAGCTTCTGTTCGCGACTTCGTCCGCGTAGATTTCGATCCTCGTTATTTATTTTTACGTTTACCCTAGGGAACTTGTTAGTTTTCCGGGATGAAAGTAGTCTGTATTAATCAAGAGTATAATCTCCATTTCAAATTTACACAAACATTAAAATTACAGAAATAAAACTAGTACAATGGCGAATGTATCTTTTTAAGGGATCTCTTCCATTTGGGCGAGTGAGAAAAAATAACTGCGAAAACAATAAAATCCTACCCATATTCACACTTACATACGCACTAAACAACATGGACCGCCATTTTCCCAAACACATTTCGCGCGCGAATTCAAAGATGGCGCCCATCGGCGCTGTTTAAGCCACAGTTTTTCGCACTTTTATTTGTTTCTCGTATCGTAACGACAAGAATGCCGTCGTTTAGTGAGAGGAACAGAGGAAACCACTCCGTTTGGGACATTTAGGGGCGAATTGTGGCTGTAATGCGTCGAGGAGTAATGAGGTGAGAGTGATTAGATTCGAAATTCGGATTTAGGGTATTTTTGACAGCTGTAGATTGTAGGGAACTGTTTTTTCTTTTATTTGTGACTATCAACAGAACAAACAGGCGTTATACAACATTTGAAAAACATAAATTTTAGCAAGCGATAACTTAAGTTTTAAACGATTGTATAATAAAAATTTAACAATTACCTACTCTTGATATTAGCGTAAGTACCTAATTAATGTTTTAAGTTTTCTAAGGCCGCCATGTAATGCAGTTTTATTTGACGCTTTTGAGAAGCAAACTTAATTTATATATCAATTTGAATGTTGACTTTATTTAGTGATATTAGGGGGCCGTTTCACAAACGCTTGTAACTTGTAGGTACATAAGTACGGTCACGAGCGTTACTTTGGGACCCATTTCAAGAAAAATATGCTTGAAGTCGTCAATGGCATTAGAGATGTCAAGTCATTTGTAACTTATAGGAAACTCAACCTTATTGTTGTAGAATTTCAGATTGACTTTGGACCTAAGGTGGGTAAATTTAATCTCGTAACTGTACAAGCGGAAACTTCTTTTCACCAATATGCATTGAAAAGAGCTTCCACATGTAATTCAAGTAACAAGCTACGTGAAACGAGCCCCTGTTGTTAACTTGCTACCCTTTAACATTGCGTTCCAAATTAATTAGTATAAAAAAAGAAAGATAAACTTTTTCAACAAAATCTTATAATTTCAGCCCTTAATATATGTTTATCTATGTTTAGCTGTGTGGTTGCCGGCTTAGAATAGTGCCACTCCATGCCTTCCCGTGGATGTCGTAAGAGTCGACTATGGGAATAAAGGCTTGTGGTACTGTTAGGCGATGGGCTTGCAACCTGTCACTAATACACTGGTAAACATCTTAGCCTTATTATGCAAAATGTGGTTACAGAATTATCAACAAGCTTTTAGAGTTGTTGGCAATTCTGTAGCTCTGCCTACCCCAAACTGGGAATAAAGGCGTGAGTTTGTGTGTGTGTAATATATGTTCGTATGGAAGACACACGCTGTACGACTGTAAGTACTGGCTGAAGCCCGTGATTTCGCCCACGTTGACCATCCCTCGCGAACCGAATAATTGGTAATCTATATGTTAATTCAGGGTAAAAGTCATCTCTATTCGAAATAACATCTAAATTTAACCTGCCGTTTTATCGTGAAAGCAGTAACAAAACACACACACACACACACACACACTCGCAAATATTTATAATATTAGTGTAATGTGAAACCAGAGGGCCTTGCCAAGATGCATTGCGCTTACTAACGTTTCTATTCGTTTCGTTTTTAAACCAATCGCGTCATTGGTAGATCACGTTACTTTTCGTATCAAGTCATCTACCAGTGACGCGATTGGTTTAAAAACGAATCGAATAGAAACGCTAGTTAGCGTAGTGCATCTTGGCAGGGCCCTCTGTTTCTCTTGGCATCTGTAGTTTTGTTTATCTGTCAACGCTGAGAAAATGTACTGATAAACGGATATTAATTATTATTTAACAGTTGGCATTGGTAGAATTCCAATATATATTTTCCTGGGCTTTAGCGTTAGGCTGCGGCTCCACTGAGGCGGAGCGGAGCTGTGCCAATATTAACCAATAGAAGTCGCATGCGGTCACGTCGAGCGCGCCTTGCGCACGTTAGTTTAGATTCTATTGGTTAATATTAGCACAGCTCCGCTCCACTCCGCTCATCTCCGCCTCAGTGGAGCCGCAGCCTTAGGGCGATTGTGCACTACAAGGAATTTTACCGTCCGGCAGTCCGGTTTTGCACAAACTAGTCCTTATAGCTTAGTATTTATTGCGTATCCGTAAAAAATCGGACTACCGGACAATATAATTCCTTGTAGTGCACAATCGCCCTTAGGCTTCAAATACTGAAAAACGGAACCCATATAATGACTTTGTTGTCCGTCTGTCTGTCCACCCGTCCGTCAGTCAAGAGTCTTTTCCTCTGAAACGGCTAAAGCTACTCGGCTGAAATTTGGAATTGTGCTCGCGTCCGACTCGCACTTGACCGTTTTTAGGGCTCCGTAGTCAAACTAGGAACCCTTATAGTTTCGCCATGTCCGTCCGTCCGTCCGTCCGCAGCCTAGCTCAGAGACTCTTAGTACTAGAAAGCTGTAATTTGGCATGAATATACAATATTAGTCACGCTAACAAAGTGGTAAAATAAAATCTTGGGGATGTATTTTTTTAATCGTCTACCCCATAGTGTGGGGTGTCGTTGGATAGGTCTTTCAAAAATATTGTGGGTTTGTCGTAACAATTTTTCGATTAAGGGATCCGTTTATGAAATATTAAGCTTTAAAGCGCTATTTTTTGTTAGAGTCAAGTGTCCCCCCCCCTACAGCCAAAACTACAAATACTAAAAATTTGAATAATATCTTAAATGAAAGCACATATAATGAATTTAATAGGAAAACTATCGTTCTTGAGTTACAAACGGTTTAAATGTTTATACCTACCGAAAACTTATTTGCGGTGTTGGTAAACTGACCGCGACCTATGTCGATGTATGGGGACAACAGTTTTCCAACGCCGAAGTTAAGTTTGTCGCGAGGTCTAATTTGTTTTTTTTAACCGACTTCAAAAAAGGAGGAGGTTATACGTTCCACTCTATGTATTTTTTTTTATGTATGTTCACCGATTACTCCGTCAATTGTCGACCGATTTCAAATTTTTTTTTTGGTTTGATAGATTATACTTTCGAGGTGGTCCCATTGTCACCAAATCGGTATCTGATGAGAGGATCCGTGAGGAATTGAGGGAACTCCTCAAATATTATAGGCAAACATATAGCGATTTTAGTATTTTTAGTAACAAGTCCAGCATTTGCATTCAGAAAGTATCATTTGGTGAAGTGGAACTGATGATGAAGACCACATATGGCCACCGGAACTCCTTAACGGTACCGATTTCAAGGGTGGCGATAAGATATCTCGATTAAGATAGTTGAGCGACTACAACGAAGAATATTTACTTGTTAACTGACTTCAAAAAAGGAGGTTATTGAAATATGACTATGATTTTCCCGCGGCGTTGCTTGCGGCGCGCTTGAAATAACTTAAAGTTTCATATCAACTAAGAAGTGGGACTACGTAATAGCGTATTATGATCACTAAATAAAAAGTATAAAATAAAATAAATGTTTTAAAAAACAAAAAACCGCCTTCAAAAACGCAAAAAAATAACTTCTTTAAAATTGTAGGCACCTAATAGGTTAGTCCAACTGAAGTCGGCGACCACAATATTTTCAACAAAAAGCCGACATCAGTTGGACTAACCTATTAGGTGCCTACAATTTTAAAGAAGTTATTTTTTTGCGTTTTTGAAGTAGTAACGGCTTCGGAACCCTACACTGAGCATAGTCCGACATGCTCTTGCCCGGTTAATTTTTATTTTTATTCAGAATCATTATCGTGTTATTTTTATCCCGAAACACAAAAGCTTATATTTCTCACTCTAGTTTCCCCAACGCTAAAGAATCCTCACAAATTCTCACAACTTTCAAAGCTCCATACAATTTGCCCGATAGCTTCGGAAACTCTTTGAAAAGCTATAAAACTAAATCGAAAACGAACTAGTACACTTCGGGAGCGACGAAATTGTACGCTGAAAGCGACGGATCCTTTGAGCTCGGGGATGAATGTGTACAGTGCCGAGCAAATAAAGGTTAAGTCATATTGGAAAATACAAAATGGGAAATAGAAAAAGTTTTGGTCTTTTTTACTTGTTAAAAGCATTATGCTTTTGACATGTTATCGTGGTGTTTTTTAACTCGGTCACTATTACTATCAAGTAAGTAAGAACCGCTGTAAAGTTGACATTACGATAAAAGTAATATGGTTTCATCAAGCACAAGACGGCGCCAAGCGATAGTCAAAAACGCTATAAGGTCAAGCGGGGCTATTCCGACAGAGGGGTAAATGCGTCACTTAATTTTTTTAAAGGGAAGTTTACGTTTTAAAACTATTTATGTTTACTTCTATAGTAGTTTAAGTACCTTAATTTCTATAAAAGAATGCATAAATAGTTTTAAAACGTTTTATTCCCCTGAAAAACTAAAGTGACGCATTTACCTCTCTGTCGGAGTAGCCCCGCTTGACCTTAGAATAGTTTTTGAAGCGAATTTTGGGTCGTTTGCATACAAAGGGTAAAGCGTTTGTTTTTGAGTTTTGAGTCGCGTGTCTGGTCTTGTAATTTCTGCTTCATACAAAAGTCCAACTAATTTTGCCGTGTGAACCAAACCGTGTTTGGAGTTTTGTGTGAAACCGAATGCAGCAGAAATTACGTGAATCACAACCAAAAATAATACGGTTGTTTGACTTCACCCTTTATGTAATATAGCTGTTTTCCGCGACTCAGTCCGCGCAGAATAATAAAACATAGCCTATGTCCATTGTCAATAATGTAAGATTGTAATGGTGAAAGAATTTTTCAAATCGGTCCAGTAGTTTTGGGGCCTATTCAATGCAAACAAACAAACTATCAAATCTTTCCTCTTTATAATATTAGTTTAGACGTAAGGCTGCGGCTCCACTGAGGCGAAGATGAGCGGAGTGGAGCGGAGCTGTGCCAATATTAACCAATAGAATGAACTAACAAGGCGCACTCGACGTGACCGCATGCGCCTTCTATTGGTTAAAATTGGCACAGGTCCACTCCGCTCCGCCTCAGTGAAGCCGCAGCCTAAGGGTGCGGCTCCACTGAGGCGGAGACGAGCGGAGCGGAGCTGTGCCAATATTAACCAATAGAATATAAACTAACGTGCGCAAGGCGCTCGACGTGACCGCATGGGCCTTCTATTGGTTAATATTGGCTCCGCTCCGCCTCAGTGAAGCCGCAGCCTAATACTGACTTTTGATCGTGACTTGCCGCTTAATGCTATTCTATAACAGCTCTTACTGTCAGATGAGAAAAACTTAACGTTAACAATGTGATAACGATAGCGAAGGCACTAGTCACTTTACAAAAGTACTTATAATACAAGTACAGATTAGTGGTGGTAGGACCTTGTGCAGGGTCCGTCCGGATCGCTACCACCATCTTATCCATTAACCCACCGCCAAGCCGTAGTGTTCGCAGTGCTGTGTTCCGGTGTGGGGATAAGACCACCGGTGAAATTACTAGCATAGAGGCATTCCATCTTAGTCCTCAGGGTTGGCAACGCATTTGAAGTCTCAGCATTGCAGTTTTGAGATTGTAGTCTTCAGATTTCAAATGTCTATGGGTCTCAGATCCCACTTACCATCAGGTGGCCTGAGTGCTCACGTGCTTTCCTTGCCATAAAAAAAAGATTATTTCCGTTGAACATTTTATTTGTCCCGACAGTCACACCATAAACACTTTGTATAGCGTTGAATTACCTCAAAGCCTTTCTCGAACACCGTTCCGTCGCAAGCGCCTTCACAAAACTTGTATATGTAGTACGTACGGTCACGGAAGTTAATTTGCTACCCATTTCAAAGAAAATCTGCTTGAAGATGTCATTGTCAATAGAGATGTCAAGTCATTTGTAATTGATAGGAAACTCAACTTTATTGCTGTAGAATGTCAGATTGACTTTGGACCTAAGGTGGGTCACAAATTAAATTCCTTGACTGTACCTTAAAATAGGGATCAAGGGGTAAATAGGGACACAACCTAAAATCAAGCATATGTTACTAATAATAAGACTGAAATTATTTCCAATAGACGTAACGTCCGACGTTATTGTTCATTTAATACTTGTTCTTATTTGTAACTAGTTATGACTTATTTTAGGTTGTGATCCTATTTAGGCTGCGGCTCCACTGAGGCGGAGACGAGCGGATCGGAGCGGAGCTGAGCCAATATTAACCAATAGAAGGCGCATGCGATCACGTCGAGCGCTCCTTGCGCACGTTAGTTTAGATTCTATTGGTTAATATTGGCACAGCTCCGCTCCGCCTCAGTGGAGCCGCACCCTTACGGTACCTTAGGTACTTGAAGTTTTTTTTTAATTGGCCCGTAGAAGGCAAACGAGCACACAGACCTCCTGGGGCCTGCTTTATAAAGCTACAAATTACAATTTACAGGTTACTAGTTTCCATTTGACACAACCTCGACCAATGACAACCAGCCATTTGAGCAGTGTCGCCAGTAAAATTGTTACTTTAGCTTTATAAAACGTGCCCCTGATGGTACGTGGACTCTAAACCCCATAGATATTTTCAATCTAAAGATAGCAATCTTACGACGACAGTCTAAATATACCTACTGCAGATGTCCCAAAAGGACCTCTTCTCTAAGGACTCTATTGGATTCAAATAGGAGCCTGCCGATTGGTCAAAATATTTTAGCCAAAATGTTACATTTGCCCACCCATTTTGTGTAGTAACTAAAATAAATTTATTTAGAAGAACATAAAACATTAACTAACTTATTGATGTGTACCTATAACTAAATATTTAGGACTATTAAAAATATATACAAAAATAAATGTTTAAAAAAACAAAAAACCGCCTTCAAAAAGCAAAAAATAACTTCTTTAAAATGGTAGGTAAATAGGTCAGTCGAACTGAAGTCTGCTTTTGGTTAAAATATTGTTGGACGCCGACTTCAGTTGGACTGACCTATTTACCTACCATTTTAAAGAAGTTATTTTTTGCTTTTTGAAGGCGGTTTTTTGCTTTTTTAAACATTTATTTTATTTTATACTTTTTAGTGATCCTATTTATGCTGTTACGTAACTCCACTTCTAAATATTAATAAGAAACTATAGAACATTTCAAGCTCGCCGCAGACAACGCCGCGGGAATGTCATAGTCATATTTAAACCTAAATGTGCTTCGTCATAGTCGCTCAACTTCCTTTATCGAAATATCTTATCGCCACCCTTGAAATAGGTACCGTTAAGGAGTTCCGGTGGCCATCTGTGGTCTTCATCATCAGTTCCACTTCACCATATAGTACTTTTCAAAAGCAAATGCATGAGTTACAGTGAAAAATACCAAAATCGCTATAGGTGTGCCTATAATATTTGAGGAGTTCTCTTGATTTCTCCATGAACCCATCATCAGATCCTGACGTGGTGACAATGGGACCAACTAGAAAGTATACCCATTCGAACAACGAAAAAAATTTTCAAATCGGTCCAGTGGTCTTCGAATAATCGGGGAACATACATATATATAAAAAAAAAAAACCCGACGAATTGAGAACCTCCTCCTTTTTTTGAAGTCGGTTAATAAAATATACCTAAAATTAACTTAAAACTACACTAATCTAATAAACCGCTGCCAGTGGGCATCGTTCCCAAAATGCTGGCAGCATTGCCACGTTGAATGGCAATGCTTAATCTTTGTGCCAAATAAAGGCCAGCATTTTGGTCCCGAGATGTGTCGACCAGGCGCTTGGAAAGATCTTTAAAAAAATTTAGAGCTCCTGGTCCCCACGGTCCTAAAGTTTCGACCCCAAAAGGCTCAAATACGTAGCTTCTATCGAGCTGACTGTACTTGCGCCTTTTCAGGGTCTCCGCTGATTCTGCCGCGGATCCAGCCTTAATTCTCCATCCGGGAAGGTGTGACGGCGCAAGGGTATCCACGCAAGTAGCATCCCACACCAATGGCCGTCCCAACTTCCACGGAATAAAGGTCATCCCATCAGGTCTTTTACCATCGTCACGCATGAGACCATTTGGTTCCAAAATGGCCGCACAGTTGGCGCTGGTAAAAGCCCGGCGGATAATGTAACTGTAAATATTTCAGGAGTTATTTCAGTAGGTACTATCGTGTAGAACACTACAGGTTAGGTTAGGTTAGTTTTTATAAAATCCTGAAATGTTTCAGGTTACATAAAACAAAGCGGGTTGGCAAATGAAACGGTTGGGAAGCGATACATTTGGCAAACATATTTCGCCGAAACAAAGGTAACCCGTTTCAAATGTTATACGTACAACGCATATTTCAAGCACACTTTATAAATAGGAGAGTTAATCTTATTGAATTTTGAGCTTCGTTCTAATTATATGTATATTTCTTTAATTAGGTAATTAAGGATATGCATTTAGCATTGCCTTATTTAAGGCTCGATGCCACAAGTGAGTTCGTTGGAGGGGTTCGATTTGTTTTAATTTATTTTTATTTATTTTTATTTTAGTTAATATTTGTATTTTATGATATGTTATGATGTACATATGTTGTGTTGAAATAAAAAATATCATTAATGCCCGGATGACGTGTAGAATAAGATATAGTAGGTACCTAACTCTCGTAGTTCGCAAGTAATAAGTATGTATTAAATAATTAGGTAATTTTCCATACTTTACATTTTAATTTTTAACACTTATTTTGTATTACAGTTTATTTATTTGATAAATTTGTGGTACTTAATACAAGAAATTTTAAAAAAAATGTGCTAAAGCACGATACGGGATGAATGGCCACGGCTGTAAAAACACGATTCGGCAGTACCCCCCCCCCCAAGGACCGACGACGGGGCTGTTTTATAATTTAAGACGCTTTATTCGGCGGGGCACGCAGGGCTGTGGAGTATAGCTGAGAAATACGACGATTGGTAGTTTTAAAAGTTAAATAGTAAAAAATGGACGTTGCTGTGGAGTATAGCAGAAAAATACGACGATTGGTAGTTTTAAAAGTTAAATAGTAAAAAATTGACGTTTTAGGAGTGCGACGATGACTTTCCGAAAATCTAATTTAACTGCAAGCGATATTTCCATTGGCATAATTTACCATTATTTATTTTTTTCAGTACCTTATTTTGCCAAAGACAATCTCAGCAAAAATAATTTCATTATCATAATTTCCCAATAGCGGCCTTTACACGTAAAGTTCGGACCGCGGGAAACGCCACGCGCAATTCCAATCTTCGCAGCTTCGTTCCGAACCGTATTTTTTTTTACTTTTTTACTATTACAGTTGCATTTACACGTACGGTTCGGAGCGAAGATTGGAATGGCGCGTGGCGTTTCCCGCGGTTCGAACTTTACGTGTGCGTGCAGGCCGCTAATATGTATTTATCTGAAGTGTTATATTATTTTCACAAAGTCGACGGAGATACGCTAGCGCGGAGCTCCTGCTTCTGGGTGGTTTGCCAAGACTAACGTAACCTAAACCTACCTACCTATTTGGGTAATAACAATGGTAAAATTGCGACTGGCAAAAACCAGGATGATAAATATGCGACCAGGAAAAATTAAGAATGGAAAAAAAACATCGGTAAAATCACGAATCTGAAAAATCGGAATCGGAATCGGAGAAATTGCTACCACAAATAAAAGATTTTGGAAAAATATCGCCACACTCGAAGTGAAAGTAATTAGGTACTAAAGAAAAGAAACGAACGTTCGCCGAATTCATCTTCTCTACCGCCACTGCACTGATTCGTCGCCTAAACTTGTGACTTACGTCCGAAACGCACTAAAATGTAAGGTTAGGTTAGGTTAGGTTAGGTTAGGTTAGGTTAGGTACAATTCGCTCTGACGGGACGACAAAATTTCTTCAGTTAACAATTCCTTGACAAATCGAGAAGAGAGTTGTTTGAAAGAATAGTATATTGGATCTGAATGGTGACAACCCTACGCATCGCTCCTGGATGCGCGGTCCCCAGGGCTGTCGCAAGAGAATGCCTCATATAATATTAATACGATAGTTGAATAAAACGCTCTCTCTACTTCTTTACTGAAACCGTGCTGAAAAATTATGCTTTTTTTAACTCCAGACAAAAAAGAGGGGAGCTATAAGTTTCATATGTGTTTGTGTCTATCTGTGTACGTTAGTTTAGTATTAGTAGTAACTCTGCCTTTGAAGCTAGCGGTTCTGGTTGTGTAGAGCGCGAGTGTTTGTGCTAAGTCTTGGATGTTTTATATTTATTTAAGTATTTATTTCTCTATAATAGTATGTTTATCGTTATCTAAACTCGAAAATCGAATTCTAGACCAAATTCTGACAGTTCCCATCTTGATTTTTTCGTTATTTTAACATTATTACATAAAAACATGAATGAGAACTCGTGTAACCAGTAATATTAGGGTAAGTTTTATTGATGAAATACCTACACTTAAACCAAAATGCAGTAATCACAGCGAATGCGCCCGTTGAGGTTAGGATTTTGGTCTTAAATTAGATTTTTGAGTATAGTACCCATAGCACAATCCTAGAGCTTAGTTTGGGACTAGGTCAGTTTGAATGAGAGATTATTTATTTAATTTGACTTTGATTGCAAATTTCGTAGACAAATCAGGGCGTTCATTGTCTTTAAAAAAATACTGACAAGTTCTTAATGATTCGTTAATTTAATTGAGAGAAAAGTTGTAGAATAAGTACCTAAAAACTTATTTTAAGTACGAAGTGTCAAGCATCCATAGTAGGGAATGTTTTGATAGGTTATTTTCATAAAAAATCGGTTACTAACCGGTTAAATTGCGTTCCCTAATCCATAGTAAAAAAAAAAAAAAAAAAAAGTCTAATGCTAACAAATTAAGCTCTATGCTTAAAAATAAACGATAAACATAGTTATATGTATAGAAGATACATACATAGAAAACGTCCAAGAAAACATATACTCGTGCTCATCACCCAAATATTACCCTTACCGAGAACCAAACCTAGCACCACTAGCTTCGTAGGCAGAGTCACTACTAACTAACAAGGAAAGGTAACCAACGGTCCGGCTCCCTTTTGGTTTATTTTGATATATGTTACAGAGCAGTCTTAAATAACAGACACGTTTTTTTAAAAAAAACAAAGAAAGTGTATCTTCGATGAGAAGTATATAACTTTGAAGGTTTTTTTTTTTATATGAGTTTTAGCCGATATAACAAAACACGTGCTCATTATTTATTTTTTAATGTTCTTAAACATGCAGTCAAAAAAATTAGGTTTTTTTTTTTAATTCTCTAAAGGAGTTAGAGGGTTTATAGTCACTTTTCAGTACTTTGGAGGTCAATTTATCCCAACAGGTTGAGATTGGCCCGCTAAAAAAAAATACGTAATTATTTTAGACTACTCTCAAAAATATATCAAAATAAACCAAATCGAAGCCGGACAGTTGGGTACCTTTCCTTGTAAGCTATCCGCATCGTCGAGTAAATATTCAAGTGGCAGCCCTACGCTACCGTATGTATGTCCCCAGGGGTGTCAACCGAGATAGAAGCCGACAGCGAAATTTGCATTTGTATGAAGACTAAGCATTCCTCCACGAAACGAGGAGAAATGTATTTCCGCGAAACTTAATTATCGTAAGGCCCAGTGTGCAATAGAATTTACATGATCAAGGCAATTTAATTTGAACTGTGTTACAATGGTAATAAGGTTTATTTTCCTATCTTGATAAACTGAAAATGTCATTATCGAACAAACGTAATTGAACTTTATTGCCTTGACGGTAGATTCAAAGTCCCACTCACAAAAAACTCCCTGTTTGTAGTACGGTGGGCCTTACGAGGTTAAGGCGTATGAATGTACTTATTCAATAAACGGTAATGGGCAAAGAAAATCTTGTAAATCCTGTTAACTTTCTTTTTTAAGACCTCCACACTTCTAAAAACTTTGAATTTTATCTTTACATAGTATAAAATGCAAAAAATTACTTCTTTTAAAATGGTAGGTCAGTCCAACTGCATTCGGCTTTTGGTTTAAAATATTGTGCGACGCCGACTTCAGTTGGACTGACCTACCATTTTTAAAGAAGTTATTTTTTGCATTTTTGAAGGCGGGTTTTTGCTTTTTTAAACATTTATTTTATTTTATACTTTTTAGTGATCCTATTTATGCTATTACGTAGCTCCACTTCTAAATATTAATGAGCAACTATAGAACATTTCAAGCTCGCCGCAGATAACGCCGCGGGAATGTCATAGTCATATTTAAACCTAAATGTGCTTCGTCATAGTCGCTCAACTACCTTAATCGAAATATCTTATCGCCACCCTTGAAATAGGTACCGTTAAGGAGTTCCGGTGGCCATCTGTGGTCTTCATCATCAGTTCCACTTCACCATATAGTACTTTTCAAAAGCAAATGCTGCTATAGGTGTGCCTATAATATTTGAGGAGTTCTCTCGATTTCTCCAAGATGCCATCATCAGATCCTGACGTGTTGACAATGGGACCAACCAGTATACCCATTCAAACGACGAAAAATTTTTTCAAATCGGTCCAGTGGTCCTCGAGTAATCGGGGAACATACATTTAAAAAAAAACCCGGCGAATTGAGAACCTCCTCCTTTTTTTGAAGTCTGTTAAAAATATAAAACAAAGCTGCTTCCGTCCGTCCGTCTGTATGTACGTTTAGCCTCGTAAGACCCACCATACTACAAACAGGGAGTTTTTTGGGAGTGGGACTTTGGATCTACCATCAGCACAATAAAGTTCAATTACGTTTGTCCAATAATGCTATTTTCAGATTATGAAGATGGGAAAATAAACCTTATTCTTATTGCAACACAGTTCAAATTAAATTGCCTTTATTATGTACAGTCAGGGGCATTCCCGGTCGACCACCTCTAGGGTGATATTCGTTTGAACGATCGACACGTAACGACCTGAGCGCTGGAGGATTAGCTAGCTGCAACGAACAAGCCAAAATTTTCTTAAGTGGACGACCGCGAATGTCCCTGACTATACATTCTATTGCACGCTGGGCCTTACGAGGTTAGATCTCTCAAACTACTCAACGAATTTGAATGCGGTTGTCATCATTAGATAGAGTGATTCAAGAGGAAGGTTTCTATGGTTTTTATGTAAATTTTGGATTATGTACGGGCGTTACAGAAAACTCACTTAAACCGGAGCGAAGCAAGGGTGGGTCGAACAAAACTTGTTGATAATTCATTAGGCTAAGATGTTTACCAGCGTATTAGTGACAGGTTGCAAGCCCATCGCCTAACAGTACTACAAGCCTTTATTCCCTTAGTCGCATCTTACGACATCCACGGGAAGACATGGAGGATTATTTAAACCCAACAACCACATGGCATACATAGATAAACAGGATAAAGTGATAACACTCCTCTGTTTCCTACAAGAGTTTAAAAGAAAATGTCTAGATATACAAATTCAAGATGGCGCCGTGGACGTGTTGTTGAATAAATTATAATTTATATGCATATTCTTGCTAGAACAAGAAATATATAATACGACTATGTTAGCACATTAAAGCTTGCATACGATATCTTTACGGGTTTAGTAGTTATATATGCTAATAAAATAGCTACACAATTTCCCGTGTGGTTGCCGGGTTAGAACTGTGCCACTCCATGTCTTCCCGTGGATGTCGTAAGAGGCGACTAAGGGAATAAAGGCTTGTAGTACTGTCAGGCGATGGGCTTGCAACCTGTCACTAATATGAACAAAGCCAATTGTGCAAAATGTGGTTACAGAATTATCAACCAGTTAGAGTTGTTGGTAATTCTGTAGCTCCGACTACCCCACTCTGGGAATGAAGGCGTGAGTTTATGTATACGGCATACGGGCATTTATGAAAACTGCCGATAATATGTTGCTTTAGCAATTGTTTGCAAGTATTATCAATTTAAAAATAATTCAAATAACTTCACAATTAATTTTCTTAGATACTGTCCATTTTTAATGTAGTGCATGTGCTGCGTGTTCATCGTTATCAGTATCGCTGTTTCTCAGTACAAGGCATGTCGTGGTCCGGGGCAAATCATAATAATCAAAGTATCCGTTGACTGTCATTTACACGTCAAATTTCTGTGCTTTACATCGCCGGCAATTAAAATTTTGATAGAAAGTTAATAAAGCCTGAATATTTGTTTATTAATTAAATTAATTTCATGGTTACGTTACAGTTAAACGTTAATTTAACCTCCTTTAAAAAAAGCCTGGGTGCTGGTAACACAATACATGAATATGAGTATGGGGTTAAACTGTACCTATAACCAGGGACCCGACGACCCCTTCCCCGATAATAGTACATTATTGCCTAGGCATGGAAGTAGGCAATTGCGGGCCGAGTAAATACGAAGCCCGCAATTGCTGTTCCTGTCGAGGCAAATATAGTGCTTTTCTCAAAAATCGCAAGAAAAAAATTGTGTTGGAGTCAAATCTTCATCGCTTGAACTCATTTTTTGAATTGCATACAAACAGAAACTTCATGTGAAAAAACGATCACTCCTTACCGCCTTTTTGTTTATGACAAGGAGTTAAACGCAATTCTTGTTTTAAAAAAAACATAAGCTATTCCAGGCACAAATAAAAAAGATATGTTTCGAGTAAAATTTGGATGTATAAGACTTGTGCCCTCATTTTATTACGGCCCTTTTCACTTTTTAAAAAGTTACAATGTAGATGGACAGTAATGGAATTTGTACGCAACTTTGCGGGCTTGTGTAGCGAGCACGCAATGTCTTTTTTTTTTAAATTTGAGAACTGTCAGTAAACTATGTAGTTCGCGTCTCAATATGTAGATAGGAATGTCAACATTTCCCGACATTTTTGAGAAAAAGTCTTTAAAAGACTTACCTCTCAAAGTATAACCCACTAAAAGAATAACCCCTTTGGAAATATATGACGTAGTTATTTGTTCAACTAACCATTCACATAAGGGAAACCTAAAGAGCTAAAGCTCAGATCGTCAGCAGTAAATTGATACGCAAATATAAGGGTAACCCTTATAAATAGCGCTTAAAAAGCCAATCGAACGGCTTTTTTAAGTTAAAGGGATATTTTTTTTTTGGTAATCGCCTGAGGGGCCAGAAGTCCTTGCTTTTGTTTGCTTTTTACTTGAATTACTTTAACAAAAAGGGGCAGAGGTGAAAATCCCTTCCGGAGACCTGGGAATGGAGGGCCCACGTACAGAGCTGGCACCGGCTAAAACACCAATGCCCCTATTACCAACTAGAATTTAGACTCCCGCGGATACTACCCCAGCCAGTGCTGAAAGGCCGGAGGAGAAAGTCCTTCCTCCGTTTACTTATCCGCGGGGTTTTTCCAAAAACGGGGAATAGGAAAAGGGGGTTGGGATGGGGGGGGGACATATAGCTTTCCACTTCGTTGTATAGTGACATGTGGTAATGAGAATTCATACTATACAACGCAGTGGAAAGCGAACGCGCACGCGCACGTGCACGTCACGCATCCGGTGTGGCTCGGTCTTTAAGGGATATTGGTATCACTCAAAATATAGCGCTTTAAAAGCAAAATCTAACAAGACTTATACGAAACGGATTGTTAAGTGTAACCCTTATAAATAGCGCTTTAAAGCAAATCGAACGGTTTTCAATCGATACGGTTTTTCTGAACAAATCCTTGTAAAAACCCTTTCGAAACCCCTTGAATGGGATACCGGGCCGCGGTCCCTACCTAACACAAGACAGTCTAGAGCTTTGTTTATCACAATGGTTAGGGTAGCAAAAGCAAGCTTTCAAAACCCGACTGTTAACCAACTTTAAATCGTTATAAATCCTAAATGATCATTCAAAATGAAAAATTATGAAAGAAACCTAAAGATGATTTTTAAATCCCTATTCAATGATACCCCGCTTGTCATACTTGGTAGACTTTTTTTTTTTAATTTACACAATATGGCGTCTGATTGCCGCCATATTGAATTTTGATTACTGTCATATCTTCAGTGACACTCACCAGATTAAGTCAAATCGATTGACATAAGAATCATCAAAATCGGACAACGGGTATAGTTTTTTATAGTGCCACAAAGGAACAAACATACATATATAGGCTGTAAAATACATTACCCTCCTCCTTCGGCAGTCGGGTAAAAAATTTACCTTATTGTCGACGGCTCTTACGCCGCACTGCGTCACGCGACGTTGTATTTATATCGGAGCATCTTTAATAATGGCGGAAGCGCCATCGACAATAAGGTCCATTTTCATAGATAACGCCACATATGATTTTACTAAGTGGAACACAGCCCTAGATAAATTAATTATTATTTGTATGTGTTAAAAGATGTTGGCCAAGCGTTAAAGAGGTCAGCTTCAGTTCACGGGCTAGGGCGGAAGCGGCGGACGGACGGAGTAACTGGCGCACAATAAGACCGTGTCTACGTGCGCGGGAGTGTAGGGAGGGGATTAGTCGATGTAAGGCTGCGGTGGATACGGCAGCGGGGGTAAGGTTGTGGCGTTGGCTGTAGCGTTTTCATTCGATTGTGCGAAGTAGGGTATTGTAAATGTAAAATGAAGATATTGATTAGAAGTCAATTTAATGAAAATTTTGTAGGTAACTTCTTAGTCTGCGTAGTGCGTACTTTTCGATTATTGTTGTAAATTAAAGGATAACGCCAGATCTTGGCTTAAACACTTTTAAAAAAAGCCCGCCGATACGATGGATGTTGATAGAATCCGTCACAATTTTTCCTTAGGCCAAAGCTTCTCTGGAGACCTGGTATTATCCTTTTCCGGGTCTGTGTTTATCCAGAGTATAAGCTATTTTTATTCCAAATTTCATCCAAACGCATCCAGCTGTTGCAGTGTGAAGCAGTAACATACTGACACACACAAAAACTTTCACATAATATTGGGATTCTTAGATTTGAGGAGTAATGAAATGACTGGTGTCAGAATTGATTTCTTATTTTCCTTTTACTATAATAAGTTCCATAGTATTTGTGACTTTTGTATAGATATTTCGACGACGCTGTAGCGTAGTTGGTAGTGTCCCTGCCTACGAAGCTAGCGGTTCCGGGTTCAGTTAAAATTATTATTACGTATTGCGATGATATCTAAGAACAGGGCGATACAAATTAGAGTCGTTTTATATAAAAAAACAATTCTAGAAACAGTATTTCGATAAGACGCTGGTGGTCGTCTCGACAGTAAAAAAAACCGGCCAAGTGCGACTCGCACTCGCGCTCGAAGGGTTCCGTACAATATCGTTATCTATACAATATTACCAAAATACGGCAAAAAATCGCGTTTGTTTTATGGGAGCGCCCTTACATATTTATTTTACTTTAATTTAATTATTTACTTTTAAAGTGAATATACAACTGAATATTTTGTGAATATTTGAAGCGTCTTCCTGTTGCCGTTATTAATATCGAGCAAAAAACGGCAAAAAAATCACTTTTGTTGTATGGGAGCCCCCTTTAAATATTTATTTTATTCTGTTTTCAGTACTTGTTGTTATAGCGGCAACAGAATTACATCTTCTGTAAAAAAAAACAACTGTCTAGCTATAACGGTTCATGAGATACAGCCTGGTGGCAGACAGACGGACAGTAAGATGGACAGCGGAGTCTTGGTAATAGGGTCCCATTTTACCCTTTGGGTACGGAACCCTAAAAAAGACATGTTCGTGTTTCTTAGACCGATTCTTTTCAATCGTACTCCATTTTACCGCCCTGTAAACGCAACTTGACAGCGTTTGATTCAGCTCCAAGCGATTTCAAAACGCTCACCGCCCCGAGATAAGCCACAGCCCACGCAGTACTCCTATTACTTTGTATTTTATTTGTGTATCGTAATAAGCGAACAGCAGCTGGGCCTTCATGAAGAGTGCGTGACTTTCACAATAGAAAAGGCCCTTAAGCCTCACGTTCTTTATAACGACGTATGGTTGAAATATACTTACAAACAACAGAAGCTCTAGCACGGCCATTTCAATATAGTACATTACTACAGAGGCCGGGACAAAAGGGGTTGCCGGCCGAAGACATATAGATAGGTCTGAGGCGGGCAACCCATATTTCCCGACGAGGTATGTATAGTGCTTTTCTCAAACATCAAACATAATAATAATTCATAAAAAAAAAACAAACAAAAATTACTAGGAGTGCATAAACATTAAAAGTAACCTACAGTGCTCAGTCATCCGCGCTGTGTCGTGTGCGCCCGCCCGTCCGCCGGTGCCCCCCAGCGCACCGCCGCCGATCTAAGTTGCGCTACGCACCCCTGATTACCTTTATTCTCCTAGTACTTTAGATAAACATGCAAACGCTTTGGTTGGATGCACGGCTTAGGATATTTAAAAAAAAACAGCTATCTAGCCTGTTCATAAACACAGCCGCCATGTTTACACTATAATAAAAATAAAAACATTTATTGATTTTTTTAATACGCATAGTGGCAGAATGTCATGATGCCTGTGCCACAAATTTATGTGGAATGGAAATTAAAAAAGAGGACTGCCGGCCTAGGCCTGCACGATTTGTATGAAATTCCATAAACGACCTCTCGTCCTAGCCTCACCTGAAACGTCATACTTGGCGGCCTATTATAAGGAACATAACATCAATATTTCATGGCAAGTTTGAGAAAAACAAATAAATAAATGACAGGGGACATTCTCACATTACTTTAACCAGTTCAAAACTATGCTCTAGGCTTGTAATATGTGTACTGGGGTGTTATTATCTTACAAACGGCGCTCGGTCGGTCTAACGAGCGAACGAGTGAACGCGCCACACCGGCGAGTTTAAGTAGTCCCGTCAAAGCGCACAAAACAGCCTTACACAATTGGGCAGCCTTACACGTTCGATCTTATCGACAGAAGCCCTGCTGCCAACTTGAGAATAACATCCCTGGACAACGATAAACATACTTATAATAGAGAAAAACATAGAAAAACAACCAAGACTCAAGAACAAATACTCGCGCTCATCACACCGGTGACGTATTATCCGGTGAGTTTAGGTTGTCCCGCGAGAGCATACAGTCAACATTTTAGGAAGTGCATTCTCGATTAAGTAGCTTTAAGTTCGCTCGTATGACTTCGCTTGACCGATCGACTCCGACAAGAAGCTGTTTTTAACTTCGTAAGGCCCAATGTGCCATAGGATGTACAAAATCAGGGCAATTTAATTTGAACTGTGTTTCAATAAGAATAAGGTTTATTTTCCTAGGTTCATAAATTGAAAATGGCATTATCGTTCAAACGTAATTGAACTTTATTGCCTTGATGGTAGATTCAAAGTCCCACGTACAAAAAACTCCCTGTTTGTAGTATGGGGGGCCTCACGAGGTTAAGAGAATAACACCACAGCGTGTTTGCCCCCTATTTTATGGAAAGGAGAAGGCAAACGAGCAATCAGGCAACCTGATCTGCAACCCATAGATATTATAAAGGCTACAATCACAAGAAAGCAATCCTAAGACCGCAAATGCGTTTCCAACATTGAGCACTAAGATGGAATGCCTCTATGCTAGTAATGTCACCGGTTGTGTTATCCCCACACCGGAACACAATGCGACTGCTGCTTGGCGGTGGGTTAATGGATAAGATGGTGGTAGCGATCCGGACACCGGAAGGACCCTGCACAATTTCCTACCTACACACTTAAAAAAGTACCCAAATTATCGATATGTTTATCGACCGCGCTCCTCCCTACGGCCCTAAAATCTTGGCCCTCCGCTGACATGATCTATTGATATATGCGCATGAGAACAGGCGCAGGAAGCTGTCAAATGATCTATGGAATTATCTATAATGGGCTGGTCAAGTATTCTAACCTATTTTTTTTAAAGATAACGTGTCCACGACAGAACGTAACATGATTTATCTGAGGGCCATGTTGATGATCTGTGGTTTTAGACAAGCTTAACGTTAACGTAAATTATTTTCGAAAAGTTTCAAAATTTATGGAATCTACAGTTATAAATAAGCTCTCGACGCTACCCTCCGGCTGCTTACGTCAATCCTTTATTATACCTTTTCGAAAATTGTTTACGTTTGGCTCCTAAAATGACAGTTTTCTATGATTTGCCATTTACTTTGACGTGTCTTACGGGCATCTTTAGTTAAGATTCGTTTTTTTAATACGGTGTTTAGTTATTTTCTTACGCGTTCATAAAAGATAGGTTAGGTGTTTAGTACTTCAGGTTTTTAATAAACGCTTAGTTGCGATATTAACGTTTTTTATTTGGTAGTAAGTTGATAAACATGATACGAAAAAACAACCAATCGAGGTGAGGTATTTCCATGGTATTTCACTAAACACACAAAACGGGACAAAAGGCCGTGATTAAAACAAAAGATAAGTATGCTTCTAGAAAATATATAAGAGATTTTAACCTGAAAATGTAGAAATACACAGAAATAAATCGATGTAATAAATAACTTACCTTAATTAATATTAGTATACCTTGTAGCTTTAATACACAGAAAGCGGTCGCTAATGGTGTGCCGTTTGTGAAAATTAATAAAATATTGCTGGTAATGTTGCCACTATTAGAAAATTCTTGGTAAATTTACCACTGAATTATCTTTTCATAAGATTTTTTTTTTCTTCATGTTGTTTTAGGTTTTAAATCTAGTATACCAACCCTTTAAATAGTAAAACAAATATCAGTGTTTTTTATTCTTTCTTGCAATTAAAATCAATGCCATAGATAATTATTTTTAAAAAAGACAAAAATCACACCAAATTACCATGACAGCTGTCAGTGTCAAATAATAGCGGCTAAAATTTGACATTGTTTTTTTTTTAATTTCAGGCAACGGCACATCATTAGTGATCCAGATTAGCTAACATAGCCTACATGTTAGACCGGGGCCCAATAGGGAAGCAACCTACAGCGGGGTAACCTGAGAATGCATACATCCTACAATGACCGTGCCGTTGGAATGTACCCGTTTCGTTGTACATTGAAGCGTGATAAAGATGGCGCTTTAGGCGGTAATAATAACGCTTCAATGTACGACAAGGGGCGCGGTTGAGCGACAAGGAAATTGCGGGCTTTGAGAGGGGATTTTGACATTTAAGACACGCTAAATGTCAGTGACCTTTTGAAATATTTAGGCGCATTGTTGTTTTATACATTTAATGATACTTCTTTTTTCATATAATTAACCAAAAAAGGAAGCATTTAAAAAAAAATTCTTAGCAAAGATTTTTAACGAATATTTTCTTTTTAATATGTTAGTAACTGGATATAGATACAGCAATTTCATATTTTTTTCTAAGTTTTAATGCAGATAGAGCCATAAATAGGTAGTATTTTAATATCTAATTCTGACATTGTCTTAAAAATGTCTTTTGAAGACATTTTAAATGACCTTTTAGCGTCTTTAACTGTCAAAATACGCTCATAGAAGTTGTACGCACTCTTTGGTATTTGCACCATTTAGGGGTTAGAAGATAATTTTGGTGGGGCAATGCAATGTGACCGATGTTAGGGCGTTACGTTTTGTGAAATGTATATTAAAATATTAGTATGTATTGACCTTTAGTTTGATGTTACTTTTGTTTCATTATTCTAAAGGCAATAAAATACTAAAAATAATATTTTCACAAAACTATCTACCAGCGAATTGACTTTTAGAGCGTTTGTGAAATTAGTTAAACAAAAACAAAATGGCGGCCAGGGAAAGCGCCATATTGGCGGGGAGCGAAGCTGACGGGAAATGAGTCTTAAGCACCATCTACCGAGAGTTGAGAATGATGTGGATTATGGTTCGCTGTGTAGTTAATGTTTTTTAAAGTAAATTTGCTTGTGCATTTTTTTATAATTTTTGTGCAAGAAACTTGGCCATAGATAAAGAATATATTAATTTTAATCAGCATTATACGCGTAGTCGTCAAACATTATTATATCATTATGTTATACTTGATGTTTAAAACTTTGATGTTTCTTTTTATTTAAATTTTTGTTTTATTCGACAGGAACACAGAACTTTGTACATTAAGGAATGAACCGACAGATTAAACATGAAAGGTTTGCATTTTTTATTAAAAACACAGCAAAACCATAAAGCCACAGAGGGAGTAGCGGGACCACACCATTGGACCCTCTCGGGCTTACTCACAATCTTTGGAGATGCCTCAATCTCATAAAAAGACCTTCTGGCAAGTGGCCGAGACGATTATTGTTCAATTTCCTGCAATTGAAATAAATTGAAAAAATAATTGCATTACCACGCCGCAAGGTCACCTCGCGCGGACGTTTCAAACCGCGTAGTATCATTGGACGATTTTGATCGTCAGGCGTTCGAAATTTGGAGTTTTTTCCGAATGATGTAACTTTGGTCTTAGGTTAGAGAATAATAATTAAGGTTTACTTACAATCTTTCCAGCGCGTTGAGTTCCATGAACGCATCTCTTTCGATGGTGTGTATTTGGTTTTCCGAAAGTTGTCTGCGAAATATTTAAATCTTTAAATATCTATCGCTTATTTTTTTGTTTTCTTACTGTATCAATCGTTTACTTACAATATTTTAAGGTCTTTCAGGTTTTGGAAGTCGCTTTGGAATATAATCGTGATGTTGTTGCCTTGCAGGTCTCTGAAACAAAGAAAAAAAAACAATTAAATATTTTTGGATTCGGTGATTGCATGCGGTTAATAATGATCGGGACGTACATTTTCTTAATCAGACCTCTACGAACCGAATTACAAACAATCATATTATTGGGAATAATGGGTACAAATCAGAAAAAAGGACGTAGGACGGAAAGCGACATTTAAACTTTGTTTTATTTTTGTACAATACATCTAAGCTAGTTTGACAACTTTTCGTCATTCCGAAAATCCGAAGTGACGTAGTGCCAGTTTTTTTGATTGCCTCGTATTTTTTCTCATAAACATCAGCAATGCTAGGGGCATTTACAAGTTGCTGCCTTTCAGTGAATAGGTATTTACTCTTTTTAAGCCGCGTTAAATAAGGACATGTCATAGTGCCCTATTCACTTATCTCTTAACGATATGACCCATGTTGGCGCTATCATTATAATATAAATATCATTGAAGAAGACTAAGTAGCTAGACCTAAACGAAAGGTCAATTGAATACGACAAAATATAAAATTATGAATAAGAACCGATTTCTGCACTTGCATCAAAGAAAAAGATGGAGACACATCTTTCAGCAACGATTCTCATTTTATCTCATAAAATAGCTCATGTGGACTAAAAGAAGGTGTAGTGACTAAGATTGAAAAGGGCATGCTTCGATGGTTCGGTCATTTGGAAATCATGGATGAAAGAAGATTGACGAAAGAGATATACAGAGCGAAAGTGAGTGGGAGGGTCGGAAGGGGCCGCCCTAGGCGTACTTTTTCGAATCAAATCGGAGAAATACTGGAAAAGGGCCGGATCTTAAGAGGATTGTGAAGCTAAAAATCTCCATACAAAATGCGAAAACGTTTCTCTCCCCTTAAACCTCGTCCGATTTTTACGATTTTTGAATATGTTGTAGATATAATAAAAAACTATGTCTGTACGTTTTCCTTTCCAAGAAAATATTTCTTAGAACGAAACAAATTTAAAAAACAAAAACAGAAACGTACAGACCTAGGTCTTTATAATAACTACACATATTCAAAAATCGTGAAAATCGGACTTGATTTAGGGCGTGAGAAACGTTGTCGCCTGGAGCTAGTTTTGTATGGATTTTTTTGACAGCTACGCGATTTTAGCGGCGCTTCACAATCCTCTTAAGTACCCGAAAACGACGTGCATGCATGACTTGATGTATGAATGTGGAAAAAGCGAAAGAGATTTGTCATGATAATAACAGTTGGACGGAATTGGTCTCTGCCTACCCCTCTGGGAAACAAGCTTGATTTAATGTATGTATGTATGTAAATAGTTACTTTGTATCAAGATGCGTGCATCAACTCTCCTTTCGCATGCGTACGCATCTTCATACAAAACAGTCATTTTCTATAGACAAAATGCGAATCGGTGCTGATAGATGTGACTCCACCTTAAAATCAAAAACCAAGTTATGTCTTACAAGTAGTGTTTCAAGTTACTAAACGGTAGCAAGTTAAAGTTCCTCTCAAGTTATTAGTTGCGGCCGCGATCACTTAACGACACTTAACGACACTCAACGGCACTCGACGACACTCGGCGGCACTTAGCGTTCTTACATGCTAGTAATATCAGGTAGTAAGTTATAATATGATTACTGTATGTTCTGAAATTGATGAAATTGTTTACATTGAACTGTAAATGAATTACACACATCAAAAATGACAGATAAAAAATATCTTTACATCATTTGAAGGGGACTGCGATGAGATACAAGTTGACCGCGGTTTTCAATGAAGATTAAAAAAAAGGAATGTGCAAAGGATCTCTTCCAAGCTAACCCTTGAGAGATTGAGAATTGAGAAAGGTTGTACCTTAAGTTCAAAGTCATTCTGCCGTTCTACAACAATAAGGTTGAGTCTCCTATACGTTACAAATGACTTGACATCTCTAATGACATTGACGAATTCAAGCATAATTAATTGAAATGGGTCCCAAATTAACGCTCGCGACCGTTCATCGAGCAGCCAAGTGTATTTACAACTTCATTTAAGAACTAGCTGTTGCCCGCGACTCTGTCTGCGCAGAAAAATAAAACATAGCCTATGTTCATCAGGGATAATCATCATCATCATCATCATCATCATGTCAGCCGAAAGACGTCCACTGCTGGACATAGGCCTCCCCCAAGGCTCTCCACTCAGACCGGTCTTGTGCTTTTCGCATCCACCGCTTTCCCGCGATCTTTACAAGGTCGTCACTCCATCTTGTTGGAGGCCTACCTACAGCTCGTCTCCCGGTCCGCGGACGCCACTCAAGAACCTTCTGACCCCATCGGCCATCAGTCCTGCGAGCAATGTGCCCCGCCCACTGCCACTTAAGTTTGGCTATTCTTCGGGCTATGTCGGTAACCTTAGTTCTACTGCGGATATCATCATTTCTGATTCTATCACGCAGAGAAACCCCGAGCATAGCCCTCTCCATAGCCCTCTGAGTGACTTTGAGCTTTTTCCTTTTTTTTTTAAGGAATAAGGCCCATTAGGCGGGTCTCTGCCGGAGATTACCTAAAGCACCCCCTGCCCCGCCGTTACGATAGCCGCTACCGGAGCCAGGAATAGCGGGGCCGCCGGGGACTAGGGGTCTGGGCTGTAGTTTTAAATCAGGGATAATGTAGCATTCTAATGGTGAAACAATTTTTGAAATCAGACCATTAGTTTCGGAGCTTATTCAATGCAAACAAACAATCAAATCTTTCCTCTTTATAATATAATAGTAGATGTTTCATCAAATCATCATTTGGCAAATTATATCATTTTACAAACTTTCATTTCTCAAAGAAATACTTCCCGTTGCATTATTTTACAATTTTCTGCTGTCAAAGTCTAACCTAACCTAACTTATTTTTGTAATAGTTTAAGTAAGAACACGTACTTATTTGCGAAATGAAAGTTAGTAAAATGATTTTCTCAAAAATGTCCGGAAATGTTGACATTCCTATCTACATATTGAGACGCGAAGTACATAGTTTACAGACAGTTCTCAAATTTAAAAAAAAAAACATTGCGTGCTCGCTACACAAGCCCGCAATGTTGCATACAAATTCCATTACTATCTAGGTTGTAACTTTTTTAAAAGTGAAAAGGGCCATAATAAAATGAGGGCACAAGTCTTAAACATCCAAATTTTACTCGAAACATAACTTTTTTATTTGTGCCTGGAATAGCTTATGTTTTTTTTAAAACAAGAATTGCGTTTCTCCTTGTTATAAACAAAAAGGCGGTAAGGAGTGATGGTTTTTTCACATGAAGTTTCTGTTTGTATGCAATTCAAAAAATGAGTTCAAGCGATGAAGATTTGATTCCAACACAATTTTTTTCTTGCGATTTTTGAGAAAAACACTATATTTGCCTCGGCAGGAACAGCAATTGCGGGCTTCGTATTTTTAAACGGACTCGCAAGCTCGTCCGTTTAATCCAATACTCGTCCCGCAATTGCCTACTTCCATGCCTAGGCAATAATTTACTAATGTTTGTCAAACGTACTTTTGGTCGAATGAACGGACCCCATCGACCTCACATCTTTAGCATCACAAGTAATAATTGATGCATAGTAAGTGACCCAAATGGGGCAAAGCTTAATTTTTATTGTTCCGTTTACGATGACGATTGCTCACAAACACGAGCTTTATACAACGTCGACTAGAATACGAAGTGAGGAAGGTTTAGACCGGCCTGTTTGATTAAACTGTCAGTGACAGCTGATACAGGTGACAATTCGAAAAACATTAAATAGGACTTGACTTGACTTGGTGACTACGTTTAATACCTAACTGTCATTAGTGATGGGCGATTTCTGAAATACTGCAAAACTTTCCTTAACTGCGATAATTACAGCTTCTGAAAGTTACATAATTAGATTCTGACACAAGTAAATTTCATTTGAATTTCATGAAAGTTTCAGTTACTTACGTTAAATGTCGAAACTATAGTAATTTTCACAAATTTAACGATTTCACTTTGGTAACATTCAGAATATTGCATGAAATTTTAGGTGAAAATTTCACTTTTGAAATTTTCAACATATTGCAGAAATTTAAGTGAAAGTTTCAGTTTTAACTTACAAGCCGCCCATCACTAACTATCGTACGTCACTAGATGTTATCAATCTAATTTAAGCATAGTGGTAGGGTAACATTATTAAGCCAAAAAAACATGTGCGTCTCGGGACGCCCGACAGAAGTGTACTATACCGCCCCGCTCTGCAGCGCTGCCGTATGCGTGAGAGAAAGGCAAGCCAGACAGACTGGCGCCGTAACGCGTTACGTAACGAAGCGGTTTACCCTCCCATAAGAAGTTATCACTTCAAAAACTTTATTTTAATCAGCAGCATGAGACTTAGGAAATTGGTTTAGTTTAGAGAAGACACACGTCTTAAACTATAATAATATAATAATAATAATAATAATAAAGTCATTTATTTCAGGCAAGTGTACCCATACATCATAAAAATTTACAAAAAGTGATTAAAAATAGGCCAATAAATTAAAATTAAAATTAAATATATTAAAAAATAAATCATAATACATAAAACTACAGCATAAACAAACAACTATTTTTTGTTAGGCTCACGGTGCACCTTTAGCCAGTGTCGGAGCATCCGGCAGTCCAGGCGATCGGACAGGGTACAGAGAATCCCGTTATTGGACGACCGAATGCGATCTCGAAATGACGCTATGCGAGACCTTATGATAGCGAAGAAATCGGGAATTCCAGCCTCCGCGAACATACTCGATGCACTGCAATAACGTGGCAGTTTCATCAAAGTGCGAAACGCATCATTGTACTGCACTCTGATGGTACTCATGGCGCGCCTCGTGTAGTTGACCCACAACTGACATGTATATAGGCATTGGCAGAATGCTCTAAACAATGTCATCTTAACGGGGTCACTACATCGCGCGAACCTTCGCGCAAGCATGTTGCTTCTGACGGCAGTGGCTCGGCGTTCACGTTCTATGTCCAGATCGTCTTGGAGATTTTCCGTCAAAATGTGTCCCAAGTACCTAAACTGCCGGACCCTCTCAATTGGAGAACCGTCCAAGTACACTGGGCGAACACTCTCCGGACCTTTCCCTGAGCGAAAAACCAATAGCTTAGTCTTCTGAGCATTATACTTTAACCCATAGTTAGAAGCATAGCGCTCGCAGACGTCATGGAGCTTCTTTATACCGTTTATAGAAGGACTAAGGAGGACCATATCGTCGGCATAGCTGAAATTATTCAAACATGTTCTGCCGATATGGCAGCCAACTCTAGTTCTTTTTAAGTATGTAATAAGGTCGTTAATATACAGGCTAAAGAGGTCCGGGGAGGTTAACCCTCCTTGACGAACTCCACACTCTAACCTGTATTCGTTAGAGAAGGAGTCGCCCCATCTCACCGCATTCCTTTGATTTTCGTACCAGTATCTCAACAGGTTCACGCTGTGCTTAGGTACACTTGACCCAGCGAGTTTTTCCCACAGTAAATCATAATTTACGAGGTCAAAAGCCCGACTGAGATCAAGAAAACATGCGTACACGGAGGTTTCCCTACCAACGTAGTAGTTAACAGTCGATTTAAGTCAGTAAATGGCAGAATCTGTTGAGAGACCAGTACGAAAACCAAACTGCGCATCATCCAATACCAGGTTCTCCTTTAATGATGGGTCTAGGAGTCTTTCCAGTATTTTGCCAAGAATTGTTCCTAAAGAAATACTATAAAACATTGTATTGATTTTGTATTATCAATTTGAAGTCACCCGGTAGTAGCAATGTACAAGTGGCAGAACATTCTCAGAAGTTAAGAAATATTCCCAAGAAATCACTGAGAATATTATCGGAAACATTTGAGAGCATTGAGAATGTTCTCTTTCCATATAAAACTTAAGAATATTCTTAGAAATTTCTCATAAGAAACATTCACAATTTGGGAAGATACTTTTAGGTACAATGCTACTCCTAACGCCCTCCATTCCTCAGTCTACGTCGGACTTACGGCCCCAATAAAACGTTTTACAGCCAACTTGGGCTGCGTCCGATGGCAACGATAACGCTTTATTGGAATTAATTGATGTGTAACATGTAAACTTGCTATTTGAAGTCACGTTTACACGACCGCTTGAAGCCAAAAGATTAAAATAACTATTAATTAGGTTAATAATAACCCCAGTATAACGGTGACGCCTACTTTTAGAGTTGGTATAAATACATGAAATAAAATAAATATCAAGGGACAAACATAGTCCCAAACAAAGCTCTAGGCTTGTACTATGGGTACTAGACAGCGATATAAATACTTATTCGCACCTTTAGAACAATAGTGACCTAATTCAAAATTTGTGCTTTCAAACTTCGAGTCATAAATTTTTTATCATAGAGACCTAACTCGAAATTTAAAATTTCTCAATTAGGTCACTATTGTTCTGAAGGTGCGATATAGAGAAACTTAAATACGAGTACCTAGCAAACATGCAAGACTCCGAAACAAATACTACAGTAGCGGCATCGAGTGATGGCACTTTTGATAGTAGCTGACATTAGTGTCGTGTGTTTATAATCGTAAAAAATTCAGTCAAGTGCGAGAAGTATATTTTAAAAAAGTATATTAAAGAAATAACGCATAAAAATAAAAGGCCATAAATTGTAGATCAAACTCTCGAAATAAACTGTTTGGCTAGAAGAAGACGACATTGTCAGAAATTTGAAATATTGAGTCAAAAAATACAAAATGTGATATTATTGATAAATGAGTGAATAAATAATCATAAAACCACGTTAACTCGGAGCTAGGACGCGAGTTTGCCAGCCGCGGTGACGTGAAAGTGCAGTGACTTCATTGTCATACGTTGTTGTACCAGTCAGCGGTCCTTTGTTATCATCACGCGAATTGTTTTTTGAGATGTTTTTTGTTAGTTATGATTAAAACGATGAAGGCTAGAGTGCGAGCAAATAAAAACAACCTCAAGATGAAGCTAGTTACGAAATGCGTTTAGGTAAATTACGGCTTCAGCAGTCAAAAAAATTCAAAATTCAAAATATTTATTCAGTAAATTGGCCTCATTAGGGCTCTTTTACACGTCGGTAAAGTACATCACTATTCCGGTACCTGCAACAATGAAGTTTGACATCTGTTCCTTTATACTTGCTGTCAATATTTAGGGAGCTTAATGAGTGAGCAAACAGGACAAGAGGACAGACACAGATACCCACACACATACATACACAAATACACATTTTTTGGCAAATGTATTAAAAAACGTCGTTCGGTACACGTGCGGAAATGTCATTCTTCACTCGTCGTGAAGTAATGACATACTTTCCGCACTAGCATCGAAATGTATTATTCTTTATTGACTCATAAGTTTTAATGTCTTATTTCCCAAACCATACACTTAATTCACAGGCATAAAATAATTTAAATAAATAAAAAGTACCTATATAAGTAATGAATGACCATTTTACTATGCCCATTATTTTTATTGCTATTTCCGTCGCTACAAGTTTAATCGTTTTAATACCGGTTACATTTGTCGGTTCACTTTCATTTACGCGTGCAAAGTCGCGGCGTTCTATAGTCCTTAATTACAGTCATCATCATCACCATAACAATCACCATTACCACCATCACCATCATCATCACCACCATGATCATCATCATCATCATCATCATCATCATCATCATCATCATCATCATCATCATCATCATCATCATCACCATCGCCATCACCAACATCACCATCATCTTCATCACCATTTTCATCATTACCATCATCATCATCAGCATTATCATCATCACCATCATCAGCACCAAGATCACCATCACCACCACCACCACCACCACCACCACCACCACCACCATCATCATCATCATCATCATCATTATCATCATCACCAACATCACCATCACCACCATCATCATCATCATCATCATTATCATCATCACCATCATCAGCACCAAGATCACCATCACCACCATCACAATCATCATCATCATCATCATCATCATCATCATCATCATCATCATCATCATCATCATCATCACCATCATCATCATCATCACCATCGTCATCGTCGTCGTCGTCGTCGTCGTTGTCGTCATCATCAACAAAAATAAATCAATTATTTCTTACTAATATTATAAATGAGAAAGTTTGTATGTTTGTAACTCAATCACGCTTCAACCACTGAATGGATCGGGATGAAACTTGGCACACATATAGGTTAGGTACTGGAATAGTTGTTATCACGGAAAATTGTGACTGTATACATATTTATTTTCTTTTCTGTTGGTAGGTTTTGATGGGTGAAAATGACCTAATTGGAAAGTTCCCGAAGGAGCCACGTCGCAAGTCGCGGGCAAAAGCTAGCATACAATAAAAACCTTATCGGCCGTCTGTTCAGCGAGCGATTTGCTCCGCCCACTTAAGTCTCAATAAAATATAAGGCAACATGAACAAATATGAATACTTTCTCAAAGACTGTCGCATAAAAAACGGATTAAAATATCTTAATCGAAGCCCAATAGCCGGCGGCTCCGATAATGATGCGATCGTCGCGTTAATTACGCGTGTAATTGCCGAACAAACATGGCCGACTTAATATGGCGGCGTAGGGGAGGGCGGTGTCGATAAAATGTATCGATATTGACTGACTAGTTAATGCTTGAAGACTTGAAGACGTTAAGTCTGCCGTTTGTACTTACTTTGTGTTTTGTGCGATAAAATTTAATTCAATAAATATACAAAAACTTGTTATAGTTATTTACTTGGGTTAAAAAATAATAACAAAAGACTTGTCTTGTCAAAGTTACTAAAAGTTGTTGACATTGTGTGTCAAATTTCATACCAGCTACTCACGCTTCATTGAATACAGACTTTTTTTAACGTACGAGGAATCCCACACGTAATTTTAGTAGAAAGAACGAACGGCGTGATTCACAGCGTACAATACGAATCCGTACGAGTGCATTTTATAAATAAGCCAGTGCTTAAAACGAATATCGGGCTCCTTAGCTTTGAGCTTTGGTTGGCAATTTCTCGCGTAGATTTCCGTCTGTCATCCTTTCGAAAATGGTGCATGGACGCAGTTTGCTATGCACAGTTGGTGCGTGACCCTGATTACGAAGCTAGGTGTTCCGGATTCGATTCCCGGTATGGGTAAATATTTATGTGATGAGCGTAAATATTTGCCCCTGAGTCTTAAATATTTTCAATGTATTTAAGTATATATTTCTCTATATAATTATGTGTATCGTACAAGCCTATAGCTTAGTTTGGGACTAGGTCAATTTGTATGAGATTTACCTCCGATATTAATTATATCAAGCTAGCCAAGATGCTAACGATGCTAACGTTTCCATTTTTAGGGTTCCGTACCAAAATGGTAAAAAAGGAACCCTTATGGTGAGACTTCGTTGTTTTTCTCAGAAACTATAGAAGCTATCAATTTGAAATTTGGCATGGTTGTATAACTTGCTTGCCCGCATTTGTTTTTAGTAAAAAAAAGTATGAAATTATTTTTATAAGTATTTGTTAAGGGGTCTAGAATGGGGGGGTTGAAAAATGAAAGTTATTTGATTATAGCAAACGGGGTGTCGTATGAAAGGGCTCAGTCTGCACATTTCGAAACTATTTTTAAATTTTTCGAGACGTTCTTTTTGATTTATAGGCAAAAATGTACAAAAAATGACCGTTCGCGGTCCTTATCGCCGAAGTTTATGGACCAACAAATCTGAAAAAATCCTGATTTAAAGATAATTACTTATATTTTACAGGAAAAATAAAATTACGTTGTTAAACTTTACAGTTTTGGAAAAATTATCAAAAAACTTTAAAATTTAGGCTAGTCAAAATGGGCCTTAAGGCATAGATAATAAATTTCATAACAAAGTAAGTATTTTCTTTTGCTTTTTCCAACCATATCATCTTAAATACGGAACCCTCGGTGCACGAGTCCCACTCGCACTTGACCGGTTTTTTTATTGTCATAAGTGTACAGTAATCCTAAACATATTGTCGATTTTCAAAAATGGCTAACTCAGCGGTATATCTGCCCTTTCGGGATTTGAACCCAGGACCGCTAACTTCGTAGGCAATGTCACTACCAACTAGGCTAACGCATCGACAATACAATCGATATCGATATTATTCGTCGCGTCCCTACCGACTCCACCGCAATTCACGACCAATCACTAAACGGCAGTTTGTACAATTACCGATATTTAAAATTGTTCATACTTTTCCTTTTTATCTTATCTGTAGGTTAGTTTTAATTCGTTCAAAGAGTCGATTCAATCTTAATCGTTATTGGCTGTATTTTAGCCAGATTGTTTAAGAAAGAGGGGAATGTTCTTCGAGTGTATGTTTGTTATCGAGTTTTTTAGGGTTCCATACAAAAAATTAAAAAAACGGAGTCTTTAGTTTGTTGTCGGTCCGTCTGTCTGTCAAGACCCTTTATCTCAGGAACGCGTGGAGATATCGAGTTGAAATTAAAACTATATACTCTAGTCTACAGTCCCTTGTAGTTGTGAAAAAATCAAACTTCTAAGTTAACGTATAAAAAAGATACGGCCGTTTTTGCAGCAAAAAACGTATATTTCGTCAGTCTTAAGGGAATCAAAATTTATAGGGTATTTTTCGTTGACCTAGAGTATGAAATCTGGCAAGTAATACAGTCTTATACTACTAGTATAGGAATAAATATGAAAACTATACATTTTTAATTAAATCACAAAAAAAAGAGTCTTTATGCAAGGAACGGCGGTCCAAATTTCGAATTGAGTTAACCGTGTCATTGTGCGGAACCATCGGTGGGCGAGTCCGACACGCACTTGGCCAGTTTTTTTAAGGTAAACGAGCACACAGATAACCTGGGGCACGTTTTATAAAGCTACAAGTTACAATTTTACAGGTCTAAACTGGCAACACTGCTCAAATGGCTGGTCGTCATTGGTCGAGGTTGTGTCAAATGGAAACTTGTAACCTGTAAATTGTGATTTCGTCGATGAAACTGCAATACCGCGTAACCAACAATTGCTAATGCCGCGTAACTGACTTGTGGCAAATTTTACAGGAGACCATTAAAATTGAATATCTTTGTGTTTATTGAGGTTAGACTTACCCAAACGCTAAATAACTTTGTTAACCCCATAATGTAGCTGTTTATTATATTAAGCATCCGAATTTACCAGTATGTATTTATATAAAGCACTTACGCGGTATTACACAATTGAATAATACGTCATCTCTGTACTTGTATGCACATTCGCGGAATTGTAAAAACGACATGCTCTCTCGCGGTATCGACATGACGTGACTTTGGAGCTTTCTGATGGGTTATCGACACAGCTGTCAATGCCGTCTGGAGCCTATCACAGTGCTCTACCTACAGCCGCGAAAACTCAAATTTGACACATTTGTTAGTTACGCGGCATTAGCCATTGTTGGTTACGCGGTATTGCAGTTTCATCGACGATTTGTAACTTTATAAAACAGGCCCCTGATGGTAAGTCCTGAGACCGGGTGCGCCAAAGTTCATATAAAATTGCAAATTAGATTATTGGAACTCCGAAAAATATGAGATATCTTATAATTTTACAACCTAATGATCACTCTTCATAATTTCATATTTTTTTTTAATACTAATGATCGGAACTTATAATCATCTGAACTTATAACGCCAATATTCATGGAACCGTACACTTTTCAGATTTTTTTAAATATCTTACGTGTAGATAAATTTAGGTTAGGTTAGGTTAGATTGATAAAAATTTTAAAAAGTAACAGTTTTTTGAAAAAATGCATTATGAGTTACGATGATTGTGACTAAAAAAGGTATGAACAAAAAGTACAAGCAAAAATTTTCGAAGAAATGATGAGTATAGACACAAATCGTTATTTGTATAAAAAATCTAAAGACCAATTTTATATTAGCCAAAATTGACCCCCTGAGACCAATAGACACATGTATTCTAACTAAAATCTTAAGACTGTATCTGTATGAAATCTTCAGATCGAAAATGCGTTGCCAATCCTGAGCACTAAGATGGAATGCCTCTATGCTAGCAATGTCACCGCTTGTCTTATCCCGACACCGGAACACAATGCGAAGGCTGCTTGGCGGCAGGGTAAAGGGTATGTTGGTGGTAGCGATCCGGTTCTACCACCACTGAAATTATAATAATAATTATTGCTCGTATAATAGTAAGTATAAGATAATAGTATAAGGAGTGGAAGGGTCAGAAGGGGCCGCCCTAGGCGTACTTTTTCGAATCAAATCGGAGAAATACTGGAAAAGGGCCGGATCTTAAATACCCGAAACCGACGTGCATGCATGACTCGATGTATGAATGTGGAAGAAGCGAAAGAGATTTGTGAGGATCGTAGCAGGTGGAAAGAAGTGGTATCTGCCTACCGCTCTGGGAAACAGGCGTGATTTAATGTATGTATGTATGTATTTCGGTGTGAGTCAGTAATAAGTCATGTACATTGTACACATCTAAGATTTACGATATTAACAAAAATAATCTCAAGTGGGACCGATTTAGAAATCACGGATAACTGTTTTAAGTGAGTCTGTTTATCATCGGGGATTACTAACAGACGGACAGACAGGTTTGAAAATGGTTAAAATATTTGAACTATGAATGAAAAGAAGTCGAATGATAGATTTAGATTAAAGGCGGCGTCCTAGGTGAGCGAATTCCTCGCGAATACGATGCGAAGCGACGCGGCGCGAAAGAAACGAACAGTCGACAGTTTTTGAAGTGTCCTACGTGACCAATACAGGCGCGGGGTGCGGTCGGCGCGGCGCGAAACAAAGCGAACTCGATCAAATGGTTTGATATTTTTCGCGCGAACCGACGCGGCGTCGGTTGTCAGCGGGGGAAGTAGTCCTGCGGCGGGGCGATTCGCGCGCACGTAGGACAAGGCCGCTGCGTCGTACCGCTTCGCATTGAAATCGCGTGTCACCGAACCGCATCGCTTCGCAATTCTGTTCTCTTTGAATCGCCCACGTAGGACGTAGCCTAGAATCGATCCATCTGTTTGCTAGCTACGTACGATGTTACAGATTGACCAAAAGCCAGAGAAGTTAGAGATCAAAATCCTAACCTCAACGGGCGCACAATCGCTGTGATTACTGCATTTTACTTTAAGTTTAGGTATTTTTATCAATAAAACTTACGCT
Organism: Acleris literana; assembly: GCA_946894065.1. Lineage (NCBI taxonomy): Eukaryota > Metazoa > Arthropoda > Insecta > Lepidoptera > Tortricidae > Acleris > Acleris literana. Next base: position 1,073,914 of record OX335693.1, on the reverse strand, counting down.
ATTATTACTGGTTACACGAGTTCTCATTAATGATTTTATGAAAAAATGTTAAAATAAATAAATAATCAAGATGGGAACTGTCAGATTTTGATCTCGACACACCAACTATAGTCGTTGCAGCGTGAAGGAGTAACAAACTGACCTATAAACTCTCGCATTTATTATATTAGTAGGACAGTTGTCTGAAATAAAATATTTAAAGCTGACACCTAGATAATACTAACTTTTCCTACCAAAAACAATGTCGTACATATGTGTATTCACTACATCTGGGCCTCAAAGACGATATATGGTTTTTACGCCTAGAATCTCAGCCCTATACATATGTAAGTTTGACCTCACGGAAAAGTATTTCGTGCCCAACACAAAATTTCAACCAATTACTTAGCGACATTAATTCCCCCGCCCTTTTCATGCGTCACGTAAACTTTTTAAAATCCGAGCGTGCGAGTGCAAATATTTCCAAGATTAAAGGCAATGGAATAATCATTCAGCCACTACTGGCCGGTGATAAATTAGCGCGTGAATGGATTTAAACGAATGCGTTCGACGTTCGAAAATTGAATGGGCTTCTTTGTGCGGGTGACCGTTGAAATATGTGGAGTTTGTATAGTGTTTTGATATGAAGACGCGTTCCACTATTAGATTTTGCGTGTATTTTCGCAATCGTTACAACTAGTGATGAGTGCTATCGTGGGTTGAAATTACTATACGAGTATATAGCTACGAAGTATGTCGGCATTCGTTTCCATCCTATAAGAAAAAATGCAGGTGATCTGAAAGCACTGAGCATCCAGTGGCACAATCATTACTATTGTTGCGTTTTCTAGTAAACCTAATGGTCTAAGATCCGAATAGGAGACGATTTGCACCGGGCTGTTTATTCGATGAAAAGTATTTTATATCAAAGGGGTTTGGGTAAAAGTGTTGTCATTTGTAAAATTCATACATTTTCAAGGCGAGCGGCCATTCGTAAAAGTGGTAATTTATGATAGAATGATTAAAAATAAACATATTTTGTTATGTAATGTAATACTCTTAAGTGCATCGGAGCCGAGATATTAAAATATTCATACTTGGGCGTACTTTTGTACTAAAAACTGAATACTTAAATCTTTAAAATCTCAGCTCCGATATTATTTGACGCCATAAATTATATATATCTATATGTATTTAGAGGTCCTCTAAATAACTATGTAAAAATCATCAGTGGCCGCTGAAAAAAAAAATGACAATATTCTTCAAACAAATTTACCCAATGCCCTTTAATACGCTAAATAATATGTGGCGAATAGGTAGGCTGAAAAAAATCTGTCCAGTTCGTATATCCTTAAAAAAATATTAAAAATGAACTTTTTTCAAATTGCAAATGCTTGTTTAATAGACACATTACATACTAATCGAAAGTATGAAGCCTATAGAATATGCAAACGTTAGGTTTGGTGCTAATTATTAGTACCGACTTACCTGTTTATACCTGCCTACCCAATATAGTCCGACGGGAAAAAAATGAATTTTATATAGGCTTCATACTTTCGATTGGTATGTAATTTGTCTATTAAACAAGCTATTACCATTTTTTTAAACAAAGTTTTTTTTTTAATTATATACTGGACTGAAATTTTTCAGCCTACCTATTCGCTATATTTTACTTAGCATATTAAATTTGTCATAAAATACTCTTATCGAACGCAAATCGCCTCCTATTCGGATCTCCTACTATAAGTATTATCTTCAAATCGAAGGATAGTTTTTGTTTTACAAATGAATAGACAATTTATTTGGCCTCGTGTGGTTGCCGAGTTAGAATAGTGCCACTCCATGTCTTCCCGTGGATGTCGTAAGAGACCACTAAGGGAATAAAGGCTTGTAGTACTGTTAGGCGATGCGCTTGCAACCTGTCACTAATACGCTGGTAAACATCTTAGCCTGATTGTGCAAATTGTGGTTATAGAATTATCAACAAGTTTTTAGAGATTTTTGTAATTCTGTAGCTCTGCCTACCCCACTCTGGGAACGAAGGCGTGAGATTATGTATGTATGTAGACAATTTATAGGATAGGTATATATGATATAATAACAATTGAACTAGGGATGAGTAACTTAACGAAAAAAAGTGGCCATATTTTCCGTTAAGTTTGTAGTCAACTTAACGGAAAAACTCACTCATATAGCTTACAGGTTATTAAATTTGTCATATATACTATACATTGTGTAATCAAATGAATACAACAAAAAAACATCCGTCGATTTCAAGACAAATCTTTAGTTTATTAGAAAATACAATCCAATACCTTTAAACGAGCAATTCTTGTATATACAGGTTGGAAAGTTGGATGGGGTAGCAAGGGCAGCTAGGTAGTTACTAGATGCTACTGAAAAATGCTCTTAGGATACCTTCTCTAACTTTTTAAGTGATGACAATCGACATTCACAGATTTTTGATAAAATGTACAGTCAACGAGAAAATAATTAAATTATTAGTAAAAAAAAATGCCAATCGGTCCCATTTCTATCAAGGATTAAAATACTCTTTGAGACTAGGGTTCCTTCGTCCGGATATGTCCTAGTTTAGAGAGCGTCCGGGGAGCGTCCGCGTTTCATTTGCAGTCCGGGTTTAAAAATTAAGTCTTGGGCGCGATTCGCGCGCCGCGGTGCAGACCGATTTTATTATAAGTTCTAAGTTTCATAAAAACCTGTTGACATGTCCGGGTTCTGGGCTCCAAAATCCGGAGTTTTCACGCGGTTCGTCCTGGTTTCCAAATTTTAGAGATGGCAACCCTATTTGAGACCAACTAAGGGTAGAGTACTAGAACACCCACAAATCAAAGAAAACTTTTTCCATAACAACTGTCATCTAGGTAGGTACCTAAAGTAATGAGGGAGCGACTGCACAATCGGCGTCCTCCTAAGGGTGCGGCTCCACTGAGGCGGAGACGAGCTGAGCGGAGCGGAGCGGAGCTGTGCCAATATTAACCAATAGAATATAAACTAACGTGCGCAAGGCGCGCTCGTCGTGACCGCATGCGCCTTCTATTGGTTAATATTGGCACAGCTCCGCTCCGCTCCTCTCGTCTCCGCCTCAGTGGAGCCGCACCCTATTGGCACGGCTCCGCTCCGCTCCTCTCGTCTCCGCCTCAGTGGAGCCGCACCCTCACCCATCTATCCAACTGCCGGCCTCGCTTCGCTCGGTCTGCCTGCAAGACCACACGCACACGAAGGTACTCACGCGACTGACTTGGGACTGTAAAACTGTCAGTCTGTGGGAGCCTTAAGTTTAGAACAATAAACGCTATTTATATCGAAACCGGTTCGATTGAAACAGTCCTAGACTAAGCATTAGCCCTGAGATATATTTAGCTGCTGTATTTTATGCGCATGCGGTCTTTTAAACTTATATGTTGGTAAGCTCTGTTTTGGCAAAGATAAGATTAAGTAGAGGGGACAGTAAAATGCAAGGCGTTCCCGCCGTGTCCTCTCTGCGACTCTGTTCACGAAGATGTTTATAATCTTTAGATAGTGAAAAAAACAAAAGTCGCTACCTACAACTGTCAGTCCCTCTGTATGTACGTTTAGATCTTTCAAACTACGGAAAGGATTTTAATGCGGTATTCAGCAATAGATAGAGTGATTCAAGAGGAAGGTTTAATGTATAGGTTAAACGTTACGATTTGGAGTCTTAAGATTGTCATCGTAAGATTGCATTCTTGAGATTGCTAATGTTTCTAGGCGGTAAAAACTATATCGGCTTTGACTTGTTATCGTATTGTCATCGTTTTGATAGCTCTTATTTACTTGACAGTAATGGCGGCCGATTTAAAAATAAAAGGGAATACGCAGGGATATTTTAAATCGCATTTCTCAACAAAATATAAAAATACCGTAAAAGAGATCGCCAAAAGTGAAATTAAAATTAAAATCGGTTTTGCGTTCCCTATTCTTGTTTCATATGTTGTATTTGTAACTGTTGGATTTCGTACCAATAAATATATAATCTCACGCCTTCGTTCCCAGAGTGGGGTAGGCAGAGCTACAGAATTACAAACATCTCTAAAAACTTGTTGATAATTCTATAACCACAATTTGCACAAATAGGCTAAGATGTTTACCAGCGTATTAGTGACAGGTTGCAAGCCCATCGCCTAACAGTACTACAAGCCTTTATTCCCTTAGTCGTCTCTTACGACATCCACGGGAAGACATGGAGTGGCACTATTCTAACTCGGCAACCACACGAGGCACTAAACAACCAATAAATAAATAACATAAAAAAACGATTACATCTTAACCTTCTGTAAACTGTTGCTCTTTGCCCACGGTTACCCTGAGGCTAAGTTATGCGACAGCCGCGCAGTGGGCGGGTCCGCGTTCGATTCCCGGCCAATATTACCGATATCGAATATCATGGAGACTGCACACGACTTGCACAGCGGGCGCGGCCAAATAAGGGGAGAGGAAATCATTAATTAACAACCGGGCAAGGGTTAGTTAGTCTCGCGCACTGAGGGTTCCGTATACCTTCACACAAGGACCCAACTTAGACTCGTAACTGGGGCTATAACTGGCCATGCCCTATTTAACAAACACTAACACACTTTAGGTGTTACAGACGGTTCTCTATTGGATGGCATAAAATTGTTTGTAATAATATTGTTACGCATAATTGCTTTTCGCCGAAATAGCGATGTGCATAATCATCTTTACGCATATATTTTTATGCATAAAATTAAAAATCATAAATACAAAAAACATAATTGTCATGAAGACTAACGTCAAATAGCATAAATACAAAAAGTCATAATAATAAATTGGCATCATTACAAAATGCATAACAGTATTGTCCTAAAAATAGTCATGTACAAATGGCACATAGCAATACAATTTGCTATAGCGAAATTCGTAGACGTACTACGAGAAAAGGTTAGTTTTGGTTATCATACTAACCTAACCCAACCTAATGTACCTAACGTGACCTAATTTAACCTTACCTAATATGTAACAACGAAACTGTATTTTATTCATTTAGAAAACTGAAATTATGGTTAATGACATATATAACAAATAATTATTAGCCCAAACAATAATATGCATAATGTGTATTAGTCTAATACAAATTAGTCCAACTGAAATTATTCTAATAGCGTTATATGCCAAAAAAGTATTAGGCCAAAGTATTATTATGCGACAGTACTATTATGCCAAATCAATTATGCGAAACAATAATAGTCTAAAACAAATTATGCGATCCAAGGGGATCCCTTACAGACAGCCCCCTGTGCAGAGCCTGCATGGCGGCAGAAGAAACTGCTGCCCACGTCATCATGGAGTGCCCAGAGGTGGCAACATACAGGGCGCAACACCTCGGTTCGGACTGGAACCGAGGTCACTACCAGAAGTCGTCGGCAACATCAAGGGTCTGCTGGGCTTCCTGGTAGAACTGGGTTGGCAGGAGTAATGTCACCAACCCTCTCACGCCAAATAGGCGCACATTTAAGTCCTCGAGTTGCGGAAAAGAGCCCGCCACAACCTATAACCTATACCTTGACACAATATACGTATATAGTGGTGTGGCCAGGATTTTTTCAAAAGGTGTTCTGACCATGCTTACAGAGGTTTGTACAAAAATCGCAGGATTATTTTTAAAATTCACATTATTATATACTGAAAAAAAAGAATGTTACTCGTATCAGTGTTAGCTACGCCTGCTTTGGACTGGTGAACGTCATTTTGTTTGTAACCACGTTTTTTTATTTGTCTAGAATCCTGCTAATATTATAAATGCGAGTGTGTGTGTGTGTTTGTTACTCTTTCACGCTGCAACGGCTGGATGGATTTGGATGAAATTTGAAATGGAGATAGCTCATATCCCGGATTAACACATAGCCTACTTTCATCACGGAAAATATAAAGGTACGATAAAACCGCGAGCAGAAGCTAGTAATTAGGGCATCCTCCCGGGAAATCCCGGTTCTGTAATTCCCGGGAAATCCCGGGAATTTCACAGTGCCTAAAGAACCGGTACTGAAGATTACATCCCGGTTCTCCCGGTTCTTTCCATGAATACCAAACAAATTATATCCAATTCACACCTGAGCCACGACGCCGGCACAAGCGGCAACATCGCATCAACATCCCTCATATTTTGCGGCATATTTGCAATAATTGATCTCTAGATTTGTAAAAAGGAAGAACATATAACTTTCTAGTAAGTATTTTACTTAATCAAGATATGTTTTTGTTGAAGAAAACGTGCATGATTTTATTGCATATTTATAAAAAATTAAGTTTCCTAATGTTTTTCAATCGTTTTATATCTCAAATGTCCATGATTGCGGTGATTTGAGGTAAAAAATAAAGAACCCGGAGAACCGGGAATCCCGGTACCGTCCCTGCTTAGAACCGGGAAATGGCAGTCTCGGAACCGGGCCCGGTACTGCATGCCCTACTTACTAGTAAATATATGTATAATTAACCAATAAAAGCTCCTTATAAGGAAGGCTATTAAACTCCGATCGTTAAGTCGTTGGTTTATCGTTGTTTACCGGCGCGCTGCCAACCGAGCTGCGCGCGCGACGATCAGCTGATTGATATTAATGTGCTGCGTGACAATCGCAATGCAAATACAAAAGTAGGTACAAGTTCCTCCATACTACGTATCCCAGTGTTTGCTTTACGCGATTACTATGGTCGGATTTTTATTCCCACAGAAAAAATGTAAACAAAGTTACGTCAATGTCAAAGTGGCATTTCAGGGGATCTCAACGTTTGGGCCAGCCAGAAATATAATATTAAGTTATCATTTCGATCGTATCGTGATATAAAAATAAATTTGAGAAATAATTGAAATTAAAATCACACAAATGAGTCTCTGGTAAGCTATTACGACGGAAGCACGAATTGTGAAGCGAAGCGAGTGAAGTGACGTCTCACATCAATCAAGCGGCCCTCAACTTGTTGACACAGGTGTATCGAGTCAATGATACCAGTGCAATAAATAAATTACGCAAACAAAAACAGTTTTCTCGTTTTAAATTAATACAACAAAGAATTTATATCACAATAAAGTTTGCCATCAATAAATTAAATTCTTCAATCTCGATTACAATATATAGTTTTTTTTATAGAAAGTCGATTTCTTTTAAAAGTGGAAAGTATAAATATTTTGAATGCTGCAAATGTTTTTCGCTAACGGCAACACCTTTGTTTACATTTTTTCTGTGGGAATAAAAATCAGACTTTAAGACAGTTCATAAAAAAAACCGGGCAGATAGATTTCAAAACTCCGCTGATTCGTAATGATTCTAATTATGTAAGATACCACTGAAAAACTTATGAAATAAAACATGAAATTAATGATTTTTTGTGACATGGACATAAGGGAAAATTACAAAAATTCAGACTAAAATGATAGGGTAAAAATAGGGGTTAAATAGGTGTTAAATCGATATAGCTTTTTAGCTACTCTATCAGCCCTAGGCGGGTTAACGTTAAGTTTTGGGACACCCTGTAGATTTAATATTAAATACCATCTCTTCAATAAATAAAGATTGATCACTCAGTATTCTTAAACTAAAACAATTTAAACTTCAAACTTTCCAACTCATTTCCCGAAAGCGCTCAAAGTTCTAACACGAAACATTACTTACCTCGTCCGGTGCCAGGTTACCCTGTGTCTTTACAATATTGGCTCCCCGGGCAGCCGGGGGCTCTGGATGAGTTTAGGAACTATTTCACTGAGGTTCAAGTGTTGAGTCTGGATTCATTATAGTCTAGAGCTGTAATGGTGAGAACAGAAGTTTAAGGGCCGTATTAATAAACTCATCTTGGCTGAGATGCCCGTCACAAGATACGTCAAAGTAAACGTCAAACCATAGAACAATGTCATTTTTGACGCATCTCGAGACGAGCATTAGAGTTGAGATTAGTTTCTTAATACAGCCCTAAGACTTACGCGGATTTGAAACAGAGAAAGTGCAATTCGGACTCTCGCACCGAGGGTTTCGTATGACTCTTGGTTGGAACGGATCCCGAAAAATTACATTGTTGGTCAGGTCCAAAATGATTATTTTAATTTTAGAGATTATTTTTTATTTTTAATCTTTAATTTTTAATTTTTGACTTTTAATTTTTAATTTTTCGTTTTTATTTTTTTATTTTTTGGCGTCGCGTTGGTCTAGATGGTAGTGCCCAGTAACAAATTAATTTCTGTCAGACAAACAACAAGACAAGACAAGGCTTGAGTTTAAAGTCTGTTCCTATTGGTTCCGTCACTCTTATAAACAAATCAATTTACCATTATAACTCCATATTCGCGTACTTTTGAAGGTTGAGCCTAGTCATATTATTTATTTATACACTTTACCATTGTCTTCATGTCCATTTTAAGGTAGTAATCTCTATTTAATATTGTATTTTTTGATGAAAAGCACATTCGCTGAAAACACCATTACACTGACAGAGTCTTGCCATAAAGTTTTTTTTTCGAACTATTTCTGACATTGAAAATGTAGTGAGGTTTGATAGATTTGATTGATAAGAGAGGTTTTCGTCTCTGTCGCACCCAGCAAAATAACACGATGATGATGAATATATATTCAACCTTTTTAATAAACTAATTAGAGGTAACATTATTCTCATTACTATTTCATCCTCTATCTAAAGACAATTACAGTCAGATATACTTGTTATTGTCATAGGCAGTCTGAATAGGAACAGACTTTATGTGTATGTATGTGTGTTAAAAATCGTAACAGCTAAAGGTTACGAAAAGGTCAAGTAATACCGTCTTGGCACTTTTGCCCCTAAGTGTGCACATTCCCGAGTCCAACTTATAATGAACCCCCTTTTGGGGAGGGAGGGGCCCGTCCACTTGTTCTTTGACGGAGATATGCAGATATTTAGAACCGAGGTACTAAGTGGAGTGGTTGGAGACTTAGATTTAATAAGTTGGTACAGGTACTAGGTAATAGTTTAGACAAGGCTGGGCAAGATACATATTTTTCTTTAATTTAAATGCCAATTACAAAATACATTTAGTGGTGGTAGGACCTTTAACCCATCGCCAAGCAGTAGTGTTCGCATTGCTGTGTTCCTGTGTGGGGATAAGACAACCGGTGACATTACTAGCATAGAGGCATTCCATCCTAGTCCTCAGGGTTGGCAACGCATTTGAAGTCTTAGGATTGCAGTTTTGAGATTGTAGTCTTGAGGTTTCAAATGTCTATGGGTCTCAGATCCCACTTACCATCAGGTGGCCTGAGTGCTCGCGTGCCTTCTCCTTGACATAAAAAAATATACATTCTCGCGTGTAGTTGAAATACGGAATACAAAATACTGTTAAGTCGTGTTAGCTTTACATAGTATAAAATGAAGTCGCTCCCGCTGTCTGCTCGCTTAGATCTTTCAAACTACTCAACAGATTTTGACGCAGTTTTCAGCAATAGATAGAGTGATCCAAGAGGAAGGTTTTTATGTAGGTATTCTAGTTTATAGTCTGGGTTTTACAGAAACCTCACATAAACCGAAGCGGAGCGAGGGCGGGTCCCTAGTTGAAATATAAATAGGTAGAAAATACAGAACTTTAGCAACATTTTAAAAACCAAACATAAAATGCATTCGAAGCCGGGTCGTAATAAATTGTGCCTTAATGTAAAACACGAAATATAATGGCAATAAAAATTGCAGAAATTGATTTCTGTCTTACTTTAACTTCAGTTCTAGCAAGAACCACAATTTTTCTGTATTGTCTAACTTGAAAGTTAGAGTAAGTCAGCAGGCAACTTCAGCAAATTTTTTGCCGGTCTAAACCCCGCTTGAGAACGACAAAAAAAGGGACTTGAAATAACGAAAGCATGTTTTATCATTAATTTATTGTTTTTGCGACCATAGAACTTGAACTACTTATGCTTAATGAATTTAGTCAATTTTATAACAGATTGCTCATTTAAAAAATGTTTAAAAAAACAAAAACCCGCCTTCAAAAAGCAAAAAATAACTTCTTTAAAATGGTAGGTAAATAGGTCAGTCCAACTGAAGTCTGCTTTTGGTTAAAATATTGTTGGACGCCGACTTCAGTTGGACTGACCTATTTACCTACCATTTTAAAGAAGTTATTTTTTGCTTTTTGAAGGCGGGATTTTGTTTTTTTTTTACTTTTATTTTATTTTATACTTTTTAGTGATCATAATTATGCTGTTATTCTCCCACTTCTCAATTAATAAGAAACAATAGAACATTTCAATCCCGCCGCAAGCAACGCCGTGGGAAAGTCATAGTCATATATTTAAACCTAAATTATGCTTCGTCATAGTCGCTCAACTATCTTAATCGAAATATCTTGTCGCCACCCTCGAAATATATACCGTTTAGGAGTTCCGGTGGCCATCTGTGGTCTTCATCATCAGTTCCACTTCACCAAATCAAATAGTGCTTTCCAAGACCAAATACACGAGTTACAATGAAAAATACCAAAATCGCTATAGGTGTGCCTATAAATTTTGAAGAGTTCCATCGATTCCTCATGGATTCCATCATCAGATCTTCATTTTGATAAGAATGGGACCAATCAGGAAGCACCAGCTTTCAAATAAAAAAAGAATCATCAAAATCGGTTCACCCAGTCGAAAGTTCTGAGGTAACAAACATTTAAAAAAAAAACAGACGAATTGAGAACCTCATCCTTTTTTTGAAGTCGGTTACAAAGAATAAAAACTTTGTGATTTTTGTTTCTTGTCCGCGTACGTCAGGCCTATATATTTTTTATCTAATTCAAAAAAAGGAGGTTCTTAATTAGGTTGCGTCTATATATCGCGTGTTAAACGTGGATAAAGCATCCGTCACTCTCGTTCGTTATTTACGTGTCAGAAGTCAGAAGGTGACGGATGCTTTATCCAAACTTTGTCACGCGATAAACCCAGCCATATTAGGGCCCCTGGACTCCGTCATTAAAACACTTTGAAAAAATAATAATTGTAAAGGTAGGCTTCCAGATAAGTTAATTTTCTATCAAAATTCAGTTCTGATTATGGAATCTATGAGGAATTGAGGGACCTCGTCAAATATTATAGGCATACACATAGCGATTTTGGTATTTTTAGTAAAAAGTCAAGCCTTTGCCATAAGAATAAACAATAACTACACGTATAAGCGAAACTCCCGGCTCCGGAAGCGCGCTCGGCGCGTTAAATACCTACCTCCTGGCGACACCTGAGGTGTCTAATTAGTCAGGGGTGTCACAGACGGAATATATATGTATTAACCAAGATATTTTTATTGTGTCTTGAATTGGTTTTCGTATATGTGTTGATTTTAGTGTTTATGGTTGAACTAAGATAGTGTTTTAAAAAGTGAACGACTATTTACGGCAAAATAATTAGAAATAATCAATTGAATAAAGGAGTTTTATAAGATTATCTTAATATCATCAAAAAGTATTATTACCTAATTTAACGTAAATGTAAAAAACTCATTTTGCAACAGTGTTTCCATGTTGAAGTAAAACATTAATAATAATTCGTGACTGAACTTGTATACCAAATCCATAAACCGATTAAAATATTTCGCAAGTGACAACTTTGGGCGCGGAAGACAGAGGAGCGTAGCGGGGCGAAGGGGGAAGTAGGTATTTAAAGCGCGGCGTTTGGGGCCTGGTCAAAGGAGATTCGCTTCTACGTGTAGATATTATTTATTCTTATGCCTTTGCATTCAGTTTTTTTTTCGATGACATTGTGTCTAGGGCATAGTATAAATGACGGGTCTCTATTGACTGCCATAAAGTTAAAGTTTCGATTATTGTTATCCAAAACGTTTTACATTAGGTATACTTACTTGCTATTAGACATAACGTTTAAACTCATAATATGAAGAGTATTAATCGGAATGTCAATTATTGCGGGTCATATCATATTTGTTATAAAATTCATAGACAATTTATGTCATAATAATTAAACTTCATAATGTCAAAGGTAATAATAATACTTGTAATAAATGTTATTAGGTCAAAACTTGTTAGTCATAAAAGTACAACACATACAACTTACAATAGACATGTATGATGTGACAGGGTCGACGGAGCTCCGCTTGGCGGAGCTCCTAATTCTGGTGAGTTAAGGCCTTCGGCCTTGACGCAATACTAACCTAACCTAACCTATTGATCTACATTTATTGTCTATAGCAGGGGTTTTTTGATAAGGCGGGGGCTCCAATCCCCGTACCCCCTCCGCTTCCACTAAATGTAGCCTTTTAATAATTTCAATTATAGAGATATGAATATTAAACCAAATGAAGGTATGAATAAAAATAATTGATACTATTAAAAAATTGTCCTATAATATTTCTGACTGATTATAAATATGCCTTTGAATGTTATGGGGTTTTAGGTTATGACTTTTGTCTATTATAATCTTTTACATTATGGATAATTAGCGGTCGAATTATAAAGCGTTATGAACTTATGACCTAAAAAATGTATACATACATACACACATAATCTCAGGCCTTCGTTCCCAGAGTGGGGTAGGCAGAGCTACAGAATTACAAACATCTCTAAAAACTTGTTGATAATTCTATAACCACAATTTGCACAATTAGGCTAACATGTTTACCAGCGTACTAGTGACAGGTTGCAAGCCCATCGCCTAACAGTACTACAAGCCTTTATTCCCTTAGTCGTCTCTTACGACATCCACGGGAAGACATGGAGAGGCACTAACTCGGCAACCACACGAGGAAAAATGTATGACTTTCAATAAATAAATAATAAAATAATAATTACTATAAGTATGTCAGTGGTACTGAACGTCAAATACAAAGTTTCGACATAACTTGCCGGAGCATTCGGCGATTCTAAAATCGTTTCGAATCCACTGCGAGTCCTTTGACCGGTAGCCCGCATCGTGTGCAGTTGGAACGGCTCCAAACGCAGTGCGAACTGCAGATGCGTTCAAAGTGCATAATGCGGGGCGGCGACGGATGCATGGATGCACTTTGTTTGAATAAAATTTATTAAGAAAAATATGAAGTATAATTTTACATAATTCAATCAATGCTGGCTTTGCAACAAATCAAATGTAATGAAATAATTTATTGCATGAGCGTATTTTTGACATAAAATGGTATCATAAAAAAACCGGTCAATTGCGAGTCGGACTCGCGCACCGAGGGTCCCATACTGCCGTACAGTAGGTACTATAATATTCCAAATTGAATTCGATTTCGAGTATTCTACAAAAAAAAACCCATGTACGAGTATGTATAGATATGTTAACGACGCAGTTAGGGCCTGCTGTTTGATCAGTAGGTAGTTAAACTAATAGTTAAAAGTCGTTACTAATGGTTAAATCTTAAGGAAATATGTCAGATTTTCGATTCCTTTCCGAATTTTAACAATTAGTTGAGTTAACTACTGATCAAACAACAGGCCATTAGCCCCTCGTATGCGGGAGGTCAAAAAAGTACCAAGTTCTTGTCTCTTGATTACGATATAGTCCATAAAATTAAGCTTAAAAAATTACAAAAAGATATCCAAATTTTGAGCACGTTGGTAGTCCTGCCTACGAAGCTAGCGGTCCCGGGTTCGATTCCCGTTCAGAGCAAACATTTGTGTGATGGCGCGAGTATTTATTTCTGAGTCACGAGACTCATGAGATTCATGACTGATTTCTGTAAGTATATATTTCTATTAAGTGTGTCTATCGTTGTCTAGTACCCATAGTACAAGCATAGAGCTTAGTTTGGGACTAGGTCAATTTATGTGAGATCGTCCCCTGATATTTATTATTGTAAATTTAAAAAAACAAGTACAGTCAAAGTTATAAATATGTATACGTTCCCAAAGCGTCAAAAATATCTATACGCTCCTATGGCACTGATAATAATGTCTATGTTTACATAGACATTATTATTGCCTCGTGTGGTTGCCGAGTTAGAATAGTGCCACTCCATGTCTTCCCGTGGATGTCGTAAGAGACGACTAAGGGAATAAAGGCTTGTAGTACTGTTAGGCGATGGGCTTGCAACCTGTCACTAATACGCTGGTAAACATCTTAGCCTAGTTGTGCAAATTGTGGTTATAGAATTATCAACAAGTTTTTGGAGATGTTTGTGATTCTTTAGCTCTGCCTACCCCACTCTGGGAACGAAGGCGTGAGTTTATGTATGTATGTATGTTTACATATATCTGGCATGATAGCAGATATAAGTGCCATTGACTGTAGTCGATGTCAAAGCATGGGCGTAGCCAGGGGGAGGGTTTTGGGGGTTCAAATTCCCCCCCAAAAGTTCAGATATTAACATTCATATAATTAAAATAAGAATAGGCGTGCGGCATATCTCATTGATTACTAACTATTACATACAAAAAAAAAACTTGAAGCCCCCCGTTACTAAAACTTGGCTACGCCCGTGTGTCAAAGATATGTTTACAGTTCAGAGGGCTCAGACAAGATGCACTACGTTAACTAACGTTTCTATTCGATTCGTTTATAAACCAATCGCGTCACTGGTAGACCACGTGACTTTTCGTATCACGTCATCTTCCAGTGACGCGATTGGTTTAAAAACGAATCGAATAGAAACGTTAGTTAGCGTAGTGCATCTTGTCTGAGCCCTCAGCACTTTATTCGACTGTACAAAGGTGAATTTATTTATTATTCCTTAAGTATTCTCGTTTAGTAGCTAAATCTAAATGGAGAAAAACCCAAATAATTCGTTACCCCCTCGACATTATACCGCCAAAAAAGCCGCAGCGTCGACAAATAGCTCGTTTAAGTAGTAATAGATATTAATTGGGGGGTGGTTCCGTAGATAAGGGTTCCGTGATCGCTGAGCTCAGCGGTTCTGCGGCAGGGTTCCTTAGATTATAGAAAAAGTCAGCAAATGTAAATGATATTAGCCTGGTGTGATTTAGGTCAATGGAATTTGTTGTATGTTAATTCTTTATTGCACAAACAGAAAAAAAACAAGTACCTAAAAAAACCACGATAAGTATGTACAAAGGCGAACTTATCCCTTTAAGGGGTCTCTTCTAGTTAACCCTGGAACGTATTACTTCGTGCAATATTTTAATAAGAGTAGTTTGTAATTTTATATTATTATTCGTTGAATATAAATAGTTATAATAAATACTTTTTCTCAAAAATTTCCGGAAATGTTGACATTCCTATGTACATATTGAGACGCGAAGTACATAGTTTACTGACAGTTCTCAATTTAAAAAAAAAAAACATTGCGTGCTCGCTACACAAGCCCGCAATGTTGCATACAAATTCCATTACTATCTAGCTTGTAACTTTTTAAAAAGTGAAAAGGGCCGTAATAAAATGAGGACACAAGTCTTATACATCCAAATTTTACTCGAAACATAACTTTTTTATTTAATTTTGTGCCTGGAATAGCTTATGTTTTTTTTTAAACAAGAATTGCGTTTCTCCTTGTCATAAACAAAAAGGCGGTAAGGAGTGATGGTTTTTTCACATGAAGTTTCTGTTTGTATGCAATTCAAAAAATGAGTTCAAGCGATGAAGACTTGACTCCAACACAATTTTTTTCTTGCAATTTTTGAGAAAAGTACTATATTTGCCTCGGCAGGAACAGCAATTGCGGGCTTCGTATTTTTAAACGGGCGAGCTTGCTTGTAATCCAATACTCGGCCCGCAATTGCCTACTTCCATGCCTAGGCAATAATGTACTATTTCTTAACTACAATAATGATTACAGGCTGACAATTTGTGTGAGATTGGCCCCTGAAATTTACTTAATGTTATTAATTAACTGCTAAAATATTTACGTAACACCTGGCCATAATGTGAGTTTTATCGCACGCTGCGCGCACGGTAAAACTCGCATTGTGGCCAGGTGAAGACGTAAAATTGTGTACTCATCACGGGCAGTAAAAAAGAAAGCCCTCTATCGCATATTTACAACCCTCGCCTACGGCTCGGGTCTCAAATACCTGCGATTTCGGGCTTTCTTTCTTTTACAGCCCTTGTTAAGTAATGTACTATAACCGGCTTTTAAACTTCGCCGTAGTCGAATAAAAATGTAAAGTAGGTAAGTACCTACCCTCAATCGAAAGCAATTAGAAAAGACATTTATAAAGGGGGAAGAAGATCAATATCAATTAGAGAGAGAGAGATCCGATCCCCCTTTGTTTGTGCAAGAAATGAAACTTCGTAAATTTCAACTGATATCGGAGATTTAATTATTCCCACCCGTAATTAGAGTTGAAGTTTCTTGTGGAAGTACTGTGTTAATTTGCATAAAATAATTTGTCATAATTATAAATGTTTTAACCGACTTCAAAAAAGGAGGAGGTCCTATGTTGCACTGCATGTTTTTTTTAAATGTATGTTCGCCGATTTCTCCGTCAAAATTGTGGACCGATTTTTAAAAAGTGTTTTTATGGTTTGATAGAGTATACTTTCGAGGTGGTCCCATAGTCACTAAATTTGACTGTAATGTGGGGATCCTAGAGGAATTGAGGGAACTCCTCAAATATTGTAGGCATACATATAGCGATTTTAGTATTTTTAGTACCAAGTCCAGCATTTTCATTCAGAAAATATCATTTGGTGAAGTGGAACTGATGATGACAGATGGCCACCGGAACTCCTCAACAGTACCTACCTATTCAAGGGTGGCGATAAGATATCTCGAGTTAGATAGTTGAGCGACTATAACGAAGAACATTTAAATGTTTAAATATGACTATTACTTTCCCGCGGCATTGCTTGCGGCGAGCTTGAATTGTCATAAAGTTTTATATCAACTAAGAAGTGGGACTACATAGCAGCTTGTTATGCTCACTAAAGGTACCTTACGATCACGAATCGACCCCCTAATGGTGCGTTCCTATATTCAAAACCGTGGATAGACTTGTGATGTTCCAACAGAATAAAGACTAAGGGCATAGAAACCGTACTAATCCAATACATAGCAGCTACAGCGTGTTTGAATTGCACTATTTTCTATTAAAGCACCTCTCTGTAATAATATAAACATTCGTATTCACACGCACTCCAAACACACACACACACACACACACACACACACACACACACACACACACACACACACACACACACAAACAAACACGCAATTATTCAGAAGTCTGGAATAAACTATTGGTAATTAATTAGGGAAGCATTACTTTTAATAAATAGTACTTAGTGAGATGGATTGGGAGTGCTCTCTTCTCTCTCTTCAACCCGGCGGCCCTGAAAACCAGCGTCAAGGCTAGTAAGCCTGACACCATGCTGAGGGGCCACCTTTTCGGTGTTAATTTTAGATCAAGTACTCTAAGTTTGTGTTACTCTACTTTTTTATGTTTTTCTGTTGTTTATGTACATTTTTATTTTATTTTAGCACCGAATAAAGCATTTCTATTCTATTCTATTCTATACTAAATAAGCAGAAAATACATTATGGTTCACTTCTTTTTACTTATGGTTTTCATAGTGAGTTGGAAAGAGATGAATCTATAGCTGTTCTTTCGTTATTTGGTACATCGTCACAAGTAAGGCGTGATTTGGACCTATAAGCACCTATAGTATTTGGACCTATAGACAAGGAAAGACAAATCCTTCCTATAGGAAGGACAAAGAAGTCCCTGTGTAAAACCTTGTGACAATGACAGTTAAAGAAGAAAAAACAGCCTACTTTTTGTTTAATTTTTTCTCATGTAATATGTAATCTAAAAAGTAGAGAAAGATAGCTGACGCAAAGTACGTCTTATAGTCGGGTTTCTATGCTATATTCTGTGGATGTTCCTTTTAAATTTGACATTTGCTACGATATTAACGAGACGTCACAACTTTATCCACGGTTTTGAATATAGGAACGCACCATAAGAGGCCACCTATGCTAAAGTCTGGAGTGTTCCGCGATCTGGATCTCAATAACCATAACGCCTTTGTATCTGTTTTTTGGATATATTAAACTTGACCATATTTGCTAGAGACTGGCAAACGTGAAAACACGATTAGAAATAAATCCTCGATACTTTTATATTTCAAACATGACACCTTTTTTGCATGTTTTTGGTTGAATCTTCGAAACCCTATAATCTTTAACGATGATTTTCGATTCAATAGTTGAGGATATGTAACTTCTTAATCATGGTAAACCATTTTTTCAATAAATGTTGTGGTTTTAATGTAAACAGCGATTAATTGATTTTGACGCTGCCGTCAAGGCGCGCGCGTACTATCTCCATCTCACATGCTTCGCGCGGAAGCACATAAAGCCATCCCTTTTTATACTTGTGGGGACATGGCACCATAGGTGCCCTCATAAGCCACCAGGCCACCGACGCCCAATGCCTCTGTGCTAGTAATGTCACCGGTTGTGTTATCCCCACACCGGAACACAATGCGAAGGCTGCTTGGTAGCTAAAGGATCCTACCACCACTATGGTGTTTTGGTAAAACCAACACAACAATTCTGGAGTTCTAGTGAATAACTTCTTCTATAAAAATCAAGCTTTAAAAAACCCGACTGTTGCTTACCAACTTAAGTCGCTATAAATCCTAAATGATCATTCAAAATGAAAAATGATGAAACCTAAATATGATTTTTAAATACCTATTCAATGATATCCCACTTGTCATAGTTCGTCGATTTTTTATTTTTCATTTTTACAATATGGCGTTTGGTGGCCGCTGTTATATCTTTAGTGACACTCACAAGGTTAAGACAAATCGATTGACATAAGAATCATCAAAATCGGACAACGGGTTTAGTTTCTAGAGTGCCACAAAGGAACAAACATACATATATAGGCTGATAAACACATTACCCTCCTTCTTCGGCAGTCGTTTAAAAAGAGTAGGTATAAGTCGACTTAACTCGTACATAAAATGGTATACACATAAACAGAGTAGTTTATAAATCCTTTTTCACTTGATCTTCAGGAGAGTTATACCCTTTTTCGGTTCCCCTATCGAATCCCTTATCGTCATTTGTCCTAATGCATCGTTTGTCCGAATTTTCATTTATCCTAAAGCCATTTCCGGCTGAATTTTAAATTTAAAACCTTTTAGTTTTGTTTATAATACGGCCCTAATCTAACTTAACCGCAGGTATTTTGGAGAACTTAAAAAGTTGCCTCACTCAGCTGAAAACCAATTTATGACAATTGATAATTCGGACAAACGATGCGGTAGGACAAACCTTATTAGGGATTCCGAGGGACACCCCCTTTTTCACTAGGACTCCAGAATTATTCTGAAAAAGCAAATTAAGGATTTTCTTAGGCCATTACTGTTTATTGAATAAGTACACTCATTCAAATGCCATAATTAAGTTTCGCGGAAATGCATTTCTCCTCTTTGTGTGGACGAATGCTTAGTCTTCATACAAATGCAAATTTCGCTGTCGGCTTCTATCTCGGTTGACGCCCCTGGGGGTACGCAAGTGGATAGGGCTGTCACAACTTGTAATTATACTCGACGGCGCATTAGCCTGTTTGGTAGTGACCCGTGACCCTGCCTCCGAAGCTAGCGGTCCTGTGTTCGATTCCCGATAAGGCCGAATATTTTGTGTGATTTCAATTGCCATAATATTCATTTGCAATAAAGGCATTTTATCAGGTAATTTTTACATGCCATCGAATAGAGCCGTTTTATAACAATTCTGATTAGTTCACGGTTTCTGAAAAAATGCCTTTATGGCAAACTAATTATGACAAGTGATACAATTATCCACACTCCACACAATCCACACTGTCGAATTAGGTTAGCCTGTAAGGATAGTTGTGTGTACGTAAATAAATAAATTATGGCAATTGAAATTAGGGCAAACGATAGAGAACCGTTCCTGAGGATGTTTTCTAGATATTTAAGTATTAATTTCTCTATTATATATAAGTATGTTTATCGTTGCCTAGCAACAATAAATACACTAATATAGAGAAATTGGTACTCAAATAGAAGTAGACATTCGCGCTCATCTCAGAAATATTTGCCAATACCGAGAATGGAACCTGGGACCATTAGCTTCGTGCCGGCTGGTTCGGCCGAAAAGCTACAACCAACGCCAACGCGTCGCCTAAACAAACTCTTTAATACGTCTGAGTCTCACGAAGTTTTATATTCAATATATACTGACAATGAGTTAGACTGAGTTTTTATAATCATAACCCTCTTTGTTTCCCCGTGGTCGGTAAACAGAGACGTCTATTAACAGAGTTATATTTTGACTGAGTGAGTTTATCTGAGATGCCGAAGGAAGTGGCCATCAATGGCCGGAAGCCGCGGGCAAAGCGGATACGGTGGCCATGAGTCAAGTATTTTTTAAACTTCTGTTTCTTACAGACTTCAAAGAATCGTTAAAAATGTTGAAAAACTAGTGATGTGATTGTGGTAATATTGCCCAGCGTGAGAATATTGCCCTAAATGTTCCCGGCAACATTGCTCATGGGAATCGTTAAAAAGACCTCGGCAATATTGCCAGAAACTTGCCTATGTTGCCGGAAATATTGCCGGTGGCAGTATTCTGGGAACTTGGGAAATTGGCAACGGGAAAATGTAATGTTATTTTTAAATACGAGTCTAACGACAACTTAGGTACTATCGCGATCGTTAATTTGTGACCCATTTCAAGAAAAATAGGCTTGAAGTCGTCAATGTCATTAGAGATGCCAAATCATTTGTAACTTATAGGAGACTCAACCTTATTGTTGTAGAATGTCGGAATGACTTTGGACCTAAGGTGGGTCCCAAATTTAAGACTGTTCATGCTGCTATCCGCGAAAAAATGTTAGCGGTTTACAAAATATATCGCGTAGCCAAGTTTTAATCAGATCATACTAGGGTTTGCAATCCGGATCCATTTTGTATGGAAGATCCGGATAATTCGGATCCAGATCCGGATCTTCCCATACAAAATGGATCCGGATTGCAAACCCTAGATCATACACATAGTCGCTGAATAAAATGGCCGTGAGAAACTGACAGACAGACGGAGATGCCAAAATTATGGGTGTAATTCGCGCTCCATAATAGCGTTTGTCCTTATGTATAATTTCCCATAAAATCATTTCGCATAAAACCCTTTTAGGCTGACATTGCAGAATTTAATAAACGTCTATTGTGTACATTAGGTTTGGTTACTTTTTTATTATAATAAAAATAAAATCCTCTCTATTGTAAAAACCGTTTTAGGTCAAACGATTTTATGATTATGATACATTATGCGAAAAAACCATTATGGATTCCGGTATAGTCCCCAAAATTGTAGATTTAAAAAAAAACTTACTAAATAAAAAAAAGAGAATCAAAAAGACAATAAATAGATTTAAAAAAAACCAGCAGCAACAAACTCGTCTCGGAGAGGTTTTTTTGTAAATCGAAGCACTTCATCTTAACCCTCAGAGTGGGCAAATGCATTGCAATCCTAATATTACAATCATGAGATCGTAGTCGATGTCAATGCCATGTTGTTTTCTCCATGCCATAAAACATAAAAAACAATTGTATTTTGTCCCGCAAATCGTGAATAGCGTGGTGGTTGTGGTTGATGTGTGTGGCTACGCGATATCACTGTGATCCCTTATTGAGCTCGAAATAGTTTGAAGTTCACTCGCCGTAAATGTAACTTATAAAAACCGGTGAAGAGCGAGCTGGACTCGCGAACTGAGAGTTCCGTGCCGCCGCACAGTTATGGTCTCAGATCCGAATAGGAGACGATTTGCACCGGGCTGTTTCTTCGATGAAAAGTATTTTATATCAAATTTAATACGCTAAATAATATATGGTGAATAGGTAAGCTGAAAAATTTCAGTCCAGTACTTATATCATTTTTTTTTAAATTAAAATTGTTTTTTTTTTAAATTGTTAATGCTCGCTTAATAGACAATATACATACTAATCGAAAATATGAAGTCTATAGAATATGCAAACGTTAGGTTTGGTGCAAATTACTAGTACCGACTTACTGTTTATACCTGCCTACCCAATAGTTTGACGGGAAAAAAATAGTCAACCTAACGTTTGCATAATTCTATAGGCTTCATACTTTCGATTGGTATGTAATTTGTCAATTAAACAAGCTATTGCAATATTTTAAAACAAAGTTATTTTTTAAATTTTTAATCAATTATGTACTGGACTGAAATTTTTCAGCCTACCTATTCGCCATATATACTTAGCATATTAAATTTGGTATAAAATACTTTTTATCGAATAAACTGCCCGGTCCAAATCTTTTCCTATTCGGATCTGAGACCATATTATTACATTCTGATTTCAATTCAAAATATACAGTTCTTTAAAGTTACAGGACAGGCAGACAGACGGACGGCCAGCATAGACCTAGTAATATAGGGTCCCATAGGGCACCCAAACAATGAACTGACTCCAAATTATCAATGTATAATGTATATTTAATTTAATATTTATAGCTTTATATAATGCTAGACTAAGTAGTACCATTGTAATAAGAAATATGTTTAAAAAATGACTGACTGCTGAGTTTCTTGCGGCGTTTCTTCTCAGCAGTGGTCTTCTCTTGGGAAGCGCTGGTAGATTCTTGACGTGTAAAAGTTAACTACTACTCACTGAATAAATTTCTTTTATCTTTTTTATCAATTGAAATATCGATGATCATACAGAAAAAGAACAATACCTACATCCGAACATAAAACTTCCTCCTTATTTGAAGTCGTTTAAAAAAATCAGGACAGTCAATAAACATCACCTTAAAAAAAGTCAAATCCATTCATTTTAACCTACCTCCTTCCGTGTAGCATATAACAACCAGTATTAGCGCAATAAAAACATTTTCCCGGAAATGTAAATTTTATTTTCCACCGGAACTACCCGCAGCGAAGCCGCCCCTAGCTTTTGTGTGCTTTTATGGTATTTCAAGCTTTTGTGTTTAATAGAGGTTTTCGTTACACGTGTTTTGTGAAGTTATGTTTAGTTTGAAGGGTAAAAAGGGTTTTTTGAAACGAAAAAAATAATCCGTGTGGTCACCGGCGTAGAACTAGCAGAACATTCTCAGAAGTTAAGAATTCTTCTCAAGAAATTACTGCGAATATTATCGGAAACATTTGATAGCATTGACCATGTTCTCTATCCATACAAAATTTAAGAGTATCCTTAGAAATTTCCGAGAATTTCTCATAAGAAACTTTCACAATTGAGCTGAGACGTTACTTTTCGGTACAATAAATAAATAAATAGTAAATAATTATCAGGGGACAATGTCACACCAATTGACCTTGTCCCAAACTAAGCTCTAGGCTTGTACTATGGGTACTAGACAACGATATAAATACTTATATAGAGGCATACATAGAAAACATCCATGACTCAGAAACAAATATTGGCGCTCATCACACAAATATCTGCCCTTACCGGGATTTGAACCCAGGACCGCTAGCTTCGTAGGCAGGGTCACTATCAACTAGGCCAGCGCGTCATCAAATGTAAGTATGTATGATTTATAAGAATAAGGATTGAATTTGACTATTTCTCAAGAAGCTTATAAATAACATCATCATGCGTGTGTGTGTCTGTGTGTGTGTAACGACTAAACAAACATTCCTCCTGAGCTCGTAAGGCATCGGCACTCCCTAGCCGCCAATATGATGCTAATATGAACCCAGCCTTATATTGGGTACAGGCGCGCACAAAAGTCTACTAAGGTTA
This sequence comes from Acleris literana, assembly GCA_946894065.1. NCBI lineage: Eukaryota > Metazoa > Arthropoda > Insecta > Lepidoptera > Tortricidae > Acleris > Acleris literana. The sequence goes on along the minus strand of OX335693.1, from coordinate 1,050,266 downwards.
AAAAAAAACATTTTTCGTCAAGACATGACAGCAAAACCAGGATTTCATGACAAAAATATTCACAATTTAAAATTTTCAGTGCTTGCATAGTTGTTCCTGTGTGGGGATAACACAACCGGTGAAATTACTAGCGTAGAGGCATTCCATCTTAGTCCTCAGGGTTGGCAACGTATTGGAAGTCTTAGGATTGCAGTCTTAAGATTGTAGTCTTGAGGTTTCAAATGTCGATGGGTCACAGATCCCACTAAGTGTTCTCGTTCGCTTTCTCAATGACATAAAAATACCTTTATTTGTAACTTACAATAACAAAATTAACACATCCAAAATATGCAGGGACAAAAAACATCCATTTATTATGTGTATATTTTACAATAAATACATCGCATCGCAATTGCAGTACATTGCAAAATATCAAAATAGTGTTCGGACACTTTTTATCCCTGGCCATTTTTGATTTCGTGGTCTTTCATTATGATAAAAGTTAATGTTAAAGAAGGTCGCCATTATTGTGGTGTGACAAGGAACACTCTATTTGACAGACGCCTTTCTTAAATAAAATACTGAACATAAATGAAACATAATTCCTAAATGTTTTCTTAGCTTAGTAAAAGTAACAGAATTGTAATAGAGTTTTATTAAATAAAAAATTGTAAGAGAATTTTCAGGTAGGTATGAAACCCGCAGGGCACAACTAATAATCAATAAACAACGTGAACACTTTCCTCCTCGACTGTACGTACATTGATATTGCATGAAAATAATATAGCTACCCCACTATTACACGCGCACAGAGTGCGGAGGGACGCAGAGGGAGCAACAACAACAACTTAGTCAAATAATAGCAGAAAGAAACAAGCGATGTTTACTGACAGGTTATAGTTATTTATGTGACAGGCGCATAATGCCTAAGGGAGCCCTTTGTTTCCCATAATTTTATTGGTCATAATGTAATTGTTGACATAATTTTTGATAGTCATAATTTTTTATATCGCTGAAACTGTAAACTTTTCAGAAGTTCTGAAATATCTAACGTGTAGACAAGGCTAGGTTAGGTTAGGTTCGATTTATAAAAATCCTAGAAAAGTAACAGTTTCTTTAAAAAAACACGTTATGACTTGCGATGATTATGACCTAAAGCACATTATGACTAAAAATAATTATGTCAGTCAATATAGACCCAATGCCTAATTATGTGTACAGTGGCATACATAACTTTATCTACATGCATATCATAAGTTTTACACTATATGTGAGAAACCTGCCCTGTATTTTAATGTACCTGTATCTTAATCTTTACATTAAAGTATCGGTCACCGATACTTTAAAGTGAAAATTAAGATGCAAACACATCGCCGATAACCGATACTTTAATGACATGCAATACTTTAATGTTAACATTAAAGTACAGCCACAGATACAGGTTTCTTCTACATGGACGTAGTTAAAATCAGCTACTTTATAGGGTTCAGTACCCGAAGGCTAGACCAACGGGACCCTATTAATAGCCTCCGCTTTACGTCCGTCCGTCTGTCCGTCCTATCTTAAAACAGCTGTATCTTTTGATATAGTAATAGATAGCGAGTTTTTTTTTCAGAATGTGTTATTACAGCGAATTTACTAACATACATACATACATTAAACCACGCCTGTTTCCCAGAGGGGTAGACAGAGACCACTTCTTTCCACCTGCTACGATACTGACAAATCTCTTTCGCTTCTTCCACATTCATACATCGAGTCATGCATGAATGTCGGTTTCGGGTACTTAAGATCCGGCCCTTTTCCAGTATTTCTCCGATTTGATTCGAAAAATTAATAAATCTAATAAATTAATAACAAATAATAAAAAATAAAGATAATGAAATAATACACGGTTCCCCATACAATAAACATTTTTATTAAACATATTTTTATTTATGTTGTTTCGTAAAAACGGTAAAACATGAAAAATCCTCAAGGAAAATACCGAATAGGTACTAAATATGGTCAAGTGTGAGCTGTGTGAGTTGAGGCTTTTTCATAGCCTAGTTGGTAGTGACCCTGCCTATGTAGCTAGCGGTCCTGGGTTCAAATCCCGGTAAGGGCAGATATTTGTGTGATGAGCGCGAATATTTGTTCCTGAGTCATGGATGTTTTCTATGTATTTAAGTATGTAATTCACTATGTCAGTATTTATATCGTTGTCTAGTGCCCATAGTACAAGCCTGGAGCTTAGTTTGGGACTAGGTCAATTGGTGTGACATTGTCCCCTGATTAAAATAAAATAAAATAAAAATATACTTAAATGACATAAATACAAAGAAAGAAAGAAAGAAAAATGCTTTATTGCCCAAACAGCTTTACAGATAGTGTTCTTAACTACAAGAGTGCTTTAGAAGTCTAGACGGTTCATCATCATGTCAGCCGAAAGACGTCCACTGCTGGACATAGGCCTCCCCCAAGGCTCTCCACTCAGACCGGTCTTGTGCTTTTACTTTTTCTCAGCGCGAACTTGCTCCTGCTGATGCAGAAGACTACTGATGTGCAAGTTGCGGAAAGTTTCCAAAAAGTTTGAAAAGTTCAAAGAAATTTCCGGAAACTTTCATTAGGAAAATAGGAAATTTAAATTTAAGAAACGGAAAGTTTCAATCCCCATACAAAATTGTGAGAAGTTTCCGAAATGTTCCTACATGAAACGATCCGCAATTTTGGAAAGTTTCCTTTGGCACATCAGTACAGAAGACACTGCGCTGGTTTTCAGTTTGACCCTCTCGTTGTACTTCACTGTTTCAATGGATATATTTTTTAAACAAAACGACCCCAACAATACCAACCCATCTCTGAATCCTCTCTACTCTACCTCCACCCTAACACACCAAACGTACTAGAAAATGGAAAAATATAACCGCAATATTATACAAACTTACTCATGCGGTTACTAAATATATTTCGCATGAAAAAAACGGTAACTATGGCGACTTGTGTGCGCACGAGTAAGTTGGTATTACGTATAGTTACTTCGTAGGGCTTCACGCCTTTCAATGGAATAGTGTTGGAGGAATGTGTTGAGGAAATCGATTAAATTTAGCCGAAAAGGAAGACGAAAACTATTATCGATACGGTCACATTTTTTTTTACGTTTTTATGTAGCTTTTGTTTGCCTGCAAATTTAGTTAGTTAAGTAAAGAATTCGCTTATTTTTACCTCATAAAATAAATGTTTAAAAAACAAAAACACGCCTTCAAAAAGGCAAAAAATAACTTCTTTTAAAATGGTAGGTCAGTCCAACTGCATTCGGCTTTTGGTTTAAAATTTTTGAAGGCGGGTTTTTGTTTTTTAAACATTTATTTTATTTTATACATTTTAGTGATCCTATTTATGCTGTTACGTAGCTCCACCTCTAAATATTCATGAGAAACTATAGAACATTTCAAGCTCGCCGCAGACAATGCCGCGGGAATGTCATAGTCTAAATGTGCTTCGTCATAGTCGCGCAACTACCTTAATCAAAATATCTTATCGCCACCCTTGAAATAGGTACCGTTAAGGAGTTCCGGTGGCCATCTGTGGTCTTCATGATCAGTTCCACTTCACCATATAGTACTTTTCAAAAGCAAATGCACGAGTTACAGTGAAAAATACCAAAATCGCTATAGGTGTGCCCATAATATTTGAGGAGTTCTCTTGATTTCTGCAAGATCCCATCATCAGATCCTGATGTGTTGACAATGGAACTAACTAGAAAGTATACCCATTCGGACAACGAAAAAATTTTTCAAATCGGTCCAGTGGTCTTTGAGTAATCGGGAAACAAACATAAAAAAAAACCCTACGAATTGAGAACCTCCTCCTTTTTTTGAAGTCGGTTAAAAAAAGATGGCCGCTTTCCAAATGTTATGTTTCTAGCTGCAATTATGATGTACAAAGATAAATAGATATATTTCTCTACATTTCCACAAAACAATTTTCGCATTTATTTTATACTAGTTATAATTTGTGGCGCTTGCAGTGGAAACCATGGGACCTTGGTCAGCTGATATGAAAAGCTTTATTAAGGCCCTGTCCTCTCGGCTCATAGAATCCTCCGGAGATCCTAGAGCTGGTGCTTACCTCTCCCAAAGGATTGGGCTAGCTATCCAGAGAGGTAATGCAGCCTGTGTCATGGGGACCATGCCGCGAGCGGACCTGCTAGAGGGGGTGTTCTTTTTATAGTGGTGATTATTATTTATATCTTTAATATTTGAGTAGCTTCGTTTAATTTTAATTTAAATACGTTTAGTTTTAATTTTAATTGTATTAATGTTGAATTCTGTACTTACTTGGATATAAATAAAGTATTTCTTAATATAGTTATAATTTTAATTTTAATTTTTTCATTATACAGAAAACATCGTCATCATAATTTCAAACTGTCACAAAACATGAAAATTGAGAAAATGGCCGACAATCGACAAATTCGTTCCTCCCTATTTCCGGGTCCCTTTGAACGGTATTCATACATCGGTTAGTTTATACCTTTTATGGGCTCGCTCCCAACAAATCGTGGGCAATTTCTGGGCAAATTCAAATTTACGCCTATTGTCTAATACAGACCAATAGTTATTTCATATTAACCCCATATTTCCACTCGTTACATTAAAGTTTATATTCCCGGCGCTTCGGTAGGTTTCATTTCAACAAAAACCCCTTTGTGGTTGCTTGTGTTATTATGATAATAGTGTTTGTTTCTGTTTATATGCGAAAGGCTAACCATAAAGCCGGGATATAGAAGCTCTATGTGCTTTAGAAGATCCATAACTTTCCAGGGTGTTAGTTTTATAATCCACTCGTTCAATGCTATGCTCAATAGCAATCAAAACTTACCTATAAACTTGTTTGGGCTATCCACAGTCAGCTAGTAACAGTCTAGCCAACCCAAAGTCTCCTACTATTTACAGTCTGAGTTGCCAACAGTCTAAACTACTGACCGTGTAGACTAACCTTTTATCTAAGCTACCAATAGCGTAGCCTAGATACAGTTTAGGCTATCATCAGCCTAGACTACACAGTCGAAGCTACTAACAAGCCTAGTCAACTAACATCTACCCCTATATCTAAACTTTCAGCAGCCTAAGCTACCAATAGCCTAGCCTACTATCAGTCTAAACTACATCAGTTGAAGCTACCAATTGTTTCTAGCCCACTAATAGTCAGACTACCCCCATACCTAAGCTACTAAAAGCTTAGCATACATACATTGTAAGTTATTATAGCTTAGCCTACTATTAGTCTAGACTACATACAATCGAAGTTACCAACTGTTTAGCCAACTAACAGTCTACACTACTAGTGTATCTAAACTACCTAGAGCGTAACCTACACACTTACAGTCTAATAAGCTATCAACAGACTAGCCAATATACAGTATTAGATACCAATAGCCTAGCCTACATACAATCTAAGCTACCAACAGCCTAGCCTACATACAATCTAAGCTACCAACAGCCTAGCCTACTTTCAGACTAAGCTACCCAGAGTCTAGCCTACATACATCCTAACTCACCAACAGCCTAGCGTACTTAGATTCTATGCTACCAACAGTCTAATCTATATATGTATACCGCCTAGTCTAAGCTACCAACAGCCTAGCCTCCTTAACTGTGTAAGCTACCAGCAGCCCAGCCTACTTAAAATCTAAGCTACCAACCGCCTACCCTACCTAAATTCTACCAACAGTCCAAGCTACTCACAGTCGATGCGCGTCAGCCGGCAGCCGCTTGGGCGCGTGCAGCAGCGCCCTGTGTGCGCAGTCGGCGGCGCCGGGCCGGCACGCGCACGCCCACGGGCACGCGCGCACGCGCAGGCACGCGAGCGCGAGCCCCAGGCACGCCAGGCGGAGGAGGTGCATGGTTAGGTCATGGCGTTTACTGGAACAAGGAGGATAGTTTTAATTGTATGATCAGATTAAATATAGTTGAAGTACTGGGTACTTCGCTTTCAATCATCGTTATTCCCTCGGGGACTTTTCCATTTAAAATTTCCAAATCCGTCCAGCCGTGAAAGAGTAACAAACTAACATACAAACTTTCGCATTTGTGATAGTGGGATTAAGAAAGGGCCAGGTCAGGAGACTCAAAACCGATGCACGTGTATGAAGAGACTTGTGAGTGTGGAGGAAGCGAGGGAAGTTTGTCTGGATCGTAGCAGGTGGAAGGAAGTGGTCTCTGCCTTCCCTACCCCTACGGGAAAGAGGCATGATTGTATGTATGTACCTATGTATGTGTGTATGTATTAGTGGGATCTCAAGACTGCTCAAAAATTCCTTTCCAAGAAAATATTTCTTACATACAAATAAAAAAAAACCAAGGGGGGGAATGTACAGTCACCAGCAATAACATATTATCCAACATTGGACGTAAAAATATCTGACACGTCTTTATTACTAGAGGTATAAGAGCGTGTCAAATATTTTTGCACCCAATGTTGGATAATATATTATTGCTGATGACTGTACGCACTTAGTTTTTTATAATAACTATAACATATTCAAAAATCGTGGAAATCGGACTTGATTTAGGGGTTGAAAAACGTTATCGCCCGGAGCTAAATTTGTATGGAACATTTTTGACAACTACGCTTCGCCTCACCATCGTCTTAAAACATTTCTTCAGACGGGCATTCCCTTGTATTTATTTATTTAATTTTTCCCACATCTGAACTCTAGGTACAATGGGAATACATTGTCCTTTTTTTCAGTAACGATTATAAAACAAATACAAATTCAATTTTTAATGCAATATGTTTAATGCACTTAGCGATCATGTTATTGAACCCATTAAAAACTCTATGTAATTTAACTGAATAATTTCAGCACAAAGTGCATTCATATTTCCAAATAATTTCGGTCGGAGCAGATTACGCAACGAATCATTAAAATATGAGTTCATAGTAAATCAAGTCAGGATGGTGACCATAAAGTAATAATATTTAGGAAAAGAGCTCCCATTATTAAGGCCGTTTTCTCGTGGTCCTACTTAGGCCCTGTTGTTTGATCAGTAGTTCAACTAACTAATTGTTAAAATTCGAAAAAGCAATGGAAAATTTGACACATTTCCTTGAGATTTTAACCATTAGTATCGTTTTTTGACCATTAGTTAGTTTATCTACCGATCAAACAACAGGCCATTAGCAATGTACAAGTTGCAGAACATTCTCAGAAGGTAAGTTATCTTCTCAAGAAATTACTGAGAATATTATCGGAAACATTTAAGAGCATTGGGAATGTTCTCTTTCCATACAAAATTTAAGAATATTCTTAGAAATTCCGAGAATTTCTCATAAGAAACTTTTACAATTTGAGAAGTTACTTTTCGGTACAATTATATATTTTGTCCTACTGATTTTCGGCGGAGCACTGCCCAAGGGCGGGGCTATTGTTTATGGGTTGTTTACCCTTCGGGCATCTGTAGAAACCTAACGAACCTAACCTACCTACTTTTACAACCACAATTAGTATTCGGTGATCAAATCTAGGTGCACTTTTTGTACAATAGGATTAATATCCCCTCAGATTAACAGTTTACCTGTAGTCCTGTAACCTTAGTCCTCAGGCTCGGCAACGTAATTGTGGTCTTAGGATTGTAGTCTTAAGATTGTAGTCTTGAGATTGTAAATGTGTATGGGTCACAGATCCCACTTATGAGCAGGTGGCCTGTGTGATCGTTTTCCAAATCCATGCCATAAAAAAAGTCCGAAGATTAGTTTTGGCGTTTAGTGTATAGCATTGTAAATGTTCAATTTTAGGTGAATGATTTGTCTTTTACTGTTTTTCAAGCACATGATTATACTACTGTTGTTTTTTGCTCTACTGTGTGTTATAGGATTATTTTTTTAGGGTTCCGTACAAAAAATTAAAAAATAAAACGGAATGCCTTATAGGATCACTCGTGCTTCTGTCTGTCCGTCCGTCTGTCGCAGCCAATTTGCTCCGAAACTACTGGACCGATTAAATTAAAATTTGGTACACATAGGTAAATTGATGACCCAAACACTGATATGCAAAGTATTTTATTTTTCAAATATGGGACAAATTAGATTTAAAAAAAAAGTTTTGCAAACCTTACTGTGTCATATACCAAATTAAAGGGCTCTTTATGAGGGTCTCAAATATATTTTTGTTATTATTGTAAAATAAATAGTTTTGATTTTATTCATGAAAGATGACGAAAATTGGCCATTCCCCCCCCTCTGAACCGGAAACTACTGATCATAAAAAAAAAAAGAAAAAAAGTTCATTGCATATAGATTACAGGAAAACCCATAATAGCACTATCAAAAAAAAAAAACACGTATGTACGGAACCCTCTCCAGTCTCTCCACGCGAGTTCAACTCGCACTTGGCCGGTTTTTTTCAATGGCATACCGCACTTATTTTCATTCGTAAAAGATAAAAAGATAAGATAAAAGATGTTTATTCAGTAAGTAGGCCGCACGGGCACTTTTACACGTCAAAAAATCTACCAAGAGACCACTGCTGAGAAGAAACGCCGCAAGAAACTCAGCAGTCAGTCGTTTTTTAAATATTATTTATACAATTATAGAACTTAACCTAGCATTATATAAAACAATGAATATAACATTAAAATATACAGGGTGGAATCTAAGTCGTGATCACAATGATCACCTCTGTGGTCTACCCAAGAATATGAACAACTTTCACTATGGCACCAACTCTGAAATCAAGAAAAAAAAAACAGCTGCCTCATACATTTTGGTCGAGTAAGTATTGAACTTTTCTATGAAACGGCTGATTATTTTTTCGGGATTTCAGAGTTGGTCCCATAGTAAAAGTTGTTCATATTCGTGGGTAGACCACAGAGGTGATCATTGTGATCACGACTTAGATTCCACCCTGTATAAATCATGCGTAGTTGAGCAGGAAAATGTGTCACAACTCAGTATGTTCAGAATAGTAATTTTGACACCCCGACCGCCACTACAAAACCTCAGGACTTATCCTCCGAAGGACGACAGTGTGGTCTCCCCGTCCATTAGCTGCACTGATAACGTAAGTGCAGAGCGTCATTACGACTGCCAAGACGTGCAGATGGTCGTGGCTGCATTGAGCGCCCATGAGTCACATGAGTGTCAGAAATGGTTATAGATGGCGGTTGTGGGCGCTGATGTGCTAAGGTCGACTTTAGGCGACTGTTTATGAAAGAGGGTAATGTTCCTCGGGTGTATATGTGTATATACTAGCTTCTGCCCGCGACTTCGTCCGCATAGATATCATTTATCGTTATTCCCTCGGGAACATCTAAATTCCCAGGGATGAAAGTAGCCTAGAAGGTTCTTGTCTAGCTGTCATTTTGAAAACATCTGTCTATTTATTTCATTTTTTGTAAATTACTTTATCGTTGATTTTGGTTCGCAAATCCAGGGCAACTTTGTGAAGTAACCTCCAACACTGACGAAGAATATGCATCAAATAAAATAACAGTGAAAAGTTGATTCTGAATGAGCAAGCGGTCAAGAACACTCCAAGCCATTGAAGTGGATGCCCGCCATCTTCAATGGTGTGCCGACTGGGACTGGAAGACACCGACGACAACGACGATTCACCGTACAATTGCTTATATACAGGGTGTTATGCAGAAGGTTGGACAAACTTCAGCGACTAACTCTTTAGGTCCTACTCATCAACTTTTATAATGGGACAAACATACAAATCGCGAAAAAAAAAAATGCTGTTCCATACAAACTTTCCGAGCTAAACAGCCGAAATGTATGGAACAGCTGTTTTGTTTTTCGCGATTTGGATGTTGGTCCCATAATAAAAGTTGATGAGTATGACCTACAGAGTTAGTCCCTGAAGTTTGTCCAACCTTCTGCATAACACCCTGTATACTTGACATTGGCAAAATTACATAACTCGTAGACGCCATTAAAATAAATAAATAATTATTAAGTAGCCTATGTGTTAATCCAGGGTATATATCTCCATTTCAATTCTATCTGGACGAAGTCGCGGGCTAACAACATTTTTGTAAAAAAATCGGTTGGTTATCAAGTTTTCGACGATTCAAAAGATACAGCCTTTAAAAGATAGGACAGACGGACGGACAAACGGCGTATGTTTAGTAAACCTAACCTAACCTGCACCCACCCTAACATACAAGTATCTTTTTGTCTGCCGGTCTGTCTGTCCCGCAGGCAACGGCCCCATAAACTCAATCGATGACCAATCGCGTCCAGTTGACCCCGGTGACCCCAATGTCTGCAATTGGACAGTATACGATGACATTCTGAATTGGGGACGTTGGGGAAACTGATTGAGAGATATATCTTTCGTGACGTCAGTTAATTTAAACGTTAATGTTCCACTTATTCTAGCTCATATTTGCCTAAAATAGGCCAGAGGGACTCAGAAGTGAGTCAAAAATCATTTTAGTCTTCAACATTTATGTTAGATCCGCTTTGATCGTTGATGATCGTTATTTCTTATGTTGTTTGTAATATAAAAAAATATACCTTTCCCATGTAGGTAACCTATCGATGTTTCGAAAAACTTATGCTGTTTCGCTTGTCCGAATTTTAATTTGTTCGAAAATATTTTTTCTCTGAGCCCATTAACTTTTCAAAAAAAGGAAAGTTAAACGGCTTTAGAGAAAAAGGATTTTCATTATTGTATTTTATGTTTCAAAAAATGACCGTCTGCTGGAGTTTCTCGCGGCGCTTCTTCTCCGCAACGATGGCCTTGTCCGAAGCGCTGGTAGATTCACTCTAACCCCCTTACTAATAAACGTTGAGTAACGGTGGTATAGCTATACAATGTTTTGTCCTTATCTGTCATTGTGTCATTTGAATTTGACAGATAAGGACAAAACATTGTATAGCTATACCGCCGTTACCCAACGTTTATTAGTAAGGGGGTAAATATATTACCGAGACGTGTAAAAAACCCCGTAGATATGTGGCCAATTTACTGAATTTGATTTTGATTTTTGACAAATCAAAAAGCGGACTAAAGTATTTCAAACTTAAGATAGGGAACCGTTAATATTAAATTATATCTCTTAATTCAGCGTGCCTCATGGCAAAGGCCTCTTTCAACGATTTCCACTGCCTTCTATCCTTACCGACTCTCCTCCGTTGCGGTATTATAAATAATAAATGTTTAATTAATTTAACGTTATACTTAATGAAATTATAGTTTTAGTTGTTATATATAATAGGGTGTGTCATTTTTGTCAAACTGTGAAATTCGAAAAGATTCGCATTTACAGATTTTATACTAAATGGTACTTTTGCCTCGCTCGTTGACCTTGAAGTTTGGTAAAATTGGCAAACTACAAGGTTAGTAAAATCTGCATTTTTAATTTTAGTGTATAATTATACACATAATAGTACATTACTGCACAGACCGGGAAATAGGCCGTTGCGGGACGAGTGCAGTCGAGGCCGCGCTATATTTATTTATTTATTTATTTATTTATTTATTAATTTAATTACAATGTAAGTTTACAGCATTAAATCACACCAAAGCACTTACACGATAAGTTATTAAATATAATATGAACAGAAAAAATACATGCCAACAAGAAAAGTCATCAAACTGAGAACATTCGAAATTATGGAAAGTAATAAATATACGAGTCCAGCAACCGCCCTTCCCGGTCGAGGCTTGTATAGTGCTTTTCTCCAACAATGTGAAGAAATTTAACACAATTGTTAATAATATTAAACACAGTCCCAACATTTCCTTGAAAAAAAGAAATGAAACGTACGATTTAGTATGACACTGAAATAAGGCATTAATTAAATAAGATCACACATTTAAACATAATAAATTCATTTTGAATAAAATATAGTATAAATTATAACATTTATTACGCGTTTATGTTATTTCGGCAATTCATGTTTGTCTTGTTTAAGAAAACCAAAAAAGCTGTCATGTTTTGACGTAATCAATCAATTCACATGTCTCCTATCGCACGCAGTTAAAACGTTTAATGATAAGAATGCTTGTTTGTTTATTTTGTGCTATTAATGTAATTTCCCAAGCTAAAAACTTATTTGTTGTATACGAACCCGATTAATTGGTGTTGTAAGAGTGTGTTATACAAGGAATTCAAATATTCATTTTGACCCAAAAACTTTACCTCAATTAAGTGAGCCAAAGATGTCTAAAAAAACCTATATTTTTGACATATTTTGTTATTTTAGATCTCAATGCATCTTTTGATTACTTAGATCAACAAAAAAACAAAGTTTTTATTTCCTATACTAAGGTCACACACCCTAATATATATAATGAACGTTTTTAAAATGAAATTATAATAAAAAGTTGTTACATGTTATAAGAGGCACCCGGGAGTTTGTGCAGGGTCGGGTCAAGTCTATCGCCAAGCAGCAGTGTTCGCATTATTGTCTTCCGGTGTGGGGATAAGACAAACTGTGAAATTACTAACATGGCATTCCACTTTAATCCTCAGGGTTGGCAATGCATAGTAAGGGTCTCCCCAGATCTATCGACGCGGAATCGGCTTGAGCCGGTAAGAAAAAGTTTTATGTCCATGCAATAAGAGCAAAAACGACGTCGCTCTGCTCGGCTCGGCTCGATTCGGCGTTGCGAACGGAACGACGTCGTTTTCGCTCTTATTGCATGGACATAAAACTTTTTCTTACCGGCTCAAGCCGATTCCGCGTCGATAGATCTGGGGAGACCCTAAGTCTTGTGATTATAGTCCTGAGAATTCATATGTCTATGGATGTCAGATCCATAAAAAAAATGACTGCCATATAAAAATTTCATTACCTAAGGCTAAAGGTATCTAAAAAGGTAGGTATATATACCTACTGTGAGATATTTACTAAAACATCATGTCCAGAAGATTATTTGAGACCTACAAATACAACAAAAACAAGAAACCGCTTAGAAAACCCTACTAAATACCAACTTAATTAATTTCTCACGTTAATTAAAAACGTGGCTGTACGCTACGTGCGCTGTAGACCATAAATCATGGCTAGTTAAAAACAAAAAGCCGACCGCCAGCTTCCTAAGCCTTTTAGAAAAAGTATTGAGCTGTCAAACGGTATTGTTCGAAATTCAAACTTCAATTCACACCTCGCGCTTTGTTCCATTTTTAACTGCAGCGGGATTCCTTTGGCAGATACAAAAGCCAAATTGTTCCTTGCAACGACCATGATTTAAAGCGATGATTCTAAAGACAACTTTATTCCTGCTGCAAAAAGTCTAACTTTGACAATCACAATCACATCAGACTCTTTGAAATCACAAAAGGCACCAGACTGTGTAAAAAATACAGCTCAATTTAAAATCCAGTTTGTCACGATTACGCAAAGTCTAAATAAGGGTGACAGTGACGGACGCATAAGGTATTTTGAAAACGAGTAGGCGATTTGACGTTTCAATTAAAATGGCGGCGAGTGGTTTCTGGAATTTTATTATTGTGCCAAAGTGGGTCATCGGATTTGTTTTGGTTGGTGAAAGCTACTGGTTTTTGGGCAAATAAGAAAATACAATAGGTTTTTTTGGATTGTGATTTTATGGCTGTTTATTCTTGTGAAGGAGTCGTTTTAAAATGGGGTTTTTGCGGAATCAAGTGACAGCAGGTGTCGGTATACACACCTTTTCTGTTATGCTACGGGGGTTGGACATTTTAGCAATCAATTTTTTATAACGATTTTTGTGACTTGTTCGAGTGCGTTTTTGGTGTCTTTTTGGCTAACATATACATAGATAGTGCAGGGTATGTTGCTCGTGGACTAGATGAGTGAGTTCAAAGAGTTCTTGAATGAAGTAGACCGACAGTCTATGCTAGTGGGGGGGACACGAAATCAATGATGGTAAGAAACGATCCTCGGGGTTTGGGCCATGTCCAACATTCGATCTGAGTAACTTGACTTTGTTTTTATTTGTTTTCCGTTGATTCCTAAACAGACCTAGTTACGCTACCAGATAAAATACATCTATGGGCTTACTCTTATTTCAGAAATGTAGAGTTCTGAATGAAATCTTGGCGGTAAAGTTCGCAGCAATTTTAGTTGAAGTGTCATTTTATTAAGCAACTACAGAAGCGTAAACGTAACAAGTTTTTTTTTTTGCTTTCTAAGAACGGACACGATGTGTAATTTTATAGTCTAACAAAATAGGAACGGACTTTTTTAGCATAAACTATGCAAACTAAACTCCAAAAATGAACGTGACATATAAAATAAACCTTGTGACTTTGATTACTTTTATTTTAAGCTTTTAAAACCGGTATAAGGCTTAAAATAAAACCAAAAAACACATGAAACAAAACACCAAGAAAAAACCTTCTAAATTATATTACAATTCATCAAAGGACTACGAATAACTGTCCATCAGAACTCAGAAAGAAACATTGCAACATAATAAATCGAATTTCTACAATAAACAACTTTGATTGTATACAAAACAATTTTCTGCGGAACCCTCTTTATTTAAATAATTTTATTATTTATCAATTCATAACCGCGCCTTTTTGTAGCCCTCTCAAACGTCATGCAGCCAGGACTTTTTAAAATTTAAATTTGGAATCGCATCAAGAGTGCTTCTGTAATTTTTTTATTGTTGGTTCGGATGGCGGGCGGAGCGCCATTGATGTTTTAAAAGTGGTTATAAAGTTTTTGAAAGTACGCATTTACGTTCCATTGCGTTTTAGGTTGAACAACGAGACGGAGAATTATTGTCGCTATTGGGTGCATTGATTTTATTTAACTTCTTGAGTTTGATTGATTATCGATTCAACTTAATTTTTAAATCCCCACCGAATAGGGAGTTAGGTACTAGTTTGAAAGCTTTGTATCTTTTTTTATGGCAAGGAGAAGGCACGCAAGCACTCAGGCCACCTGATGGTAAGTGGGATCTAAGACCCAGACATTTGAAACCTCAAGACTACAATCTCAAAACTGCAATCCTAAGACTTCAAATGCGTTGCCAACCCTGAGGACTAAGATGGAATGCCTCTATGCTAGTAATGTCACCGGTTGTCTTATCCCCACACCGGAACACAGCAATGCGAACACTACTGCTTGGCGGTGGGTTAATGGATAAGTTGGTGGTAGTGATCCGGACGGATCTTACCACCACAAAATCTATCTCTCTGTCTTTTATCTTTTCTAAAACAAAGTTTTAGTCTCCAGGATACATTTATAAGTGAAAGCTATTCAATAGCTAGTCTATAGCTATAGCTAAGTGATATCGCTCGACCATAGAGTGGACGTAGGGAGCTAAGTGAGATGGACGGCTGACACGCGCGCAATATACGGACTCTCGCTAACAAACAGGCGCAGTTCGGCATTTCTGAGTAAAATGCCGACTTTCAAAAGATTTACTTACAAAAATATTAGCGAGCCGCCCTCGCTTCGCTTTGGTTTATGTGACTTTTCTGTAATACCTGTACAAACAATCAATATCAATATATAGTATAAAATAACAAAAAGCAAGCTTTAAAACGCCGGACTGTTGCTAACCAACTTTAAATCGTTATAAATTCTAAATGATCATTCAAAATGAAAAATGATGAAATAAACCTAAAGATGATTTTTAAATCCCTATTCAATGATACCCCACTTGTCATACTTGGCCGACTTTTTTTTTTTAAATTTGCACTATAAGGCGTCTGGTTGCCGCCATATTGAATTTTGATTACTGTCATATCTTCAGTGACACTCACCAGATTAAGACAAATCGATTGACATAAGAATCATCAAAATCGGACAACGGGTTTAGTTTTTATAGTGCCACAAAGGAACGAACATACATATATAGGCTGTGAAACACATTACCCTCCTCCTTCGGCAGTCGGGTAACAAAGTCGCTTCCCGCCGTCCGTCCCTCTGTATGTAGGCCTAGATTTTTTCATCAATAGATAGTGATTCAAGATGAAGGAAGTAGGAAGGCCAGTCGGCCGACTAATCGGTTTTCAATTTGACAGTCGTCGTGACTAGTCGGCAATGCCAATCGTAGGATTTTGCTAAGTTCGATAGTTCGGGTGAACGTTCGTTACTTCGTCCGTCGCGCTTTGTTACCTACC
This sequence comes from Acleris literana, assembly GCA_946894065.1. Lineage (NCBI taxonomy): Eukaryota > Metazoa > Arthropoda > Insecta > Lepidoptera > Tortricidae > Acleris > Acleris literana. The sequence goes on along the minus strand of OX335693.1, from coordinate 1,034,223 downwards.
CCTACCATGTTTTGACCAGTTCTGTTTACGTTTTTTCTGCATGATAAAAAAAACAATTATAACCCTAATTATAGTATTAAAATGAACTATCTAGTGCTTTTTATAACTATGTCGAAAAGAAAATCGCGTATGTGGACTTTGTTTGACGATATTTCCTATAGGCAATAAAGTGCCGAATATTTGGTATTTTTTGCCGACTAGTCGCCGACTAATCACCGACTAGAAACGATGCCGAATAGTCGGCTTTCCCGAATAATCGTCGACTAGTCGGCCCATCTCTAGTTTTTATATATAATAAATTCTGGTTTATGTCCGCGTGTTACAGAAAACTCACATAAACGAAAGCGAAGCGAGGGCTGCTAGTTAATAATAATATATACCCAATAAAAATAACCAAAGCATTTATTTAAATCCCGTTACAAATACAAGAACAGGTTGGCGCGCGACTGTACGTTAATACAATCTGCCGACCCGTGATTGGACGACAGTAATTGTATCACTGCGCGCCCCAATGTACGCTACAGCAATCAACCACCGCTTTTGAGCTCGCTGGTACTTCTCTTGTGGCAGATCGCTGCCTGACCGTCGCCCCGTGCACACGTGTCGCTCCGATTACTCTCCGCTCCGCTCGCCTCGCCCTGTGGTTGTTCACTCACCCAGGTGCGGGCCACCTCTGACGACTATGTCGTCCTCACGGACCAGCTCCCGTTCGAGTTCTGGCTCTGAGAGCGAGGATTCGCACGCGAGCCCTAACTGCTCTGACAGCGAGGGCTCGCGCTCGAGTCCCGTCTCTGAGAACGAGGACTCGATGGATTGCGCCGCATCGTCACCCGAGGGACCGTTGGCCCGGGCGGGAAGCGCACTCGAGCGGCAGCCGCCGCCGGTGCTAACCCTGCCCGCCACCACCGGGATCATGTCCTCACCCACGTATGTGGTGTCGACGACACTCGCGACATGCGCAACGACCGCGGCAACCGCGACGTTGACGCACACGCTGATGTCGTCGACATCTCCGACGCCAGCACCAAGGGCGCCTGCCCCTGGCCGCTTGTCCTTCGCCCGAGCGACTGCGACCCCGCCCCTTGCCGTGAGGCAAAAGCGGGTTCTTACGTCGCCGCCGGATGCCGGACTGCAACAACGCCCGCCAGGTCCGCGTCTGGACCTAGGCGCCTCAGCCTCGCCGCCTGTGGCGACACCACCACGCGCGGCCACGCCGCCGCCGGCTGCCCAACCGAAGCCGCAACGCTACCCGCCTATTGTTGTTGAGTCGTTTCCGGACTGGAACGACCATTTCAACAATATTAAGGCGATAACGAAGCATTACCCGAACGCTCGATCCTTCGGGAAAGGAATTCGTTTCCTGCCGCAGAGCGAAGACGAATTCAGGGCGGTGCAACGTTACCTCACCGAGCTCAGCAAAACCAAGCCGCTGTCTTGGTTTTGCTACTCCCTGCCGGCAGAGATCACCATGAAGGTGGCCATAAGAGGGCTTCCGAGAGACACGAACCCGGAGGCCATCCAGCAGGAGCTATGCAGCCTGGGCTACTCCCCTGAGTACGTGCGCCAGGTGCGCGCTCGCTCGGGGAGAGCGGGCTGCCTTTTCTTCGCACAATTGAAGAAAACCCCGGATACCACCCCCCGTATATACGGCGTCAGCCAGATGCTGGGTATGACGGGGGTGGTCATAGAAGCCTGGCGCGGGAAGAAGGGCCCGGCGCAGTGCCACAGGTGCCAAGCCTTTCGGCACTCGTCGGTGAACTGCCACCGCCCAATCGCATGTGTCCGCTGTGGCGAAGGACACGTCGCCAAGGAGTGCACGCGCCCGCTCACGGACCCACCCACGTGTGCGAACTGTGGCGGAGCGCACACCGCCAACAACTCCACGTGTCCCGTATTCCGCCGGGAGGCGCGAAACACGAAGGCGGGCACACTCGCCCGCACAGGGAACAACCCGGCACCGGTCCGGGCCCCCAACGGCGGGAACCCGCCCAGCTCTCCTCCCCTCTCACAGGGGGAAAAGGACGCCGCTGGGTCCCTCATGGCTGTCGCCAACGACGGGACCCGGGCGCCTAAACGCCGCAAACGAGGAGGGAGGAAGCGCAAGCCGAAATCGGCCGGCGCCCCTCCTCCCGAGCAGCGGCAGCAGCCGCCACACAAGGACTCCGGCCGCACATTGCCGCCCAAGTCCGCGCCCGCGGACAAAATGCTCCCCCCGACCGAGGAAGGACTCGGCCGGGCGCCGGGTGGCAACAACGGCAAGAAGGTGGACGTCAGCACTATCATCAGCATCCTGATGAGCTTGCTGGCCGCGCTGAACTCGGGGCAAGACCCGGCTACAGCCATCGGCGCGCAAATCTCGAGGTTGTGCAGCATCAATGGATAAGCACGCCCTCCAAGTCATCCACTGGAACGCCGACGGCTTGAGCGCGACCAAACAGAGTCTGCTCAAGCTGCTACTAGCCGAACAGAAGATTGACGTAGTCCTGATATCTGAGACGCACCTCAAGGCTGGGGACCGTCTCAGAATGCCAGGCTACGTCATCTACAGGAAGGAGGAGCTCTCACCAGAGGGTCGAGCCTACAGGGGCGTGGCAGTCCTCGTAAAGAGGAATGTCATACACCAGCCCCTGCCGACGCCGACAACGCTGCGTACCTCATACGCGCTGGGGGTGGAGGTCAGCGTGGCAAACCAGCCACTGCGGATCTTCGCCTTCTACAAGCCGCCCAGTATCACGCTGGACGTCGCCGACATCCGCGACCTCATCGACTCCCCCACTCCCACAGTGGTGGCAGGGGACTTTAATTCGAAGCACCCCGCTTGGAATTCGACTTTGGTCAACTGCAGCGGCCGGAAGCTGCTCGACGAGGCATCCCGCCTCGGCTTCGAGGTGATGGGCCCGGAGACTCCGACCCATTACCCGTACTGCACGACGCTGACGCCCGACGTCATCGACATTATGGTGGTCAACGGCCTCAACACCTGCCCGACACAAGTAGTCTTGGACTACCACCTTGTCTCGGACCACCAACCCGTCATGGCGTCGTTCACAATGACCCCAGAAAGGGTACAGCCCCGGCCTCCGAGGAAGATCCAGGACTGGGAAACGTTTGCGGCCCACGTGGCTGAAAACGTCCCGTCCTTCCCAGTCAACACTCCTGACGACGTCGACCGCCTAGCCGTTGAGTTCGGCCAGTGTATCCGCACGGCCCTCGACTCATCGGCCAAGGAGCCCAGCGTCAGGCGGTGGAATGAGACCCCTGCCCCGATCCTGGCACTGATCCAGGAGAAGCGGAGACTCCGGCGCTTCTACCAGCGCACTCGATGTCCCGTCAGCAAACGGCGACTGAACGCGATGGCGGAGAAGATAAAGGGCCAACTCGCGGCTGTCTCGGAGGAAGCCTGGATGGCGGACATCGAGGCAGCCAGCGACGACTGGAACAGCGTCCACCGGCTGTGTCGCCGCCTCTCAGGCGCTCGGCCCCCCGTCCGCCCGCTCCTCGCGGAAGACGGCGCCCCTCGCTACCGTGCAGAAGAGAGAGCGGAGATCTTCGCACACCACCTGGAAGCCCAATTCCAGCCGAACCCGGACTTGGCCCCTTCGCACACAGCGGAGGTCGAGCAGAGAGTGGAGGCATACCTCTCTCTCCCGGTGGCCTCTGACGAGGACCCGATCGTCTTCAACCCCGGCCAAGTAGAGCGCGCCGTCCGGCGCGCTCCGACGAGGAAGGCCCCAGGACCGGACCGCATCACCGGCGAGACGCTGCGTCACCTCCCCTCGAGAGGCATCGCGACGCTGACGCGCCTCTTCAACGGAATCATGCGGTCCGGCCACTTCCCGACCACCTGGAAGCGGGGCGCGGTCATCATGCTTCCCAAGCCGGGGAAGAACGTTCTCAAGCCAGAGAGCTACCGGCCGATCACGCTGCTACCATCCGTGTCGAAGGTGTTCGAGCGGCTACTGCTCGGCCAACTCGGCAAGCACATCTCGCCGAGGGAGGAGCAATACGGGTTCCGGCAAGAGCACTCGACGACTCTCCAAATCGCGAGAGTACTGCACCACGCTGCTGTAGCCCTCAACAAGAGGGAGCACACGGTTGCAGTGCTCCTCGATATGGAGAAGGCGTTCGACCGAGTGTGGCACCCCGGCCTGGTGCTCAAGCTCGCCGAATCTGAGGCGCCCAGGCGCATCGTGAAGACGGTGGCCTCCTTCCTGGAGAACCGCTCCTTCCACGTGGTCGTGGAAGACGCCATCTCCTCTCCGAGGCCGATCCGAGCCGGAGTTCCCCAGGGGAGTTGTCTGTCCCCCGCGTGCTACGCGAGGTACACGGACGACATTCCCCTGGTCGACGGAGGGACCCTGGCCCTGTACGCCGACGACGCCGCATACCTGGCGTCGTCCATGAGACCGTCGCACGCCGCCACCAAGGTCCAGCGGTGCCTCGACGCCCTGCCTGAATGGCTGGCGAAATGGCGGCTCACGGCGAACGTCGCGAAGACGCAGGCGATCGCCATCAGCCCAAAGATGAGGCCTCCTCCGAAGCTCACCCTCGGAGGACAAACCGTCGAGTGGTCGCCCAAGGTGAAGTACCTGGGGGTGACCATCGACCGACGCCTCACCATGGCTGCCCATGTGAAGAGCGTCGTCGGCAAGGCGCAATGCTCCAGCTACCTCCTGCGCCCGGTCCTCCGGTCGAGGCTCCCGCTGCGGGTCAAGTTGGGCGTGTACAAGACATATGTCAGGTCACGCCTAACCTACGCGGCCCCAGCCTGGTACTCGCTGCTGTCGCCGACGCTGCGGAGCAGACTGGAGGCGCAACAGGCGCTGACACTGCGCGCTGTGGTGAGCGCACCGCGCTACGTCAGGAACGACGTCATCCGGAGGGACCTAGGCATCGAGAGCCTGGGCGAATTCGTCGGCCGCCTGAGCACGAGGATGTTCGAGCGCGCCGACAGCTCTCAGCACGCACATCTGCGAGAGCTGGCGCCCTACACCAGCGACGACGCCGACCACAGCAGAAGGAGGAGAGGACTGCCGCGCGACTTAGTACGCGCGGCCACGCCACCAAGGACAAGGACAAGGACAACGACATCGACCTGAAGACCGGACAACGTCCCCTTCCCCCACCGCCGCTGGCAGACACTCGCCGTTGGGCTTGCCCGACTGGCTGACGTCGCCGCGGCACCGCGGGAAGGAAGCCACTGACAGCATCCAATGATGCCAACGACACGCCTGTGTAAACAGGCGGCGACAAGACGCCACAGAAGGAGGCCATGCCCCGTTCTGTCTCCCCGGTCCCCTGGCGGGGACCGAGAAGAACACTGCGAGAGTCTTGTGGCTGATGTATTATAAATTAATAGAAATGGCCATTATATCAACAAATTAATTTACCATTATGTATGTAAACACTTTATTACACAAAACACAAAAAAAAACAATATAGAAATGTACTAAAGTGGACTTATTCCTGGGATCTCTTCCAGCTAACCTTTCGATGATTGAGAAAAATACGAAAAAAGTGCTACGATTGTACGTGCATATCGCTTAAATAGCCTAAAACTAAATTGTCAAATTGTAGACATAGTTTAGACGGCAGATTTAACAAGTGCTATTCCAGAATGTCAATATAATATTGAATGGACCGCCTAAAATAAGAAGCGTCAGATTCAAATTAGCGCTGTCATTTGATTATGACAGCTGCTCGTAGAATAGCAAAGTGTTTTAGCGACACCTAAATAAAATTAGGAAGTTTAGAGGCCACTGTAGAATCGGGTCCGTTGCCGAATTAAAAACTCTAATATCTGGTTTATGCAGAAAAGTACAGTCATTACAATAACTTTAATCTGTCATCCTCACATCTTTGACCTAAACTTATTTAAGATTAATAAAGGTCTTCCCCATCCTCATAAGCGTTGCATTCTAGCCCCGCAGATAAGCATGACTTTGACGGATCACGCTTGGGAAACGCTCGGTCGGGTCAATCAGATCTAGTTAACGTGTTTACTGAACGTGTTACGTTAAATTTAAACACGTGTTCAACTTTTTAGGGTTCCGTACCAAAATGGTAAAAAAGGAACCCTTATAGGATCACTTTGTTGTCCGTCTGTCTGTCCGTATGTCTGTCAAGACCCTTTATCTCGGGAACGCGTGGAGGTATCGAGTTGAAATTTAAACCATGTACTCAAGTCTACAGTCCCTTGAAGTTCTGAAAAAATCAAACTTCTAAGTTAACGTAAAAAAAAGATACGGCCGTTTATGCCGCAAAAAAACGTATATTTCGACACTCCCAAGGGAATCAAAATTTATACGGTATTTTCCGTTGACCTAGATCTATAAAATTTGGCAAGTAATACCGTTTTATACTACAAGTATAGGAAAAAATCTGAAACTATACATTATTAATTAAATCACAAAAAAAAATCCTGCGAAGAAAATGAATAGGTACTGCCAAGTCTCCGAGGGACAGAGCTTCCACTCGCTAGCGAGAACGTTAATTGACAACAATTCATATGTATATGCTAAGGTAGTAAATTAAAATACCGTTTCTAGATTTTACACTGCTGATTCCACTAAAAATATTTTTGTTTTTTTTTATGCAGTAGTTTTTATTTTATATATTAGGAATACACTTATAGCATAGGAATTGAAAAAAATATACAACTGTCATGTCATTTTTTTATCTGTCTGACGGATTACTTGATTCTAACGACACGCTTTCGATTCTCGTAATACTATTGTTTTGATATACGCTATTTAAAATTAATGTGACTAACAGATTTGTGCGGATGCGGAGTCGCATTCTGCCTAAATTCGACGAATTTATGTTGTTACAGTTGTTATTGTTGACAAGTGACGTGACATGACAGTCAGTTCTGTTTCTGTTTAAAGTTACTTTTTTTATTTTATATCATGCTAAGATCACGACGTCAGTATTCCTAACTTTGTATATACGGTCTTTTTAATGACTATTTCTTTAATAAATTATTAACGACGAATTTAAGTTAAATAAAGAAAAACCGAGAAACACGGGTAGTCTAATTTTTAACCAGCTATTATCCAAAAATCCTTTTTTTTTTTAAATGTTATCAATTGTAACTAAGGGTACCGACTGTTAGGTACATATGGTATGGTATGGTATGGTGGAAGAACGATGGTAGAAAAGAGACGGCGGTAGAAACTCCTCAAACTACAGTCTGTAGAATACCGACAAGTAGGTAACCTTTCGGCGGGAATTTAACATTTTGGAACTCAATTTGACATTGAGTAGATTATACGGGTACAATACAATTCAAAAATCCTTATAACACTCGAACAACAAAACAAACATAGTAAGTTAACAAAACAAACAAGGCAACATAGCGATCTCTTTCAGACAACCTTACATTAGAAATTGCCACGCGGCGGTGCAAACTGAAACAAACTACCGAAATATAAAAATACCTAAAAAGGCTATTAATAAAATGCTTATAAAATAAACAGACACATAAATAAATATCAAACATACTAACAATCAAACACGTGAAGTTAAATCCAAGCTAGCTACAAAAGGATCTAATGACTGGCATGAGGAGAGCCGCGCGCGCAGCCATATCGTCATAAATCTTCGCCCTAATCATGTTTGCACTGGGACGTCGCTGACACTCACGCGCAGCAGTGACAAAAGGGATTAAGTTACTATACGATATAACAGTTTTTAGATATTTTTGTAGCACGGTAAAAGAAAAAACGATTTCGATGGAATTTGGTTTGAAATAAGTAATTTTTTTATGGTTATTTGTTTTATAATTTTTGTAAAAATAATTCGATTTATTTGCAATACTTAAGAAAAAAAAAAGCCTTATTCTGATTTCGAAATTAAAAACCGAGTTCTAATTTTAACGTTTAACTGGTAGAGAATGCCTTTTGTATATTACTAGCGACCCGCCCTCGCTTCGCTACAATTTATGTGAGTTTTCTGTAACACCCGTGGTAGTAGGTGACAGCGATGACAGTTGTTAATTTAGGAAGATGTTCCAAATTTGGATCTCATTACCTTACAATATTCGATAACGTAATTTCAAAATTACGTCACAGCTGTCATCGCCGTCACCTACTACCACAGGTAAGGTAATGCTCGTCATTTGCCTTTCGGCTTCTGAACCCATCTTAGAGTACGTATAATTTATAATATCTGTGTAGATAAAGTATTGTACGAGACTCTGCGTAATTAGCATTACAACCACTATTTATTATACATATAAACCTTCCTCTTGAATCACTCTATCTATTGCTGAAAACTGCATTAAAATCCGTCGAGTAGTTTAAAAGATGTAAGCGAACAGACAGCGGAAGCGACTTCATTTTATATTATGTAAAGATGATAAAGAAGTGTAGGTTTTCTTTTGTGCATTACAGATTAAACAAATAAGAGTAGACGTAATGCTAATTACGCAGAGTCTCGTACAATACTTTATCTACACACATATTATAAGTATTCTAAGATGGGTTCAGAAGCCGAAAGGCAAATGACCAGCATTACATTACCTCTGGTAGTAGGTGACAGCGATGACAGCTGTAACGTAATATTGAAATTACGTTATCGAATATTGTAAGGTAATGAAATCCTTTGGAACATCTTCCAAAATTAACAGCTGTCATCGCTGTCACCTACTACCACAGGTAATGCTGGTCATTGCCTACGGGTTTTGAACGCATAATAGAGGACTTATGATATGACTTTACATAAATAAAATAAACAGTTAGTAATATTGTTACAATTTGATGCACTAAAAAATAACCGGTTTTTTACCGATTCAATAAAGTCCGGTTAACCGATTCACATCGGCTTAGTATAACGTATAACCTCTTGTACGCGACTGTACGTGCCAGCGCTCGTCAGACGGGACTTAACCCAATTTGCTCCCAAATATTTGATATCCATTCAAAGCCATACACGTCATACATGAGATCATACAATAAGCTGTAAGTAACGGATAAAATTTCTTGGGTTTATTCTACTTTGTTTTGCCCATATTGTTTTGATATCGCAATCATATTGTTGACGTTATTACAGCTCTCATTTTTAAGAAAATTAGCGTTGTTATTCGCAATATATTTACATAGTATAAACACGAAGTAAAATTAAAGGGAATCAAGGCTTGTAAAAAGTACTGTTAGGCGATGGACTTGCTACCTGTCACTAATACGCTGGTAATAGTAGTTTACGTGACGGTTGCGTAATGACAGGTATTACAACATGAGTTTGGTTTATAGATAGTATAATAGATCACACGAGTGTTATAATGCTAATTACGTATAGTCGCGTACAATACTTCATCTACACACATATTATAAGTACTCTAAAATGGGTTCAGAAGCCGAAAGGCCGGCCGGCACCGGTATTACCTTACCTGTGGTAGTAGGTGACAGCGATGACAGCTGTAACGTAATTTTGAAATTACGTTATCGAATATTGTAAGGTAATAAGATCCAAATTTGGAGCATCTTCCAAAATTAACAGCTGTCATCGCTGTCACATACTACTTTTGTACCTGCTCCATTGTTCTATAATAAATTAATAAATTATTCGTTATTCGAAAAGTAGTCGAATGATTCATTCGTGGATAAATTATTTGCGAATAAATCATTCGCAAACAAATTATTCGTCGAATAAATTATTCGCGAATAAAAATATTACGAATTATTTTTTATTCGAATGATTATTCGAATAAATAATTATTCGAATAATGCCCATCTCTGAATGATATGCGTGTAGATAAACATCTTAGCCTGATTGTACAGAATGTACAGAATTATCAACAAGTTTTTAGAGTTGTTGGTAATTCTGCAGCTCTGCCTACCCCACTCTGGATATGAGGGCTGAGTTTATGTATGTATGTATGTATAAAACAAAGTCGCTTCCCGACGTCTGTCCATATAGACACACATACACAGACCCAAGTTAAAAACACCCCTCTTTTTGCGCCAGTGGTTAAAAACGAAAACACACGACGTTGCCAGCCAATGATATAATATAGTAAAAAGAGTTAGATATGTTATACGCACTTCGATAGTGGCACCCTAAAACCAAGCCAATTGGAACACCTTTACTTAGTCTTGCGCCGTCAACGAAACCGTGAACTAGTTTGCAGAGCAACATACACTCTTCTCTGTTTCGCTCCCGCAAATTAGCATACCATCCTGCTTTCACTTGTCATTTATGAATTAGTGTGTAATTGCAATATTTACTGATTATGTGTGCGTAAGCCGGGCCATTTTTACACGCGGAATACCGTATAGGTAACATATCTACCTCTTTTTATATTATATCATTGTTGCCAGGACACCTTTTGTAAAACGATTCCTAACGTTAATGCCTATGCAGAGTTATTTTATAAAAATACCAAATGAATAGCAATTCTTTCGACATACCAAAGATACCATCAGTAGCCTATTTACATTCTGTCGTATCAACGGAACTATAAAATAAATAATAAAATAAAATAAAAGGTGCGCGATGACTGGCGATGCGATGCTATCGGGTATCGGGTTACGTGGCGGCCAGGGGCGCGGGACCTTTGGCGCCTGAATTATTTAAATTTGGAAGCCCGAAAGGGATGAAACTATTTTTTTAATATAACAAGTTGACAGGTTGAATTCTTGACCAAAAAAAAATTATGACCTGTGTGGAATTGTGTTGTGATTTGGGTTTATATGGGGTTATGAAAAATATGTTAATATGTACTTACATTTTACCTTCTGAAAAATTCCAATATTTTGCACTTCAGCCGATCTATTTCTCAAACGATTTTATAATATAGTAACGTTACCATAAATAATTAAAGCGTAGTTCAACAAAAAATATGCTTTGTCAAATAGCACCATTACCTATCAAAAGATTGTACGTGTGTCAGGAATTTGCTACAGACGTAGGGGCTAAATCCATGCTCTTTATTTCGTAACCTTGTTTTAGGGTCCACTTCTTTTATAAACACTTATTTCATGTACCATAACACTTCGTAGAATTTTCATTTCATAAAAAGCTAATTTTTGGTGACACCTTATTGTTTTCTTATAATCTTAAGCATGGGTTACGTAGGTTAGGTTAGGTTAGGTTAGGTTAGGTTAGACCTGGGACCACCTAAAAATAATCTGAAAACAATAAGGTTTCAGAAGAAATTAGTTTTCTATGAAATGGTAGGACCTTGTGCAGGGTCCGTCCGGATCGCTACCACCATCTAGTCCATTAACCCACCGCCAAGCAGTAGTGTTCGCATTGCTGTGTTCCGGTGTGGGGATAAGACAACCGGTGACATTACTAGCATAGAGGCATTCCATCTTAGTCTCAGGGTTGGCAACGCAATTGAAGTCTTAGGATTTCAGTTTTAAGATTGTAGTCTTGAGATTTCAAATGTCAGGTGGCCTGAGTGCTCCGTGTATCTTCTACCATAAAAAAATTAAAAAAAAATCAAATTCTGTGATGTGTTATAATATAGTCTATGAAAAATGTGTTTAAAAAACAAGGGTAAAACCCTTGTTACACATTCCAATTTTTTTTATGTTGGCGTAAGTATAGTTGAATTACAAATTATGGTTGATAATTTTACAAATGATTGTTGTCAGAAATCCCTTTTATAGGTACTTATTCTAATCAAGCAATATTTTTTTTTCGCAATTACGTTCCTTCAAAACAAATAGTGCTTTATGAAGGTAAAAAACAGACAGCTGGTGCTATCTTAAAAACAAACCGTAAAAACTCCACTTTCGTTCAAAATTTACATAACCATCAAAAAGCAAGTTAAATAAAAACTAAAAAAATAAAAAATATAATATTCATCAAAACTAAAAGGTTGCGCGGGCATGCGCAGATCGGATCGGTTCGTTAGCCGTATATCGGCTGGAGTGTACCATTACGCAGCTCGCTCGCTGACTGTACCACACTCGGGGGAATAGGCGAGAGCTCGCTGTACTTACGTTGAATTGGAGCTAAGGAAAGCTTAAATAGCGAGTTCAAAAAATAGGAGCAGTTTCTGTTCACATTTGAGAGAGAGGGCAATGGGGCATTTGTATAAAGTCTGGTCCGAGAATCGACATAGCAAATATTTTTTTTCAATCTGTGTTGATAGGAACTTGTTCAGGGTCTGTACGGATCGCTATCACCCTCTAACCCTTTACCCTGCCGCCAAGCAGCATTCCCATTGTTGTTCCCTTTGTTTCCCATAATTTTATTGGTCATAATGTAATTGTTGACATAATTTTTGATAGTCATAATTTTTTATATCGCTGAAACCGTAAACTTTTCAGAAGTTCTGAAATATCCAACGTTTAGACAAGGCTAGGTTAGGTTAGGTTTGATTTATAAAAATCCTAAAAAGTAACATTCATACATACATACATTAAATCACGCCTGTTTCCCAGAGCGGTAGGCAGAGACGAATTCTTTCCACCTGCTACGATCCTGACAAATCTCTTTCGCTTCTTCCACATTCATACATCGAGTCATGCATGCACGTCGGTTTCGGGTATTTAAGATCCGGCCCTTTTCTAGTATTTCTCCGATTTGATTCGAAAAAGTACGCCTAGGGCGGCCCCTTCCGACCCTCCCACTCACTTTCGCTCTGTATATCTCTTTCGTCAATCTTCTTTCATCCATCCTTCAATGACCGAACCATCGAAGCATGCCCTTTTCAATCTTAGTCACTACGTCTTCTTTTAGTCCACATTTCTCTCTGACCTTTTCATTCAAAAGTAACAGTTTCTTTAAAAAAACACGTTATGATTTGCGATGATTATGACCTAAAGTACATTATGACTAAAAATAATTATGTCAGTCAATCTAGACCCGTGGGGATAAGATTGTAGTCTTGAGAATGATATGTGTATTAGTCAGATCCCATTAAGGCACTTACCATGAGATGGCCTGTGTGCTGGTTTGCCTTCTCCATGCGATTTTTTTTAAATATCTACAATGCAACTTGTCTAGACTAAGGGTATGTACAGATGTAGTGAATAAACATTTGACGTCGTTTTTAGTTGGAAAAGTTTAATTTATTTATTTAGCTGTGTGGTTGCCGGCTTAGAATAGTACCACTCCATGTCTTCCCGTGGATGTCGTAAGAGTCGACTAAGGGAATAAAGGCTTGTACTGTACTGTTAGGCGATGGGCTTGCAACCTGTCACTAATACGCTGGTAAACATCTTAGCCTGATTGTGCAAAAAGTGGTTACAGAATTATCAACAAGCTTTTAGAGTTGTTGGCAATTCTGTAGCTCTGCCTACCCCACTCTAGGAATGAAGGCGTGAATTTATGTATGTATGTAAGTTCAATTTATCTTGCTTTCAGTCAGCTTTAGGACCCATCGCTAAGCTAATTGAGACAGCAAGATGAAAACGATATTATCCGTTAAAAAAAGATGCCGTTTGATTATGCACTACATCAGTACCACATCTGTGTAATCAAATCGCTGGGAAAAATTAAAATAATAGTCTTTGTTAATCATTAAAACAGAGCTAAGATTCTGGACTGTAAAAACTTTTAAATTTTGACATGTTATCGTATGATCATCGTTTTGATAGCTCTTATTTACTTGACAGTAATGGCGGCCGGGTCAAAAACAATACCAAATAATAGAGATGCCACGAATATTCGGCAGCTATTCGGTATTCGGCTATTCGGCCACATTTTTTCATTATTCGGTATTCGGCTGAATATTGCAAACTATTCGGCCGAATACCGAATAGCATATCATGAAAAAAAAAGAACTCAAAATATTACTCACAAAGATGATTATTAAATAAATAATCTGTAATTAGCCAACAGATTAACGTATTAATATTTAAAATCTTACATTGGTAAGTTATGATGGATGAAAACAATTTTTCAGCATTTGTTGCATAGCAGACGATTGCGTTTTTCCTCATAAATTATACCTGCCTCCGAAAACAGCCGCTCACTATTATATACTAATACCGGGAGAGGGAGATAATAAATAAATCTTAGCAAATTGTCAAAGGGTTGGATATTGTTTTGGGTTCGCTGACCACCACTTGTAAGGGTCTGCTGTCCGATCTCGGCGAACAGATGCCATGTAAAAATGAAGTTCATTTGCAACTGAAGTTTTCTGTTCCACACCTTCATCTGAACGTACATTTTCTAAAACAAATCCGCGCTAAGTGAAGAATTGTGACTTGTCACCCGCGGAAAGTACCACGAGCCTCGCCGAATATTCGGTATTCGGTATTCAGCCAAATAACTATTCGTGGCATCTCTACCAAATAACCCAAATACGATTCAAAATATAATACGATTTGGATTTTTCCTCCGTGTATAGAGTCCCGGCTAAATTCATAATCAGAGGTCGGAATAGGTAGTGCTTATTAACCTAAACTTGACTCATGTTCATTCATGCGTGAGTGAGACAGTAATACGTTATTGAATGAAGATGCAACAAGTTTAGGTTAATAAGCACTACCTATTCCGACCTCTTCATAATTGTCTTTGACGTATTATGGTATTGTATTTAACTTGGCTGTTATTACTGTCAAGTAAATAAGAGCTAGGTTTAACGTCAACAATGGATTCTCTTTGGGTTTTCGACAAGATGGCGTCGCTTTCTTAGTTGTAATATTTTTTTTGCATATTTTGTTGTTTAATGGATAGTAATGATGTATTAATATGCAGTAAATTAACATTCAAATGTGCAGTATAATGAAGAATTCAAGTTTGAACACGTTTCGCCTTTTGAAGGATTGCTCCAAGAAAATCCCATCTGGTCTTCGTAAAGTTACATCGCTTCACGGAGGCTAGAGGACCACCGTACAACGTCGACTAAAGATTTTTTTTTGATATCATTTACACCGATCACGTGTAACTTCCAACCTTGACACTGGCAGAATTGTCCCACTGGACAGAAGCCATATATCAAAGAATTGAACTTGAACTTGAACGTCAACAATATGAAAGCACGTCAAAAGCAATATTCTTTTATCGGTTACTAGCTTCTGCTCGCGACTTCGTCCTCGTGGAATAGTTACTCGTACTTTGGGCTAACGCTAACTTTAACCCGCGACTTTATTAACGTAGAAGGTTGAAACATTCTTCATTGGCGCTCCGCTCCTATTGGTCTTAGCGTGAAGATATATAGCCTATAGCCTTCCTCGATAAATGGGCTATCTAACTCTGAAAGAATTTTGCAAATCGGGCCAGTAGTTCCTGAGATTAGCGCGTTTAAACAAACAAACCCTTCAGCTTTATAATATAAGAATAGATGATAAAGGCCCGTAAAATGTCTGCGAAATAAAATTGGGAAAATTTCAAATAAAATTCAAGTCTTTGTTGTTCATTAAAACCAAAATAACTTTATCTCGTAAACGAAATGCATCAAAAATTTGTAACATTTGTTATAAATAATGACGAAGAAACAAAAGAGTTATGAAAATATGACAGGTGCTTCATCTTTCTTTGAAGAGAGACAAAGGAATACTTCAGCTGTTGGTAAATATGCGAGGATGTAGTGATAATGCATCATAACTTTTTGCAATCACAGACTTATGGCACAGTGAGTGTGACTTTTATAATAGCTAAGTCGCTGGTTTGATCATAGTAACTTGTGTTTTTTTATAAATATAGATTTTTGTGTCTGTAGTACGGTGACGGAACTCCAGACAGAGCATGCTCTTGCCCGGATTTTTTACTATTTTGACACTAACCCCTATTCACCTAACATACCATAAAAAATGTAGGTCACCTAAATTAGTAGTAGTAGTATTTAATTAACAAAAAATAAATTTAAGTGACCTAGGTACATTTAATACAATCTGTTAGCATTTAACTCAAGAACTAATGAAGACTACTTACTCGTAATATTTGTCTTAAATATTCTATAAATAAATAAATAATAATAATCATTTATTCATATATATGAGGTAGTACAATAAATGATGGACAAAGATATTTCTGTCAGAAAGGAGTTATAAGTAGGAGCGTGCGTGCGTGCGTGCGTGCGTGCGTGCGTGCGTGCGTGCGTGCGTGCGTGCGTGCGTGCGTGCGTGCGTGCGTGCGTGCGTGCGTGCGTGCGTGCGTGCGTGCGTGTGTGTGTGTGTGTAAAAACTAATATAATAATATTAGTAATGTTATAACGATATATAAATCAAGGGAAAAATAGAGTTTATTCTGTTTTATATTAATAAATATCATGGGACAATTTCACACCATTGACCTTAGTTTGGGACTAGGTCAATTTGTGTGACACTGTCCGTAGATATTTATTTACGTATCATAAACTGAAATATCTTTTAAATCTGTAAATGTACCGTAACAAAGAGATTTAAATACGGTACCACATAAATCTCTTAACGGTAGTGCTGCGACGTGTTACTGTTTACCGGTTTTAAACAAAGCGCCGGGGAACGAGGGCTGTATAAATACCGGTTTATTTATACAAATAAACATTTAAAGAAACCCAAGAATAACGTAAATGAACACCAAAAACTTGAAATTAGCAGATAGCTTATGACTACTCGTTGCTACTTTTTACCCTACTGCCGAAGGAGGAGGGTAATGTGTTTCACAGCCTATATATGTATGTTTGTTCCTTTGTGGCACTATAAAAACTAAACCCGTTGTCCGATTTAGATGATTCTTATGTCAATCGATTTGTCTTAATCTGGTGAGTGTCACTGAAGATATGACAGTAATCAAAATTCAATATGACGGCAACCAGACGCCATATAGAGCAAATTAAAAAAAAAGTCGACCAAGTATGACAAGTAGGGTATCATTGACAAGGGATTTAAAAATTATCTTTAGTTTTCTTACATCATTTTTTAACCGACTTCAAAAAAAGGAGGAGGTTCTCAATTCGTCGGGTTTTTTTTTTTATGTATGTTCCCCGATTACTCGTAGACCACTGGACCGATTTGAAAATTTTTTTCGTTGTTTGAATGGGTATACTTTCTAGTTGGTCCCATTGTCAACACGTCAGGATCTGATGATGATCTTGGAGAAATCAAGAGAACTCCTCAAATATTATAGGCACACCTATAGCAATTTTGGTATTTTTCACTGTAACTCGTGCATTTGCTTTTGAAAAGTACTATATGGTGAAGTGGAACTGATGATGAAGACCACAGATGGCCACCGGAACTCCTTAACGGTATCTATTTCAAGGGTGGCGATAAGATATTTCGATTACGGTAGTTGAGCGACTATGACGAAGCACATTTAGGTTTAAATATGACTATGACATTACGGCGGCGTTGTCTGCGGCGAGCTTGAAATGTTCTATAGTTTCTCATTAATATTTAGAAGTGGAGCTACGTAACAGCATAAATAGGATCACTAAAAAATATAAAATAAAATAAATGTTTAAAAAAACAAAAACCCGTTTTCAAAAATGCAAAAAATAATTTCTTTTAAAACGGTAGGTCAGTCCAACTGAAGTCGGCGTCCCACAATATTTTAAACCAAAAGCAGAATGCAGTTGGACTGACCTATTATTTTGTTTAATCACCCAAAGGTTAATAAATAGAATAATTATATCATGGGACAATTTCACGGGTACACTACATAATTCCGAATTTTCATAATTCCGAACTCATTTTTTTGATAGAAGACTTCACTTTTTGCTATCGCTTATAAATCAAACCTGACCTAACCAACGTATGACAGTTAAATTATGCATTTTAATCTAAAACAGCTCCAGCGTAACATAGCTTTCGGAAAAATGAAAATTCGGACAAATGAATATTCGGAAAAAAGTAATTCGGAATTTTAAGGTGTTCCCACAATTTCACACCAATTGACCTAGTCCTAAACTAAGTTGTAAGCTTTGTACTATGGATACTTCTTCTTTTTAGGGTTCCGTACCTCAAAAGGAAAAACGGAACCCTTATTTATAGGATCACTTTGTTGTCCGTCTGTCCGTCTGTCCGTCGTCTGACTGTCAAGACCCTATATCTCGGGAACGTGTGGAGGTATCGAGTTGAAATTAAAACTATATACTCAGGTTTACAGTCCCTTGAAGCTGTGAAAAAAACAAACTTATAAGATAACGTAAAAAAAAGATACGGTCGTTTATGCCGCAAAAAACGTACATATCGACACTCTCAAGGGAATCAAAATTTATAGGGTATTTTCCGTTGACCTAGAACTATGAAATTTGCTAATTAAACCCGTGTTATACTACAAGTATAGGGAAAAATATGAAAACTATACATGTTTTAAAAACACATTAATAACAGGGTCTTTATGCAAGGAGCGACGGTCCATCGTCTGAAAATCTTAAATACGGAACCCTCGGTGCGCGAGTACGACTCACACTTGACCGTTTTTTAATTTATGGTGCCTCTCCGACTAGCGAAGTTTAGCAGTCAGCTTCGCATATTTCTCGCGAGGCGAAACTGTTGGGCAAACTATGGATACAGGGGTGTGATTCTCTCAACAACGACGGACGGGCGGACGAACGAGTGATTGTCCAAGCGGCGAGTTTAAGTAGTCCCGTCAGAGTGAACAAAACACATTTTAGAGCGTGTATTCAATTTGGCAGCATGACTTCTCGAACGTATAAGGCTGCCTAATTGAAAATGCACGCGCTAAAATGTGTTTTGTTCGCTCGGACGGGACTACTTAAACTTGCCGCTTCAATTCGCTCGTCCGTCCGACCGACCGCCGTTTTTTGAGAGAATAACACCCCTGGACAACGATAAACATACTTATATAGAGAAATATAAAACTTAAATAAATAAATATCCAAGACTCAGAAATAAATAGTCGCATTCATCACTCAAATATCTGCCCTTACCGGGATTTGAACGGAGTTTTTACAATACAACAAAAATAAATCATCATCATCATCATCATCATCATGTCAGCCGAAAGACGTCCACTGCTGGACATAGGCCTCCCCCAAGGCTCTCCACTCAGACCGGTCTTGTGCTTTTCGCATCCACCGCGTTCCCGCGATCTTTACAAGTTCGTTACTCCATCTTGTTGGAGGCCTACCTACAGCTCGTCTCCCGGTCCGCGGACGCCACTCAAGAACCTTCTGACCCCATCGGCCATCAGTCCTGCGAGCAATGTGCCCCGCCCACTGCCACTTAACTTTGGCTATTCTTCGGGCTATGTCGGTAACCTTAGTTATACTGCGGATATCATCATTTCTGATTCTATCACGCAGAGAAACCCCGAGCATAGCCCTCTCCATAGCCCTCTGAGTGACTTTGAGCTTCCTTATAAGGCCCATTGTTAGCGCCCACGTCTCAGATCCGTAAGTCATCACTGGCAACACACACTGGTCAAAGACTTTTGACTTCAGACACTGCGGTAATTTGGACGAAAAGGTGCTACGAAGCTTCCCGAACGCTGCCCAGCCGAGTCGGATTCGACGAGTGACCACTTTCTCAAAGTTGGACCTACCTAACTGGACCGTGGAAAAATAAATAAAATAACACAATTATGTTGGAAAAAAAACATCCCACTATCTATTACAGTTCAAAAGTTACAGCTCTTTAAAGTTTGGACGGACGGTCAGGGTAGACATAATATTAGGGTTCCGTTGGGTTCCCTTCGAGCACGGAACCCCAAAAAGGACCCAAAAAACCAATCTTTACACTAATTCCACGGCGCGTTAAGAACATTTTTACGCTTTTTAAGTGTCTATAATTGTGGGACACGATAAAGGAGCTTTGAAAGCATTCTTAGTCGAGCTTTGACGGGGAGAAATGAGCTTTAAGCAGTAAAGTATTAGTTGGGTTAAATAGGGCAATATATTATGCTTATGTCGTGGTGTGCGATTGAAGTTCGATGCCCGAAGAGTCACTGTGGGTCTATATTGAAAACCGGTGAAATCACCTTCAGAGGTATTCCAGCTTCGTACTAGAGTTTGCAACGCATTTTCAGTCTTGGGATTGTAGTCTGGAGAATGCAAGTGCATTTATTAGCAGGATTCCCCGAACGGAGGGCCAATACAACCCAGAAATAGGAGCTCCGTCGACTCTGTTAAGTTAGATTTTTGGTATGGAAAAAATGCGACTAATAAATTTACTGATTGCAGAAAAAAACAACACGAAAACAAGAAATTTATGAATAATGAGACATTAAATTAATATTGAGCAATAAATATTCATTCAAATTCAAATTAAAATAATTTATTTCAAATACAAACTATGATTCATTTCGTTAGTGACAAAGAAGATTCCTTACATCTATGTTAGTGATAGGTACATTAAATAATACATATTTTTACAAAACCTTATAATTACGAGTCAGCTGGGTCCGAACATGAAGACTTATGCAGTGATTCATGTACGGACAGTCCAGGCGGTTGGCGATCATTATTGCGCCATAAGGTGGATAATCCTTCCGTCTTAGAAAAGTTTTGTTTGTTTGTGCCGGATCGTTATTTAAGCGCCGCGGACCGCTGCGCACGGCGCGCACGCAACTTGTTTGCTTTGCCAGATAGGATGCGCACCCAGCACGCCTGCACCAGAGCCATCGCGCTACTTAATGAGTTCCTTGCGCGGATGCGGGAGGCCGACGTGTTTGCGGACAAGTGGCCTGTCCTTATAGTGGCCTTAAGTCGCTTCTTAAATTCAAATAAACTCTAGGGTTATGTCTAGCTTTAATTTTCCTCATGGTTTTGTTATGTTATGTAGAGTTCTTGTGTTAAATTTGTACCTAGCTTTTAAGTTTCTATCTTGTTGGGCGCTTTGGCTGACGCTGTAAGTCCTCAAGACATTGTTTATATAAATAAATAAATAAATAAAATCATGGCCGACGCTGTTGCGGCTGGCGCGCACTCTGCTCAGCAGGGACGCGCACCGCTTGCGCAGAGTGGTGAAGAATATAAATCAATCAATGTGAAGAGATGTAAGTTGTAAATAAATAAAGCTGAGATAATATATCATATTTACATAGTATAAAACAAAGTCGCTTCCCGCCGTTCGTCCCTTTGTAAGAAGAAAGAGTAAGTTGATTTTTTTAATGTCGGAATCTACTTGGGAGCTTCCCAAGTGAATTCAGACATTTTTTTTAAATCCTGCTGTATACGCTTAGATCTTTAAAACTACGCAACGGATTTTAATGCGGTATTCATCAAAAGATACAGTGATTCCAGAGGAATACGGGAGTTAGAAAAAGAAAGTCGCTAGTATACTATAAGAATATGTGAGTCCCGCGTAACGAACGTGACGTAACAGCAATGACGAAAGCCGCAAGATCAGTAAAGGTTACTCAAAGCGGTTTGACATGTAATAAACATATTTACATATACAATAATTATGACCCGTGTGGTTGCCCGGTTAGAATGGTGCCACTCCATGTCTTCCCGTGGATGTCGTAAGAGACGACTAAGGGAATAAAGGCTTGTAGTGCTGTTAGGCGATGGGCTTGCAACCTGTCACTAATACGCTGGTAAACATCTTAGCCTAATTGTGGAAAATGTGGTTACAGAATTATCAACAAGTTTTTAGAGTTGTAGATAATTCTTTTGCTCTGTCTACCCCACTCTGGGATTACAGGCGGGAAGGTATGTATGTGTATGTGTGTATATATAGTAATAGCGTAGTAGAATCAGTTCCGCTAGTTCCCCTATTTTTTCCCATTGGGGGAAATGTCGAATTATTTATCAGTGCAACTCTTAGATACCCAAGGAATATTATTTTCAAAATTTCAAGTCCCTAAACTATTATGGCAATTAAACAAAAGTTTAAAAAAACTATTCTTCCTATATTAATAACAGTAACTAAGATCAATTGCCAGAGTATATTCAATCCTCTCTTGTTATTAATTAGGTTGTGATTGCAACGGGAGATTCATTGGACATGCTGCGATTTGGTTTAGCATAGCAGTAATGAAGGTAGCAAAGGTGCTTAAGAGTAACAAAGTGGAAGTGCTCAAAAGTAACACACCGGAAATAGTGCTCAAAGGTAAATGATGATGGTAAATGATATATAAAATATTTTTCCACTCCAAATCAACGTCGAAAACGAAGTACTCGTAACCCTTTTTTTTTAAATGTCACTATATAGTATTTTTATTTTATGAAATAGTATTTTTACACAGGATTTTTTTAATGTTTTAATGTTTTTTGCATTTCAAATTGAATTACTTTTTAAGTAGGTACCTGTTTGATTGTTTTAAGAATATGAACCTACATCCACAACATAAATGCCTATTAAAAATTGAATAAATGATTATTCCGATGATATAATTAAAAATCAATAAGCCATTTTTCACTAATCATTGTAAAATACTAACCAAAAATGACAGCAACATTGTATTACAGAAAAACCAAATTTAATCATTTCATAAACGTAAAAACATTTTTTTCATGTACCTACCCATCATACAAATTCCGAATCAGCCTAACACAATACATCGCATCCTCTATTGTCAGAGTTCATTGACCTCTGTATAATTTAATAAGCGAGCGCCCTCTATGGCGAGTCAATTACAACTAATTGATAAAGAGGGTAAAATATGCAGCAATTATGCAAGGTTATGCTGCATTTCAATACAAAATGAATACCTAAAAACCTTTAAAAAACCCGACTGTTGCTAACCAAGTTTAAATCGTTATAAATCCTAAATGATAATTCAAAATGAAACATGATGGCAGAAATATAAAGATGATTTTTAAATAGCTATTCAATGATATCCCACTTGTCATAGTTCAACGACTTTATTATTTTTCTTTTTTACAATATGTCTTCTGGTTGGACGGACGGATGGTAACCCTATGGGCGAGTGTCTTTATCTTGTTTCTAGGGTTCCGAAGAACTAGGAACCCTTATAGTTTCGCCATAATGTCCGTCTTTCCGCGGTCTAGATCAGTCAGCTAACAAAGCTATTATTTGGCATTGTTACACATTTAAAAAGGATGGAAGGAATTAGTTGGACGCAAATGATATCAAATCAAGAACTATTGGCGAGAGTAAAGGACAAAAGAAAGATATGGGACATTATAGAGAACATAAGAGGAGGCATGATTGGCCATTTATTGAGGCACGACATGCTGATCAAAAACATTATAGAGGGGAAGATTGAAGGCAGGAGAGGCAGAGGAAGACCAAAAGAAGCTACATGGACCAAATCAAAGACAAGGTGCATGTCGTGTCGTCAAGGAGCTGGCGGAGATGAGAGAACATTGGAAATTACTCCACCGAGGAGAGCAAAGCTCTTAAATTAAGAGAGAAAGAGAGAGAGAGAGAGAGAGAGAGAGAGAGAGAGAGGGAGATACATTTAAATTACGCCGACAAAGTTGTAAAGCATAATCTGTTTTTTTCCGGGTACCTCCAGTACAAGAAAAACAAACACATCGTTGCTTAAATACAAAAGCGACACAAATCAAAATGTGTTTGTGTTGCATTTAAATTCGGAATGATATTTACTTTATGTTTAAAATCAAACTATATTTGTTTTTGATTTGTGGCGCTTTTGCATTTAAGCAGCGACATGTTCTTACATAGTAACTTCGAGTGGTGTCATTGGATAGCTCTTAAAAAATCATTATTTACATTCGTTTAGGAATTATTGAACTCGAAAAGTGTCATTTTTACCAGAGTTGCGTATCCGCATCTTTTTAATTTATTTATTTAAAGAACATATCTGACTAACAGCTTGATGCCAAAGCGTCAGACACGGAAATATACAGACAAGTACTTAAAGATAAGCGACACAATATTATTATATATATGCACAATGCAAACAGAGAGGCAAAAACTACACTACAAAAAAGAACTTAAAAAGTAAATAATTTTGAACTGCAGTCGTCCTAGCGCAGTCCGCGTCCTAGTCGTCGTACTGTAGCGTATTTATTAATCATACTAGAATTCCAAAACACAATTACAAACAAATTAAAATCACTTTCTCACCTAACCGGAAATTACCAAAACATGTCCTTAATTAATAAACCCAACATGTTCCAAATTAAATTAAAAACACTACCTTCAAATCCCCTTTTTTCTTCCCTAGGGCGTGACAAATGACATACGATACCGGTTTTGTGCTTTTTGATACTTATCGGCTTTTTCAACCACTTTTTGTCTCCTGATGGATGGAATGGTTTTGGGTCCTAATCGCTATTGTGGTTTGTCAGTTCGATGATATTTGGAATTTATTATTTTATGGTAAGAAGTTATATTTATTAACCCTTGGCTGAAAAAAAGCTTTTTCACTTCTCATGCTCTTAAAATGTTACTTTAGTCTCTGCACATCGGGACTAAAGCTCCTTATTAGTCTCTAGGGACTAAAGTTGTGTAAAGTGTAAAAAAGTTTTTTATAATAAATATTGTAATTTTTTATAGACCGTCGTTTTTTTCCGTCACATTCAAAGTGAAAAGTAGAGTGTTTAACGCGAGACTAAACAACCATAATGACACTCGAACTATAGCCACCCTCGCTCAGCTCGCGTGGCTAAACATCTAGTGTCATTATGGCTTGTTTTAGTCCCTTATTGAAGAACCTACTATTATAAGTTAAACATGTGTAAAAAAATGCCAAAAATACTTGACTAACGGCTAAGCATAAGCGGGTCCAGAACCAAAAAAAACTTATTAAAATTATTTAAATATTACACCTAGTAACTGGGCTCTAAAATACCAGTTACTGGCAGTGATTGTTGAATTATCAGCTCTATTACCTTATGTTAAAGTTCATGGGGCCAACCCTATTGTTGGCCCTACCTTGTGTACAAAATATACATTCGAAAAATCATTAACAGATATCAAAACTTATATACGCAATAGAATCTCATCTTTACTACAAAAAAACATAGTTACTCACACCATCATATACTTTTTAATCTCTGGCACCCTGAGTGAGAGGGGTGACATTCCGCCGCATGCACCGGTCACCGCGTGGTCACCCCTCGAGGGGGGCGGGAGGGGGTGCACAGTTAGGGTCAAACACTACGCAATTTGCTCCATTGTGTTAGGAATAATAGTAATATTGCGTGTCTGATAGTTTGTGATATATTGTTGAAGGTTAATTTTTGTTATTGTCAGTTTTTTGTGTTTATTTGTACATTTTAAACTTTGTAAAAAATTACAAGGACTCTCAAATGTTTTTTAGCACCCATTTCAGGCAAATTTTTTGGGCAAGTTTTTAACCACTTGGGTGTAAAACTAACCATAACTATCACAGTTTTTAAGAGTAGGTAAGCAACACTGTTACGGTCTTATTACTACTGTATTGTTAATGTTGTGACAGTTCTTCTTTAGCTCTTATTAACTTGACAAGGCCGCTGCTCAGTTTAGGTGATGACAATGCAAGAAAAATCTACACTCAGTAATAATTGACAAAAAGCAAGCTTTCAAAACCCGACTGTTGCTCACCAACTTTAAATCGTTATAAATCTTAAATAATCATTCAAAATGAAAAATGTTGAAAGAAACCTAAAGATGATTTTTAAATCCCTATTCAATGATACCCCGCTTGTCATTCTTGGTCGGCTTTTTTTTAATTTGCTCAATATGGCGTCTGGTTGCCGCCATATTGAATTTTGATTACTGTCATATCTTCAGTGACACTCAACAGATTAAGACAAATCGATTGACATAAGAATCATCAAAATCGGACAACGGATTTAGTTTTTATAGCGCCACAAAGGAACAAACATACATATATAGGCTGTGAAACACATTACCCTCCTCCTTCGGCAGTCGGGTAAAAATATAAGCTAGTCCAATCCTTTGGGAGAGGTAAGCACCAGCTCTAGGATCTCCAGAGGAGTCTATGAGCCGGGATAACAGGGCCTTAATAAAGCTTTTCATATCAGCTGACCAACGTCCCATGGTCTTCACTGCAATTGCCACAATTAAAAATTAAATTTCATATGAAATAGTACATTGTTGCAGAGGATAGATAGTTCGTGATTTATGGACGAGTCATATAGTCTAGTGCACGAGTCCATAAATTGCACTTTCTACCGAGGCAGACATAGTGCTTATCACAACTACTGAGAGGAAATAAAATAACAATTCATATTCAAAACTCAAATTTTAATTCATGTTAATGTGACATCACCGCCAATTTTACCATAGATAACTTTTTTTTAATCTGGACCCCTATTCTCGTGGCACTCGAGATTAATAAACTAACATGCGAGATGAAGATGTCAACTCCATATAAAATTGTATTTGTTTCGCCATATCTCCCATGTAATTTCATCTCTAGTGGTTCGAGATTAGGGTCCAAGTTTGAATCACATTTAAAAAAAAAGCAGTGACATAGTTTTTAGTCTGTGTATCTGTTAGCAAAAATACACCTAATATTGTACGACACAAAATGGTGTGTTCTGATTGGTCGATTTCAATTTTTCATTTTAAGGCGCTATGACAAAAAAATTGATTGATTGATTTTCATTGGTTCATAAAGTTGGACAACTATGTTCTCGACCAATCAGCAAACACGCCGACAAAAACATTCTTGGTCTGTCCTTATAAGTGACGTTTTGTGACCCCAAACAAGACCATCTATGGCCATATTTCCGAGCAGTGCTGTGAAAATAATATAAAATACCTATAGGGTTGATTCCCGGTAAGGGCAAATATTAGCGTGATGAGCGCGAGTAGGTATTTGTTCCTGAGGGCTCAGACAAGATGCACTACGCTACTAACGTTTCTATTCGATTCGTTTTTAAACCAATCGCGTCACTGGTAGACCACGTGACTTTTCGTATCACGTCATCTTCCAGTGACGCGATTGGTTTAAAAACGAATCGAATAGAAACGTTAGCGTAGTGCATCTTGTCTGAGCCCTCTGAGTCTTCGATGTATTGTATTCTATGTATATATGTATATATTTCTCTATATAAGTATGTTTATCGTTGTCTAGTACCCATAGTACAAGCCTAGAGCTTAGTTTGGGACCAGCTCAATTTGTGACACAT
The DNA here is from genome assembly GCA_946894065.1 of Acleris literana. Lineage (NCBI taxonomy): Eukaryota > Metazoa > Arthropoda > Insecta > Lepidoptera > Tortricidae > Acleris > Acleris literana. The sequence goes on along the minus strand of OX335693.1, from coordinate 1,007,357 downwards.
TGTCCTCTGACCTTTATTATTATTTATTTATATTACATAGGATTTAAAGCTCCATTACAGCTTTCAAATAAGCATATTTTCATCCTCTCATTTCAGATCCTAATTAATCCTATTTTATCTAATATTACCTCCTCCATTACTCTATTGTTTGAAACGTGATTTAATAACAGCTTTGTCAGCAAATAGCCGCCGCTGGGAATCGAACCTGGGGCTTATCTTACGATCTCTTGTAATTGGGGGCGCGCGGGCGCACTCCCGAGAGGGACCGCGAAAAGGCCTTTGCTATCTAACATTATTATAATTATAATGTAACGATTTATATGCTGCTTTTTGACGGGAATCTAATTTAGTTTAATTTTACAAAAATAAAATCCTTGAATATTTTTCCTAAAAAAAGAAGTAGGTCTCTTGTTAAAGCTGTGTTGGCCAAGTCTCATATTTTTGTTACACATGTTTTTTCAATATGATACTTATAGAGTAAAATCCTCAATAATGTCTCTGTGCTTACGGGTAGAGTAGGTATTTAAATGGCATACGTTAATGGATCACCAGTTTAAGTAATAACAAACAAAATGACAAAAATTTAAATAACATATTAAAATCAAAAAATCTGGTACGCTCACTAATAAAACTGATACCTAATAAATTAGATCCGTGATGGTAACATGATTTTGGAACAAAAAAAAAAACTTGCACACATATACCATGGAAAGTCGATTGCCTTACAAGTCGGCATAATAAATTACATTAAACAATTTGATTTCACCTAATACAAAAAATACAGTTACTAGATAAGTTGTAAAGCCCTAGGGGATTATTACTAACTTTAGTAATAACTAGAACTACTAGGTACGATTTGCGATCCCCGACCGTATCCCCCCTAGGCGAGCACAATAAAGAGCAAATGCAAATATGCTCGCGCTACAAAGGGGCAGCGGTGTGACGGAACGTAGCGAGGGCTGCAACTCGTTATTAAAATTACAATTCCATTGAAAACCTGAACGGGGACTTTAATTTCGGTAAAATTAAATTGCTTTTTACGTGCATATTTTATTGTATTGCCAATTATATGATAACTCTCAATTACTTGGCAATCATTAAAGGATTCTGTAATTTATTTATTTTGAGACAAGGCTTTTGTTTCTTTGCACAACTTTTGCAATCCAAACTACCGAGTCCAGACTCTGTGGGTCTACGTAAAGTTTTTTTTTTTATGGCAGGAAGGCACGCGAGCCCTCAGGCCACCTGATGGTAAGTGGGATCTGAGACTTATAGACATTTGAAATCTCAAGTCTGCAATCTCAAGACTTGAAATACGTTGCCAACCCTGAGGACTAAGATGGAATGCCTCTATGCTAAGTATTGAGGAGATCCTGTCGCCACCTTCAGACTTCATCATCAGATCAGCTCTTTAGCGAGCGATTTTAATACAAATTATTTATTAAATCAATCCAAAGGTTCTATCGCTATTTAACAGTAAAATCGCCTGTTGTAGGCATCTAGGGCCCTGCCAAGATGCATTGCGCTAACTAGCGTTTCTATTCGATTCGTTTCTAAACCAATCGCGTCACTGGTACATGACGTGATACGAAAAGTCACGTGATCTACCAGTGACGCGATTGGTTTAAAAACGAAACGAATAGAAACGTTAGTAAGCGCAATGCATCTTGGCAGGGCCCTCTGGAATTAAGAAGTACGTACTGTTTCATGTTTTTCTTTTGTAGTGTTCAATAACTTCTGTAGAAGTGTGATGTGGGCGTGTCGTGGCATGGTTATGCGGAGTTCCGTGCAACCTACCTTAGTTTGCCGCGATCGTTTGTGCGTGAAAGTTGAGCGAATATTTCTAAAATAGGAAATAAATCCAGAAGCATGCCTTATTGTGCTATTTTGGAATGTAAAAACGATAGCCGCACCAAAAACATTTTCCATGGTGGCGTGTTGTTTTTATGATAGTGTGAGTATTGGCGACAACAGGTCTGATACTAAGCGAAGCGCATGCCACTTCCAGTGTTTTTTTCTATTCCTTGTGTTCAATAAAGAGTATTTGTGGGTGATTATTCGGCGTTTCAACCGCCGTCATTATTGTCTTCGCATATTATTCAAGATAAACTTCATAAATTTCTTGTTCTTTTAAATGGAATGGGTACTACCCCCGGGTCCGTTGATTTTGACATCAAAAGTTGCTGGTAGTTTATTATTATTTTCGTCAATATATTGAAGACAACAATGACGGCGGTTGAAACGCCCGAATATTCACCCTTGTATTGTATTCTTCACCATCGCAACATTGCATTTCATAAGTTTAAAATACTAAATCTCTTTTTATCAAAGTTTAGTGACAACCCTATCGCAGAGTAGAAACGCGTGTTCAACACATAATCCTATCTTGTTAAATTAAGTGGGGCCATCCCTGAGGGGGAGGGTAGTTTAAAAAATTAACCGATTCTTGCCGGGAGGACGTTTCATCTCGGCTCTGGCGTAGACAATGTAACAAATAATGCAAGGAAATCCATTTTTTACACGACTGCCCAAAAAAAAGGAGTGTAATGTTTCCAGGGTTAATGTAGGGGAAGTACGCCTAAAGTGGGTACCCTGCCTAAAGCAGATAGCCGTTTAAATTTGTGTGCCTTTAGTTCTAATAAAAATCTGTGGATGCGAAGTGACATTCGACAAGTCAGCCAATCACAGGCAGTAATGCCAGTTGCATGGTGTACATGTTGACAAGGTAAGACCGCAACGAAGTTTTTTGGTGTTTTCACTAAGAAAAATTTCTTTTTTTTACATGTGATTACTCTAAAATGGTTAATAACATGTTCTAATTTGTTTTAAGTATATTTTCTTTGGTTATTAGTCTTGTTATTTATGAAGCTGCTTTGTGTTTTATCGTTTCGGTTTGGAAGTTTTATGCTGTTAAAAAAATAAGGTGTGCATAGGCAAATCGGGTATGGGAAAACCGGGTACCCGCCATTGGCCTCTATTTGTATAAATTAATCAGCGGACTAATGTTTTAGTTACTTTTAGTATGTAGATATAAAGGAAAAACTTCCCAAGCGCCGTGGCGCGAGATCACATTGTGGCTACTATGTAAGAGGCGACCAAAACATCGGTCAAAAGTGCAGCCAAAAAGTTTGGTATTAATTTATGTACACTACAAAGACACATGAATAAAAGCTGACCATTTGCATAAATTGACAATTTTAGGACAAAGCTGTGAGCGTAATTAATGTCCAAGTTGATTTGATCGCATATGAACAATCACTAGCCGCATTGCCCAAAGGTCTTACCCGTTTTAGGCACCCCCCACGGGCAAAGCGGTTTTTTGGAAGGGTGCACATTTTATTATTTTTTTTTATATAAAACTGACGTATTTTCTCATTCTTTTGATTTGTGCGAAAGCGTAAAAGGTTATAAAAACACATACATACTAATAAAGGAAATAAAACGAAAATAACTTTGTTTTTTTAACCATCATCCTTAGCGTACCCGCTTTGAGCGTACCTCCCCTATGTATCTACGATTCTTTATTCCACCATAACTTCTAAACGCCTCAGCCGATTTAGATGTATATGGTATCTTTAGAATCCTTTCACCATCCCGGATGACATAGGATATCTAAATTGAAATAACAATAATGGCAAAATGTCAATTATTTATGTCCAAAAAAAAATCTTCTAATTATTACAGTAAGTATATAGGTATCATTTTTCATCTCAAATATATATACGCATAAAGTAGCACATCATTTTTTTTTACATCAATCGTGTTTATATTTTTTATGACATGGGGAAGACAGACGAGCACACAGGCCAGCTGATGAGTAAGTTTGATCTGAGACCCAAAGACATTATCAATTCCAAGACTGCAGAATACATTTGAAGTCTTAGGATGGCGGTCTTGTGATTATAGTCTTGAGAATTTAAATGTATATTGGTCCCAGATCCCACTTACCATCAGGTGTCCCGCTCGAGTGCATTCTCTTGCCACAAAAAATAGTCCTTATACTTTATAACACCCCTCTTTATGCGTAGGGGGTTAAAAAATGTTTCTTCCGGACTTCAACCGATATTAACGGTATGTGAATTGAGCAACAGTCGCTGTTCCCAGCCTTCCCAGAGACGTCTTTATCGAGTGGTCGGTAATTTAATTAGCATCGTTAACTTGTAGTTAACCGATTTGGTTAACTATGGTTTACCAGGTCTTCTCCGCTTTGATAGGTTGTTACCCAACTGCGCGACGGAAAGGAGATTAATGTGTTTTTCACAACACTGCTCGGAAATATGGCCATAGATGGTCTTGTTTGGGGTCACAAAACGTCACTTATAAGGACAGACCAAGAATGTTTTTGTCGGCGTGTTTGCTGATTGGTCCAGAACATTGTTGTCCAACTTTAAGAACCAATGAAAATGAATCAATCAATTTTTGTGTCATAGCTGCTTAAAATGAAAAATGAAATCGACCAATCAGAACACACCATTTTGTGTCGTAAAATATTAGGTGTATTTTTGCTAAAAGATACACAGACTAAAAACTATGTCACTGTTTTAAAAAAAAATGAAATTCAAACTTGGCGCCTAATTTCGAACCACTAGAGATGAAATTACATGGGAGATATGGCGAAACAAATACAATTTTATATGGAGTTGACATCTTCATCTCGCATGTTAGTTTATTAATCTCGAGTGCCACGAGAATAGGGGTCCAGATTAAAAAAAGTTATCTATGGTAAAATTGGCGGTGATGTCACATTAACATGAATTAAAATTTGAGTTTTGAATATGAATTTTTATTTTATTTCCTCTCAGTAGTTGTGAAAAGCACTATGTCTGCCTCGGTAGAAAGTGCAATTTACGGACTCGTACACTAGAGGGCCTCAACTACGTTTCGGCCCTCTATATGACTCGTCCAAAAATCGCTTACTTTCTATCCTCTGCAACAATGTTCTATTTCAGCAAATGTATTTGTTCTATTCTTTCAAAACTATGTATATTAAGGCACAAAGTTCCGTTTCGCACATTAAGACTGCTTTATTTGTCACTTGCGGATTCTGTAATAAATTATGATTTATCTAGCTATGGGAGAACATTTAGAACTTACTTAAATAACATTTATAATTTGCAAACAAGACTGTTAAAAACTATTGTACCTTTAAAGATTAAATATAAGTACAGAAATAACTATGGAAATATGTTTACCTACTGCAAGGTGATGCCCGTATATGATAAAATTGACTTAGCCATCGTAAGCCAATACAGTGATAAAATAAACAATTTAAGCAGAAAAAAGAGACCAAATAATCTGCGCAACCTTTCACATCTTCCAACCTTTACTATACCGAATAGCAATAATGAATACGGCCATAGAGTGTGGGAAAGAATTTTGCCCAGTATCTTAAACAGACTTCCATACGAACTAGTTGCCAAACTTAATAAAAAAACATGTAAACAAATAAAAAACATCGTAAGAAGATATTTATTACGGAAAAAACTACCAGATAACTAAGTTAATATAAGTGTTGGCATTGTACATACATACATAATCTCACGCCTTCGTCCCCAGAGTGGGGTAGGCAGAGCTACAGAATTACAAACATCTCTAAAAACTTGTTGGTAATTCTATAACCACAATTTGCACAATCAGGCTAAGATGTTTACCAGCGTATTAGTGACAGGTTGCAAGCCCATCGCCTAACAGTACTACAAGCCTTTATTCCCTTAGTCGTCTCTTACGACATCCACGGGAAGACATGGAGTGGCACTATTCTAACTCGGCAACCACACGAGGCAAGTGTTGGCATTGTAATATTTATAAAAAAAATTAAAGACTATAAAAATTGTATATTAAAAGAAATAATTTGCAATATTATGTAACCTTAACTCACTAAAATCTTTATTAATTAAGATTAGATGTTAAGCAAAAACCAAAAAAATTCTTACTTGAAATAAACAGCTGTTTTTTTTTAAATCATCTTGTGTCTTTAAAGACACCTAAAGACATGACAGTAATCAAAATTCAATATGGCGGCAACCAGAAGCTATACGTTACAGGGTGTAACATTTAAATCGGTCAGTATGGGAAAGTCTGAAATTATAAGAGATGCTTACGAAGATCTGCTCTTAGGAACCATTTTATCGATTTTATTAACGAGGACGACTGCATTTATACACAAAACCCGACTGTTGTTGCTGACCAACTTTAAATCGTTATAAATCCTAAATTATCGTTCAAAATGAAAAATGATTAAAGAAACCTGAATATGATTTTTAAATACCCCATACCCCATTTGTCATAATCGTCGACTTTTTTTTTACAATATGGCGTCTAGTTGCCGCCATATGGAATTTTAAACACTGTCATATCTTTAGTGACACTCACGAGATTAAGACAAATCGACTGAGATAAGAATCATCAAAATCGGTCCACGCGTTTAGTTTCTAGAACGCCACAAAGGAACAAACATACATATATAGGCTGTGAAACACATTACCCTCCGGCAGTCGGGCAGTCGGGTAAAAAAACTTCTACGCAACTCGGGAATGGAACCCGGACGTTTTGAAAAATTTTTTTTATACAGAGAACGCAAACGAACAGACAGGAACTCTATTTACTCGGTAAAATCACGTCAACGTGATGATAGGTCTTACTTACTTCAAAGTAATGGCGGCAGAATGAAAAACAATAGGCGGCAGAAATAAAGAGATATAGATATTTCCATTCTCAAGACTACAATCCTAAGACCGAAAATGCGTTGCCAACTCTGAGGACTAAGACGGAATGCCTCTATGCTAGTAATGTCACCGATTGTCTCATCCGCACGCCGGAACACAACAATGTGCACATTGCTGCTTGGTGGTACGGTCACGAGCGCTAATTTGGGACCCATTTCAAGAAAAAATATGCTTGAAGTCGTCAATGTCATTAGAGATGTCAAGTCATTTGTAACTTTTAGGAAACTCAACCTTATTGTTGTAGAATGTCAGAATGACTTTGGACCTAAGGTGGGTCCCAAATTTTATCTCGTGACTGTAGGTTCGATGTAGCCCTAAACAAGATGGTGTCTACTGGATAAGACCATATTAGGGCGCGTACACATAGAGCGTCCGTTTTCCGTCCGATCGCTATGTACACATAGCGATCGGACGCGCCTTTGTCGCTCCTTTGGCGCCTTTGTCGCTCCTGTCGAAATCCGGATAGATTACTCCCATCACGGCTAGCACAAGTTGACCGCGACTTGGTTGTCGCTCGGATCTCCCTTTATACCTAGACAGTAACGATAGAGACGCAAAGAGCGACAAGAGAGAAAATACAACTTGTGCTACCCGTGCAGGGCATTCCAGGCTGGCAAAGTATAAAAAAAACTGCCTGAATATGTGTATAAAAATATATAATAAAATACCAAATGAGATGAAGACATTAGCGGCCTGCACACGTAGAGTTCGGACCGCGGGAAACGCCACGCGCTATTCCAATCTTCGCGCCGAACCGTACGTGTAAATGCAACTAAAACAGTAAAATAGTAAAAAACCTACGGTTCGGACTGGCGCGTGGCGTTTCCCGCGGTCCAAACTGTGCCGTGTAAAGGCCGCTAATGAATACTATAAAATTTAAAAAGCATCTACACCAATGTCTTACTAATAAAAAAAACGTATAGTTTAAATGAATTCTTAATCTGATGTTTGTAATAATTTGATGAAATGCGAATGGTAGATACCTGAATAGTTTGTATTACGCTACGAGACAAATCTGTAATTTTTGCATACCAAATATGGTTAAACATGTAAACGTACCAATTGAAAACTGTACTTATGTTAACACCTCACTGGTAATGTTTATTGCAAATAAAGTATTCTTATTCTTGCTTTTGAGCTGTTATCGTATCGTCACCGTTTTGATAGCTCTTATTTCCTTGACAGTAAAGGCGGCCGAGTTAAAAACAAAAGCAATGTGGTTTTGCCAAATAGAATAGAGCTAAAGGTAAATGAAGTCTTGAAAAATGCCTCTGAATATTGACTTTGTGTTTGTTTAAGTTGGTCATAGACAGACGGACATCTTCTCCAGTTTTCAGAGAACTGTTGTTTTTGGCTATCGCTCGATTTATTTTAGATGCTCTTTCCCTTATTTACTTTGGAAACTATTTAAAAATGGTTTTGGATCGTGGCGAGAGAGTCATGGATACTGGGAATGGTTTAGAAACTTTATTTTTGGTTTATTTTGTGTAGGCTAGAGTACAATTTGTAACTTGGGTTGCAATGCACAGGGATAGTTAAAAATACTCTTAGAGTTGAATTATCTTAGATTTATACCAGAACTAGTGACCCGCACTCGCTTCGCTTCGGTTTATGTGAGTCTTCTGTAATTACCGTACATAATCCAGAATTTATTCTACATAAAAACATTCCTCTTGAATCACTCTATCTATTAAAAAAAACCGCATCAAAATCTGTTGCGTAGTTTTAAAGATCTAAGCATACATAGGGACAGACAGCGGGAAGCGACTTTGTTTTATAGTGATAGTGATATGAAAATGACATATTTAGCATTCAAACATGTAGTAATAATTAACCTCGTAAGCCCAAGGTCCTAAATTAAGCACATTTGTCAAAGTGACTTTAAACTTTAGTATACCGACACAAGATTCATTTTCGAACTAACGAAATTGACGTGGACCTTATGAGGTCAAAAAAAATGTTACAACAGACAAATAATATATTTTTGTTGTCCATTTATATTGTAAAATAAATATTTACAATGTACCCGCGCATAAAAGTACACTTTTGTCACTTTCAAAGTGACAACTCCTTTTTTTATGTCAAGGAGAAGGCGCGCGAGCACTCAGCCCACCTGATGGTAAGTGGGATCTGAGACCCATAGACATTTGAAATCTCAAGACTACAATCTCGAAACTGCAATCCTAAGACTTCAAATGCGTTGCCAACCCTGAGGACTAAGATGGAATGCATTGCTAGTAATTTCACCGGTTGTCTTATCCCCACACCGGAACACAGCAATGCGAACACTACTGCTTGGCGGTGGGTTAATGGATAAGATGGTGGTAGCGATCTGGACGGACCCTGCACAAGGTCCTACCACCACTGAACCTACATAGGCAAACCGACATGGTGAATGGTATTTGGGTTCTTGGGGTTAATGTAATTTGATTTTAATTACCTGTAAACCTAAATTTATTAATGTTTTCTTTTATTTTTATTTATTTATTGAGGAAAACAAACAATCACATCAAAGAAGAATACTAACATTTTTAACAATAATAGGTTAGTAAATGTGTAATCAACATTGTTTACCACAGATTAAAATGTTATATTTACAATCTATTTATTTACACGACACAGGAACCTAAACATCTAAAACAGTCTCTCTAATATTTAACCAATAAATGCAGATTCTCTTCGATATTTAATTTCATTACAGACTGTCACGTTAATTTAAAAACAAATTACAAAATGTTAAAACCTTTCTTAATAAACATCGTCATAACAAATAAAACGTCGGTTTCTTTTAAAACCCCGTGTGGCCGCGGCCATTTTTTTTGTTTACGGCCTGACCATAAACAGCTATCTGATGATACCATAAAGATGTCCGCTAAAGGGATATTATTGGATTGCGCCATAAATTCATTGCATTCAATTCCAAAAGCATAAATTATACTGTGGTTCGGATGTTAACGGATACTTCAATCAGTATTTATGACGTATAAATAGTTGAGCGTTTCGTCTATTTGATATTGGGCTAGTGTTATAATGAAGAACGCACTGAAGCGAGATGTAACGTAATATGACGACGCACTTATACTCTTACGCGGGTCCAATCCGAACGTAAAGGACTTTTCACACCACATGCTCGAAATTGCCCAATTATATATCATGCAAACCTCACCTAAAGTAAGTAATTATAGCTATCGACTAACCAGCGGGTTATAATGAGATTCAGTACCATATTATGACCCGGCGGGTTATGATATGGTACTGAATCTGATTATAACCCGCTGGTTAATAATGAGATTTGAATTCCTATGAAAAATTACAATTTGTACGTTTTTTATAATAAGTAAGTAGCCTTGCTTTTTATTGTCTCGCAAAAGGTGAGAAAAGTAGAACATTCTCCTTTGGAATAAAGCTGTTTTCGTCTTGGGCAAGCTTGAATCCCTCGCTGCTTTCAGGACTCCGTTTTAATTCCCTCGCTTCGCACAGAAGCACCGTAGCACCCTCTCTACGCTCGGGAGTTAAATCTGAAGTCCCTCATTTGCTCAGGATTCAATATCGCGCCCGTGACATAAAACAGTGTTTTATCCCCTAGGTGTATAATTTACTATTTAAGATTCCATAGTACAAGCTTTGAGCTGAGTTTTGGACTAGTTCAATTTGTGTGAAATTGTCCCCTGATAATTCATTAATTATTATTATACTCAATACTCAATTATTTATTGCATTCCATAAAGTATACATAGATGGTACTTAAATTAACTTAAAAGTTATGGGATCATTACGGAACCTGTGGGGCACAGCAACTTATAAACTAGTGAGAGCGCTTATTCGCTAAGAGTGGTTTATTCTTTATTTACTTATCTATTAACATTAATCAAATCAAATCAAATCAAATCAAATTTTATTTATTGTCCGATCACAGGTATACAAGATGTTACAATATTTAAGGTGACCTAGTCCATGACCTACCATATTAATGGCGTACAATAATTATATGTCCTTAAGTCTAATGATAGAGCAAGCATTAAATAAATGTATACAAATGTCAACTCAGTTAGTTATACTCGTAATATAATACAATAATGTTTAATATAATGTCAGCAGCATAAAAAATCAATTTACAGTTTTCCTTTATAACTTATCATCTAAATATTCAGTTATTGAATAACGGCTTTATAATTTCTTTCTCTTTTTAAGGTTCCGTACCTCAAAAGGAAAAAACGGAGCCCTTTGTTGTCCGTCCGTCTGTCTGTCCAGACTACTGATGTGCAAGTTGCGGAAAGTTTCCAAAAAATTGGAAAAGTTCTAAGAAATTTCCAGAAACTTTCACTAGAAATATAAGAAATTTCAATTTAAGAAACGGAAAGTTTCAATCCCCATACAACATTGTGAGAAGTTTCCGAAATTTTCCTACATGAAATGTTCCGCAATTTTGGAAAGTTTCCTTTGGCACATCAGTAGTCCAGACCCTTTATCTCGGGAACGCGTGGAGGCACCGCGTTGAAATTAAAAGCATGTCTACAGTCCCTTGATGTGAAAAAAAAACTCCCTATACTCGAAATTCTAATTTAAGACCAAAAAAACTACGACAGATACGTCACTGTCATAAGTGTCAAAGTCACTTATGTCAGTGTCAATCGAACATTTCAGAGTTAGCCAACCTTTTTGCATTGATAATCAAATTGTTGTAAATATTAGTAGATCATTCTTACATTTTCAATATCAAAAGTTATATTTAACAATAGGGAATATGCATTCAATGTTTTTTCTACTCGATATTCAAAACATTAAAATATCCCAAAACAAATATTTTCTCATATAGTGTGTTAAGTCATTAAATGGCGGGTGTGTGTGTGTTCAATGGCGATTTTGTTTTCAGCTAAAACAAAATGACAAGCTAAATTCGGATGCCTTACACTTATGCTTGATTTAAACTTGACAGGTACCCATGGACCCCATGGTGTCATGGCTGGTAAAATGCCCGATGATTGTCAATATAAAGTGAGCTACACACTTTTGGCCTGTTATTTTGTTGAATAGCTAAACGTATGTACTATTTAAATTTCATCTAACGTTGTTTACAACTATTGTTTATTTATCGTACCAAATGTTATTAATACCTGAAGTATTACAAGTGCAATAACAGTTTTGCTACCAAAAATCTTCTATGGTTAAATATTTAATAGGCCATCTTGTATTTGTGTAAGTAACTTGAATTAACTTGTTTATTTAAATCGAAGGTTTAAAACTACCTACAAATAAATCGATGGGTCCTACGTAAGTTATCGTAACCCACAAAATGGCAAAATTCGGTTTATAGCAAAATTGAATTGCATTATACCATTACTATTAGTATCTAAAACAAAAAAAAACAAATTCGTAGTTTAAACCAGTTTAGAAACGTAAACTGTGGTATGTTTCAAACGGCTCCGACGTTTTATATCGTAAGTACCTTGGCGACAAAGTACGCGGAACGGCGCGGGGAGCGCCGCGCGCGCTTACGCATCGCATGTGTCAGTTGCGACCGTCTACGCGGGGCGCCGGGTGTGTTCATGTTTTAGTTGGGTATTAACAAAATTTGTGGTTTAGATGCCCCATACGAAACGTAATATTAACAAAAAGTCTGTTTATGCTAATAAAGTACCAAATGCTTCGTCGAGAACGAAATTATTATGCGAAAAAGCCATAGCCCAGAAACGAAAAACAGTTGTAATTCAAACGATGACGCGGTGGGAGGAGAAAGTCCCAATAAAAAAAGACGTAGAAATGACACTGCATCAGATATATCTACGAAATCAGGAAAGTGCATTCAGATTTCTATTTTTTTATTCTATATTTATTTAATTGTAGGTCCCAGCGTACAATATGGTAACTATTACTAACGGTCATTTACGTTGGAGCCTATCATCTAAAAGCTATTGTATGTATGACTTACGCTTATTTACGATGGGTTTTTTGTAAAAAAAACATTTGGTACAATTACTTACAATAGTATACTTCGGATAGTGATTAATTTTATTTGTTGTAAGTTTTACTTGCTATAGTTTACTCCGGATGAGAAATAAACATACGATATTGTAGCGATTACCAGTTACAAATTTTGCCTTCATTTTTATTTTTCTTACAGAATCCCCACTTCCATTTGGACCTGATAACCGGTCAATGCATAGCTACCTAATTGGAAAATTGTATTCAGCGAAAGTGACAAGGAAATCAGTGACGATCCTCAAGACAAGGATGATTAGGCTTTGCTTTACAACGCACCGCATGCGCAAGAGCATGTTATTATGTTCTAATGATACTAACTTGGCGCAGAGTAAGCTTATTGGTTTTATTAGCATCGGTGATTTGGGTATGATTTTGGGTTATTAGAGGCACGATTTTTTCTTTAAGTACACCTCTATATTGAAACCCCCTTACTAATGAACGTTGAGTAACCACGGTGGTATAGCTATACAATGTTTTGTCCTTATCTGTCATTGTGACATTTTAATTTGACAGATAAGTACAAAACATTGTACAACTATACCACCGTTACTCAACGTTTACTAGTAAGGGGAGTGTTTAGCCTTTTATCGCATTGCGCTACGATACCTCTAATAGTGGCATGCTCGTAACCAGGCCGTTACTAGTAACAATTTGCTACTCAATGCTAAGAAAATTAATTATATTAGGTTTGCTTTGCCTAATGTTAGACCGGCAGAATCTAGAGGTATAGGTAGGAATATTTCTAAATGGTTGGAAATAGTAGATAAGGCGCTTTTCTTAGGGATAACTATAGACAAAAACTTGCAATGGAGTGGAGTAGTGCAGTACCACCAGGTAAATTAAGTTCGGCAGCTTATGCTGTTAGGAAAATCAGGCAACTCATCAATGTTGAGACAGCTCGCTTTTTATGTTATTTTCATAGTGTTATGTCGTATAGTATTCTGGTTTGGGAAAAGCTGTTGAATATATTTCAATTTATTTTTATAGAAAATAAATCAGATGTACTCCGTTTTATTCAAATCGGTTGTCTATTTCGAAAGCAAACATTGATGATTTCTAATTTCAATTTATGGCCTTCACTCCTGTTAAAATGTATTTTGCCAATGTCCAGTTACTTATAGACACTCCCATGGACTTATTAGAGAAATAAGTCCATGGATATCACATGCGAAGACAATCGTTCGGTAAAAGAGTATTTTCTCTAGTGGACTAAACAGAAGCACATGAGGTTAGCTCCACGCGCTTCTGTCAACTCCAAATGATGATTTATTAAGTTCATGCAGTAACAGGGTTGTGATTCTCTCAACAAGCAAAGGTGAGCGTTCGCTCGAGTGAAGGTCCAAGCGGCGAGTTTAAGTAGTCCCGACAGAGCGAACAAAACACATTTTAGCGCGTGTATTCAATTTGGCAGCATGACTTCTCGAACGTATAAGGCTCCCTAATTGACAATGCACGCGCTAAAATGTGTTTTGTTCGGTCGGACGGGACTACTTAAACTCGCCGCTTTTATTCGCTCGTCCGTCCGACCGGCCGCCGTTTTTTGAGAGAATAACACACGATCAATCTTAAGGACTCAAAGTGTTTTTTTAAGATTCTTATAAATTAAACATAAATTAGTACAAATACATAAGTCCTAACGCTTACCAGTGTTTATCGCCAAATTAGATTAATGTACAAATTACCTAAGACTCATTTATTTTGTATAGAATTGTTTAGAAGATTTGTTTTTTCTTATGATTATTGTTGTTTTATTATTGTTCTTATATTCCTTTGACCTCAAAATAAGTGCGGATTTTGTTTTGGTATTAAACTGATCTCATAAAATTTATGATGATATTATGATTTAAGAGCTGGGGGTTTCCATGACATACTAATGCAGTTCAGTTTAGGTTGAGAGAAAGGGACAGAGCTGTATAACTGCTACAGCTCTTTCACTTTCTTTCATCCTAATTTGAACTGCTTTAGAACGTCATGGTAACCCCTCAGGATATAAAGTCGAGGTCAATAGAAATGACAAAAACAAAACAAAACCAAACGGGTCTGTTTACCATTATTACACCATAATCACGTACTTTTGAACATCGCGTGAGGTATATGATGTACAAGCTTGATTGTTACTTTTACATTCTGTTTAAGATTGAATAAATATTAACTATACTTTTTTTTAAATCATAACTTATTTGCAGAAATATTGAGGTTATGTGTCAAACAATACTAATTTGTTTACATCTGTTATCGTGTTGTGTTGACGACGCGCTAGCCTAGTTGGTAATGATCCTGCCTATGAAGCTAGCTGTCCTGGGTTCAAATCCCAGTAAGGGCAGATACTTGTGTGATGAGCACGAGTATTTTTTTCTGAGTCTTGCATGTTTTCTATGTATTTAAGTATATATTTCTCTATCTAAGTATTTATATCGTCGTCTAGTACCCATAGTACAAGCCTAGAGCTTAGTTTGGGACTAGGTCAATTTGTGTGAGATTGTCCCTTGATATTTATTTATGTATTTCTCATCCAACCCCGACTGCAAAGGTATTATATTGTCCTATTCGTTTGGCATCAAAATAAGTGACGATTTTGTTATGGTATTTAAATGGTCTCATTAAAACTTAGGTTAAGCGCATTTAGTACATAATTCGGTGCTTATCAACATTTAAAACCATCTCAAAAAATACTATTAGTACCTTGGTACTTTAGCAAAAAGAGATAATGTATTCACCGAAGAATACAAAATATTTTGTCAATATAAATAAACTTTTTATAACTGAAGTAATGTGTTTTAATACTTATCCATCTTAAAATAACAATCAAAGTTTTTTTTTAAAGATTCTATACATTTTTGGTTTAACTTCCGGTAGTAGATTGTAGTATGTCTTACATTCGTATAGCACTATTCCCACGTAAGTTATGGTTTGTTGTACTTACGATATTTTATGCGCAAGCTATTCCGACGTACAACATGGTTAGTATCACAAACAATACTTATCGAAACCTTTAATCCACTTAAAAGTATCGTAAGAACAATTGCAGCCAAACCAAGGGCTTTTTAAAAATATTAGTAAGATAAGTTTAAACACTAAATTATTGTTGACATTCGTACCAAATTTTAACAGGATCCATTAAAAAATGGATCAACGGCATCAATTTTCAACTTTAAACTGCTCTGCTGTAAAGTTGCGTATTTCAAGTTACCATAACTTACGTAGGACCCATCGAAATATTCTTAGTGCGGTCTTTTAAAAAGTGGAAATATACTAAGGCAAATATATATTTTTTTAGTGGCAACCCACGTTGGTCTTTAATTACGATTTCGAATATAGGTTAACGTAACAAAAAGATACGGCCGTTTATGCCGCAAAAAAACATATATTTCGACACTCTCAAGGGAATCAAAATTTATAGGTTATTTTCCGTTTACCCAGATCTAGCAATGTACAAGTAGCAGAACATTCTCAGAAGTTAGGAAAACTTCTCAAGAAATTACTGAGAATATTATCGGAAACATTTGAGAGCATTGAGAATGTTCTCTTTTCATACAATATCTAAGAATATTCTTAGAAATTTCCGAGAATTTCTCTTAAGAAACTTTCACAATTTGAGAAGTTACTTTTCGGTACAATGCTACCTAGATCTATGAAATTTGGCAAGTAATACCGTCTTATACTACAAGTATAGGAAAAAATCTGAAATCTATATATTTTTAATTAACTCACAAACTCGCAAGTCAGACAGTAGGTAAGTAGGTATTATATTTTAATTTGAATGTTACGTCTTTACCAAATAATACCTACTGTGCGGCGCTATGAAACACTCAGGGCGCGAGTTCGACTCGACAGTTTTTTCTTAATAAAATGATCTGTCTTACAAGTGACTGTTGATAATTCGCTTACACTATAAACGAACTAAATAAAACTACATCCGAAGCGCGAACACGGCCATTCAGTTTGATGCGTAGGAGTCGCTAACGTGTTTGCGTCGGTCAGTGTTAAGGGCAAACGGTAATAGTTGTAAACAGCCAGCGCCATCTAGTGCAGAACGAGTGAAAATACCTCAAACTGAAGACCTACCTGGCTCGTAAACGGATAGATATTAAAATGGGAACACCTTAAAATTCCGAATTACTCTTTTCCCAATATATATTTGTCCGAATTTTCATTCTTCCGAAAGCTACGCTGGAGATATTTTAGATTAAATGCATAATTTAATTGTCTTACGTAGGATAGGTTAGGTTTGATTTATAAGCGATGGCAAAAAGTTAAGTCTACTATCAAAAAACTGCCTTCGGAATTATGAAAATTCGGAATTTTGATCAATTAGACATTATGACTCTTCGGAGTTTTACAGCGCCTCTATTCTCTATTTAACTGAGTATTAACATAGTCGGCCGTCATAATTATTATTATTGGGAGATGGCCCTCGTGTGCCACTTCGACGACCATAGCTGAGGTGTTATTTTCTCAAAAAACGGCGGTCGGTCGGACGGACGAGCGAATCGAAGAGGCGAGTTTAAGTAGTCCCGTCCGAGCGAACAAAACACATTTTGGCGCGTTCATTGTCAATTAGGCAGCCTTATACGTTCGAGAAGCCATGCTGCCAAATTGAATACACGCGCTAAAATGTGTTTTGTTCACTCTGACGGGACTACTTAAACTCGCCGCTTGGACAATCACTCGTTCGTCCGTCTGTCCATCGTTGTTGAGAGAATCACACCCCAGATCTTATGTGGCAGCCTTATGTAGATATAGCCGTATGTAGATCTTATGTAGAGCTCATTGCAAAGGCCCGTTGCGTCCAGGAATTTGCAGATTCTTTTGGGGTCATAATGTAATTGTTGACATAATTTTTGATAGTCATATTTTGTTTATATCGCTGAAACTGTAAACTTTTCAGAAGTTCTGAAATATCTAACGTGTAGACAAGGCTAGGTTAGGTTAGGTTTGATTTATAAAAATCCTGAAAAAGTAACAGTTTCTTTAAAAAAACACGTTATGTCTTGCGATGATTATGATCTAAAGCACATTATGACTAAAAATAATTATGTCAGTCAATATAGACCCGCTTTGGGCAGTGAGGAGTTGTATCTCTTGTGGGTCCATGATATGTCGCCCTAGGTAGACACTTCTGTTGCGCATTAGTGGTCCGCAAGAACAAAGGATCATCATCATCATCATCATCATGTCAGCCGAAAGACGTCCACTGCTGGACATAGGCCTCCCCCAAGGCTCTCCACTCAGACCGATCTTCAAAGAACAAAGGATGCCGGCTGCCATTAGTACTGACAAGTAAATAAGAGTTATCAAAACGGAAACACGTCCAAAATAAATTATGCAAAAGGTAAAAAAAGACAACTCTATCCTTCGCCTTAAAGCATCTCGTTAGTGACGTACTTTATGACTTCATCTCGCATGGAGCGGCCGTAAACCGAACAGAGTGACCACCATCGACCACGCCGTAATGTAGCGATGTTCACTCCGATATGACTTGTTTCCTCCCACGAGAATGTTTAATCGATTCACTGAAAATTTTTATACTTACCCACGTATAGTCTATGTCATTGGAAATCGGCAAATATGTAAACAAAACGTAAACGAACCAAGTTACCTATTACTCGATAATCACATTAATCACGTACTTTAAAAGATCAAGTGAGGTCCTTGATTAATTCATACACTTGATCATTACTTTCTACATTAATAAGTTATTTTAACTGTGTGGTTGCCGGCTTAGAATAGTACCACTCCATGCCTTCCCGTGGATGTCGTAAGAGTCGACTAAGGGGATAAAGGCTTGTAGTACTGTTAGGCGATGGGCTTGCAACCAGTCACTAATACACTGGTAAACATGTTAGCCTGATTATGCAAAATGTGGTTACAGAATTATCAACAAGCTTTTAGAGTTGTTGGCAATTCTGTAGCTCTGCCTACCCCAAACTGGGAATAAAGGCGTGAGTTTATGTATGTATGTATGTAAGTTATTTTAAATAAAAACTAGTTTGAATTTAAGGTTATTTTTCAAATGGTACATACAACGGTATGGTGTTTACATCTTTACCAACTTCAATTGACACATACTATAATCAGAAACATTTTAAAGACATTGTTATGTGCAAAATGTGGTTACAGAATTATCAACTTACAGTTGTTGGTAATTCTTTAGCTCTGCGTACCCCTCTGGGAATTAAGGCGTGAGTTTATGTATGTATGTATGTATTAACTAGTTCCTTTTTAAATTTGTGTATGAAACATCGTCATTAAGGAAAGAATAAATGTAAACTAGAATATAAGTGTACAGTCACCGTCATAAACATGTTTACACTTTTCTCTATATTTAAATGACATAAGGCGAAAAAGTCCACATATATATATTTATTTTGATTGCAGTCGGGGGACCTTTATGCTCTCACATTCACTTCACTCGCCTTGAAGCGAAAGGTCCCCCGAATGCAATCGAAATAAATATATATATGGGGACTTTTTCGCCTTATGTCATTGAAATATAGAGAAAAGTGTAAACATGTTTATGACGGTGACTGTACACTTATATTCTAGTTTACATTTATTAAATTAACTACCATATCTAAAAAAAAAATCTAACTTTTTTCAGTTTGTTTTTAAACAGCAGTCGTGTTTTTTAATTTTATAATTATAATTTTTTTTCATTCTAGGTATTGCCCCCTATATTTATTTATCCATTATTATTTATTTTTCTCAGGGGCTATTAGAACCGATCACGCGATCACCCCAAAACCGACGGTCGATGATCTTCAAATGTTTTTTTCTAAATATAATTGGAGCAGCAATTAGTGTAGCTGTGAATCTTCTCTCCTTGTCGCTCAAAGCGGCTGCCGAGTGACAAATGTGCATGCTGCGTTTAGAAATGCATCAGCCTGATGACGGATAGACGCTGACGCGGGTGCGGATGACTTAAAATAATTCTCAATAATCACAATGTGGACCAGAGAACAGAAAAAAGAAACTTTCAAACACTCGGGACAAGACTCAGGGACAAATACATCACACAAATATCTGCCCTTACCGGGATTTGAAACCAGGACCGCTAGCTTCGTAGGCAGGGTTACCAACAAAAGTGTCGTCAAATTGCTCATATATTTAAACCTTCGTTTATTAGTTAACGATAAATGTAACTGAAAATGAAATTGGTTAAGAACTTTTTGATTGGTTATCAAAATTGAAAAGTCATTTGTAGGCAATTGTATGGGAGAAACGCAAGCGTCTAATAGACTAGTGTCCTAAAAAATTCCAATTAGTCCGTCATTTACATTATCAAAAAATATTGAACACATATTTTTTCTTTTGTCAATTAAACAAAAAATGACGAAGATAAAGTGCGTTGAAGTTTCGCGTGACGTCACGCCGAGGTACACTTTATACCACGTAGTGACGTCACGAGCCCCCACTCCGGAACTTTGACGCGCGTTTTAATTGTCAACTTTGATTGATTTGAAAAAGCAAAAAATATGTGTTCAATATTTTTTGATAATCTTACTGACGGACTAATTATGATTATTATTATTTTACCCAGGACACACCCCTATTATGTGGCCCGATATTTACTTGAATGCACCTATTCACTCTCAATTGGGCACGATCCAACTTCAGCTAAAGATTCTTAAAATCAATTAAAAAGACGCTCATTCATTTTATTACAAACAGATTGAGCGTAAAATAAAATGACCTACAGTCATTAGACGTTCGTTTTAAGTATTTAAACCGATATGAATCTACGTCAGAGACGTCTGATGGGAAAATCGAATAATAGACGGTTCTGTGTAAGCACACAATATTTTTCTACTCTTGTACGGAAAGCTGTGTGGTTGCCGGCTTAGAATAGTACCACTCCATGCCTTCCCGTGGATGTCGTAAGAGACGACTAAGGGAATAAAGGCTTGTAGTACTGTTAGGCGATGGGCTTGCAACCTGTCACTAATACGCTGGTAAACATCTTAGCCTAATTGTGCAAATTGTGGTTACAGAATTATCAACAAGCTTTTAGAGTTGTTGGCAATTCTGTAGCTCTGCCTACACCAAACTGGGAATAAAGGCGTGAGTTTATGTATGTATGTACGGAAAGTAGGGATTTCGATATCTTAATAGAGGGATGAAAACGGTATTTCCTTTTCTGGGAACGGCAGTTTTGACTCATTACTTACTATACCAAGGAAGAATCTTGTACGATACGGCTAAATAACTCTGGGTTTTTTAGAACCCGTTTTTAGGGTTCCGTAGCTAAATGGCAAAAAACGGAACCCTTATGGATTCGTCATGTCTGTCTGTCTGTCTGTCCGTCCGTAGGTCACAGCCACTTTTTTCCTGTTGAGAACTATACTGTTGAAACTTGGTAAGAAGATGTATTCTGTGAACCGCATTAAGATTTTCACACACAAATAGAAAAAGAAACCAATAAATTTTGGGGGTTCCCCATACTTAGAACTGAAACTGAAAAAAATAAATCATCAAACCCATATGTGTGTGGTATCTATGGATAGGTCTTCAAAAATTTTACCTTTCACGGAACCCTTCATGGGCGAGTCCGACTCGCACTTGGCCGCTTTTTTACTTGATGGTAATGGCGGCTGAGTTATTTTTTTTATTAAATATAAATAAAGTCAAGAATATAATAAGTAACTAACACATATATTTCGTGTGATAATAATTAAGAAAAAGTAAGTTCGTGACAATACATAGGTTCTATCAGCCCAATGCAACCCTGACCATAGAACTGTGTCACAGTCACGCTATGATTCAAGTCGTAAGAAGTGTCAAACAATAGTAGATTAAACACCGAGGGGATAAAGCACTGTTTTATGTCACGGGCGCGATATTGAATCCTGATCAAATGAGGGACTCCAGATTTAACTCCCGACGTAGCGAGTCCTGAATGCAGCGAGGGATTCAAGCTCGCCCAAAAAGCTCTACTTTTCTCACCTTTAGTTTTATTTTCTTTGTTTTGCCTATATGGCTTTTAGTGGCCAGTTCGATTTTCAAATAAGTTATTTTTGCTGTAGGTTTCTATGGAACAATTTTTCATACGAATCCAAATCTGATTATAACCAGCGGGTTATAATGAGATTCATTACAATATTATTACCCGCCGGGTTATAATATTGTACTGAATCTCATTATAACCCGCTGGTTAGTCAATGACTATAATGACTTACTTTAAGTGAGGTTTGCATGATATATAATTGGGCAATTTCGAGCATGTGGTGTGAAAATTGTTTTATTAGTACCTATGTTCGTCGTTGTCTGGTGGGTAGAGCTTAGAGCTTAGTTTGGGACTAAATGAATTTGTGTGAGATTATTTATGAAAAATGGCAAAAGCCATATTCACAAATAATCTATTGGCTTAAAGTAAAGGTACAAATTCCAGTCATAAGAGCTGTTTCCATGAGAATAAGGGGAACCAGGAGACACATCAGAGAATTCGAGTGCGATGATGGAGCCGGAATTCGCTAATCATAATATTGCCATAACTACACATTAGTCTCAAAATTAATTTTGTTTTTAAAATACGTAATTGTTTTTGTTGTGGTTTACAAACAAAATAATACCCATAATTTTCGTGACAATTAGTAAATATGTGTTGTGTATTAACATCTTAACATGTTGTGTATTATTGTACATACATATATGCTCTAATAAAAGTTATTACGCAATTTGTGTGAGATTTGTCCCCCGATATTTATTAATATTGTTTTTCTTTAGTAATATACCACGCCGCGACCTCTGGTACGCGCCTTCGCGGTAGCCATTCAAGAACTCTTTCGCCCCATCAGCCATCCAATACTCAAGTGATATAGCTATACCTTAGATTCCTGCATTACATTTCCACAGATAAAGCTCTAAACGAAATGGAACGCGGGCATTCCAACCGAGATAGTCTTATCGTATTACCATCTCTGAAATAACGAAATAACGAGCCACAGATTATGAGAGATTTATGTTCTTGGTACAGACAGCAGGAGCAACTGCTTATGCAGGAATGGAATGTAATAGGAGATCCGAATAGGAGACGATTTGCACCGGGCTGTTTATTCGATAAAAAGTATTTTATACCAAAATTAATATGCTAAGTAATATATGGCAAATAGGTAGGCTAAAAAATTTCAGTCCAGTATATAATTAATAAAAAAATTAAAAATTAACTTTGTTTAAAAAAAATACAATAGCTTGTTTAATAGACAAGTTACATACCAATCGAAACTATGAAGCCTATAGAATATGCAAACGTAAGGTTGACTATTTTTTCCCGTCAAACTATTGGGTAGGCAGGTATAAACAGGTAAGTCGGTACTAATAATTTGCACCAAACCTAACGTTTGCATATTCTATAGACTTCTTACTTTCGATTAGTATGTAATTTGCCTATTAAACAAACATTTGCAATTTAAAAAAAAGTTCATTTTTAATAATTTTTTTAATGATATAAGTACCGGACTGAAATTTTTTAGCCTACCTATTCGCCAAATATTATTTAGCGTATTAAATTTGATATAAAATACTTTTCATCGAATAAACAGCCCGGTGCAAGTCGTCTCCTATTCGGATCTTGGACCATAAGAAGGAATGAATGAACGTGAAACGAAACGCAGGTATGCCAGAAGGATGGTAAGAGGATGAGCGAGAGGGAGAACAATTTGAACAACGATCGAGTTTAACTGAAGATATTTAGTTCTACCCCGAATTATCCTACTTTTTTTTTTATTGTTTTACCTACTAACTTCGTTCGCTTAGATTTCGATAATCGTTATTCCCTCGGGAACTTATAAAGTTTCCGGGATAAAAAGTAGCCTATGTGTTAATCCAGTGTATAAGCTATCTCCATTCCAAATTTCATCCAAATCCATCCAGCCGTTGCAGCGTGAAAGAGTAACAAACTTTCACATTTATAATAGTAGTAGGATTAGCCTATAATAATTATGTTTTCTCCCACGTGCTCGGAAATGTGAAACTTACTGTTGTCAAATCAGCCCGCGAAGTTCTAAGTTCTAGGCCAAAGCAAAATTAAAAAAAACAAAGTTATTATTTACCAACGGCAGCGGCCGCGAAAAATGTATGAAATTTCATTACGTACCTGGTGATTTACTTTTTAAAACCATGTTTGGACTAGGATAACTGCCAGCCAAACACTCGTGCAATCAAAATTCTTCCTTGTATATTTTACTTTTTAAATGTCATAGACTAAAAAGTTAAGCCTTTCAAACAGCATTTACAAGGTATTTAAAAAGTGTGTCAAATAGTTTGACTTTTTCTTAATAGAAATTACGTTCATAAACAAAATAAATTGCGGAAATAACATAAACGCGTAATAAATGTTATAGTTTAAACTATATTTTATTCAAATTGAATTTATTACGTTTCAATAATTTGTGATTTTATTTAACGCTTTATTTCAGTGTCATACTAAATCGTACGTTTCTGTTCTTTTTTTCAAGGAAATGTTGGGACTGTGTTTAATATTATTAACAATTGTGTTAAATTTCCTCACATCTTGGAGAAAAGCACTATACAAGCCTCGACCGGGAAGGGCGGTTGCTGGACTCGTATATAGCGCGGTCTCGACTGCGTCTCGGCCACGCTAACTCTACTCGTCCCGCAACGGCCTATTTCCCGGTCTGTGCAGTAATGTACTATTATGTACTATGTGACGTTATCCATGAAAAGGGATTATTGTCGATGGCGCTTCCGCCATTATTAAAGATGCTCCGATATAAATCCAACGTCGCGTGACGCAGTGCGGCGTATGCGCCATCGACAACAAGGTCCCTTTACATAGAATAATGCCACATTTTCTCTCAATAACTCTTCAACTTATGGGATGAAAAAAAACCCTTGTCATTTCTTGGACGTCAAGTTGTGTTTATATCTTCATGACCGTAATTTCGCCAGTTGTTTAACCTCATCACTGGAACACAACAATGCGCACACTGCTGCTTGACGGCAAATTATTGGTTAAGATGGTGGTGTTAAGTACCATGGTCTCAAAAAGACGTACACTAAACTAGTACATTCTTTTGCTTTGTGGCACTTTAAGACTAAAAATAAAATCATTTCAGCTGCTGTCGTTGCTGACTGTACAGGAACGAACAGACGGACAAATATGATATACTACTATTGGCCAGTTTACGCTTTGAAACTGTTTTGTAGGTGAGGGGCTCGCTGTCGTTTCTGTAGCAGTCGTTGTGTTATGAAGTGTCAAAAACTCTAGGTCTAGACAGTAGAAGGGACATAGCGATACGACTTTATAGCTCTATCCCTTTATCTAAATGCAATTTGAGAAGTTTTAGTTGCTCATATTTCAGTTCTCAGGATGTACAACAAGATAAAAGATAAAAGGTTTACAAAGAGGTAATTCGGTCATACTTCGTGTTGTGAAGTGATTTGATATGAACATAATTTGAAGTAAGAAACTTTTTTTTTTTTTACAAAATGACTCTTAATACAAAATTACTTTAATTCTGTCTGACAAGAAAACATGCCTCAACTCAACAGAATTCTCGGAAGCAGTAAGTTACAGTGTCTTGAAAGTATTTGCGGATAGATTTACAGCCATTTTCTCGTTTATTTTTTTAGTTTATTTTAGATTGTGGCATTTTTTTTATTTCATTTCTAATGTGGAATCTCAGTCATCGTGTTAGTTATTAAATAATAACCAAGCCTAAATTTTACTAACAAACAATGTATGAAACTCTTTGTTGTTCAAATAAATAAAAAATAATTTGAAAAAACATACTATCGTTTCATACAAATACCAATGGCCTTTAAAATGCAAGTCCACTGAAGCAGTATAGCGACACGGAGCATGGCCACGCTTTTAATCGGCAAATTTTAATCTTTTATATATTCAGACTATATTACACAGTCAGTTAAATTATAAAATTTACCATAAATTTAAGCCTAAAGACCAGCGAGATTAAATTTCCCACAAATTGATATCCCACAACGTGGCCCAAACCACAGCGGCCGCTCGGACTACATTAATTACCCGCCAGTAATATTAACGGCTGCTGTTATATTTTTATTTCAAAACTAAATCTAATTGGTTTATTAATGTTCCAATTATTTATGTGAGAATCCAATTGATAGAACATTTTGTAAATGCCTTCAGTGATTAACTTGTAATTTATTGATTTTCTATATCCACGGGTATTTGATATTGGTTAAGACATACGGAAGGTAGAATGGAACCGAACCGAATTAGACCGGTTTTAGGGTTCCGTATTCTCGGTACCGTGAAGAAAAACAACAAATACTAAAAAAATGTCAAGTGTGAGTTGGGCTAATAAAAAAAACTAATTAGTCCGTCCCTCAGTAAGATTATCAAAAAATATTGAACACGTATTTTTTGCTTTTTCAAATCAATCAAAATTGACAAATATAACGCGCATCAAAGTTCGGGAGTGGGGGCTCGTGACGTCACAACGTGGTGTAAAGTGTGCCACGGCGTGATATGTGTTCAATATTTTTTGATAGTGTAAATGGCGGACTAATTGGAATTTTTTAGGACACTAGTCTATTAAATTTGAAATCCATATTGTACCTACCGAAAATTGAATTCTCAAATTCTGAAAGTTTCTTATGATAAATTCTCGGAAATTTACAAGAATATCTTAAAATTTGTATGGAAAAAGAACATTCTCAATGCTAAAAGATAAGATAAGATAAAAGATGTTTATTCAGTAAGTAGGCCGCACGGGCACTTTTACACGTCAAGAATCTACCAGCGCTTCCCAAGAGGAGACCAGTGCTGAGAAGAAACGCCGCAATTACAAAACTTAACCTAGCATTATATAATAGTACATTGTGTATTAAGGGTGGTAAAGACAGAATTACAAACGAGAGTCTGAAAGAAGCCCGAAGCCGAAGGCTGAGGGCTTTAATGACTCGGGCTTTGTATTTCCTTTACCACCCGTGTAACTTACAATGTTTTTCATCACAATTGCTAGGAAATGAAATAAAATGAGACAAAAGATCATATTTATAAATTACGATTGTCACTAATAATTTTAGCCGCTTTGGCGATGTCCGGCGGAGTCGCATTATCCATTTCTTCTGATGACGACATGTTTTTTATTGATATATAAATTTTAATATGTGCTCAAAAACACCCTTTTAATTATTATTTTGGAATCACACAGTTTATAATCAGTATTTATAAATTAGCGGCAGACTACATCATTGTCTATGACTTACCACAGATAATGTCAAACGTGTTCAGGAGTCCGATTCTAGTGACAGTCGAGACCAATAGTTTATATGCGACATTTTTAGAAAAATATGCAACTGACATTTCTGAATCTCGAATTAAACTTCATATCGAATGGCACAAGAATTGGGGTCCTGGCGTATTATGATAGTTTGACTCCACGTATTATATTTAAAAAAAAAAGCTATAACGCACGATGGGGCGTAATTGTAAAAAAAAGGCCCGCGGGTATTATTTTGGATTTACGGTCGATTTTTCTAGCATATTAGAACACTATTTACGAGCAAGTGTGATGAAACACAATGAATCTACTTAACATAAAATAAAATATTCATGCGTAGTTGAGTAGGAAAATGTGTCAAAACTCAAAATTTTCACGAAAGCTAATAAGTAGTACTAATAAAAAAATATAAATTATACAAATACTCTTAGTAATTTCTTGAGAAGATTACTTAACTTCTGAGAATGTTCTGCAACTTGTAAATTGCTAATACCTACTGTGTGGTGGCACGGAACCCCCGCACATGACCTGTTTTTAACCGACTTCAAAAAAAGGAGGAGGTTCTCAATTCGTCTGTTTTTTTTTTTTTAATGTTTGTTACCTCGGAACTTTCGACTGGGTGAACCGATTTTGAAGATTCTTTTTTTATTTGAAAGCTGGTGCTTCCAGATTGGTCCCATTTTTTTCAAAATGAAGATCTGATGGTGGAATCCATGAGGAATCGACGGAACTCTTCAAAATTTATAGGCACACCTATAGCGATTTTGGTACTTTTCATTGTAACTCGTGTATTTGGTCTTGGAAACCACTATTTGGTGAAGTGGAACTGATGATGAAGACCACAGATGGCCACCGGAACTCCTAAACGGTATATATTTCGAGGGTGGCGACAAGATATTTCGATTAAGATAGTTGAGCGACTATGACGAAGCATATTTAGGTTTAAATATATGACTATGACTTTCCCACGGCGTTGCTTGCGGCGAGATTGAAATGTTCTATTGTTTCTTGAGAAATGGGAGAATAAGAGCATAATTATGATCACTAAAAAGTATAAAATAAAAAAAAAGTTTAAAAAAACAAAAACCCGCCTTCAAAAAGCAAAAAATAACTTCTTTAAAATGGTAGGTAAATAGGTCAGTCCAACTGAAGTCGGCGTCCAACAATATTTTAACCAAAAGCAGACTTCAGTTGGACTGACCTATTTACCTACCATTTTAAAGAAGTTATTTTTTGCTTTTTGAAGGCGGGTTTTTGTTTTTTAAACTTTTTTGTAAATAAACTTATAATTCTTAAAAGCTCAAGCTTAAATTTATCGTAATTTTTTTTTAACTCCGCAGAAAGGGGTGTTATGAGTACTTACGACTAACGTGTGTATGTCTGTTGCATCGTAGCTCCCGGATAAAGCGATTTTATCGCGGTTTTTTTAAAGACAGCCAGTTTAATTGGATTGGTTCTTAGCTAAGTTTCGTTACTATGAAAATCGGTTGGGCCGTTTAAGAGATATCTCTCAAAGTAGGGGTCGCCAATAGACGCCATTATATCGGGGGTTTCTATCATGATTTGTTCCTGATTCGTCATATTCCTAATTGGTCATATTCGTAATGCGACACTTTCCTCACTGGTCATATTTCTAATTCGTCATATTCCTGATTCGTCATATTCCTACGTCGACATTATACAGTCAACTGCATAAATAAGTGATCATTTATGTACTTTGTCACTTTAACGTCGTGTTTGAAATGTCATACAAAATTGTGAAACGATTGAAAGCGACAAGGTACATAAATGATCACTTATTTATGCTGTTGACTGTACAGTCAAATAAAATCGCGAACAATATGCTTACAGAATTCATAAGTATTAGGACAGATTGTATTAAGTATTGTATGACACGTTATAAATAATAAAGTGACAATAACATCACTTCATGATAGACACTTAACACTCATCTATTAATTATCTAAACAGGTTCTTATAATTTACCACGGAGGACTCTATAATAAGTTTGTGCAGGCAACTGTACATGGTATGACGAGTTAGGAATATGACGAATCAGGAATATGGCGAGTTAGGAATATTACCAGTTAGGAAAGTGTCGAATTGGGAATATGACGAATCAGGAAAGTGGCGAATTAGGAATATGACGAATCAGAAACAAATCAAGGGTAGGATTATTATAGTTACAGGTGCCACGAAAAGCGACCCCTTCTCTCAGAGCTAAGAACCATCTTGATTAAAAGGGCTAGAAAAAAACTGCGTCCAAATCGGTCAATCCGTTTGGGAGCTATGATGCAACAGACAGACACACAGACACAGAAACACGTTTAACTTATAAACTTACAACATCCCTCTTTTTTAACCCCCGACGTAAAAAGAGGGGTGTTACTCGTATAAGTTTAACCGCTATGTGTGTGTCTCTGTCTGTGACATCGTAGCTCTTACACGGATGAACCGATGTGGATGCGGTTTTTTTTATTTGAAAGCAGGTTTTCTAGCGCTAGTTTTTAGCTAGGTGTCATGAAAATCGGTTAAGCCGTTTAAGAGATATCAAAGCTGAAAGGAGCAATCACTACAGCGGGGTTTTTTATAACTAACCAATTGATCAGGTGTTCAAAACACAATTAAGCACTTTATTTTTCCCGGAACGAACAGTTGGTCGCTGATTCGTAGAATGTGCAGTGAAGCAAAAGCGATTCATATGAAATGTTTTCGCAGTAGGTACTAACGGGTACAGTCGGCTGAATAAGCAGTCTGTACCATCCTAAGGTCGAATTTGCCCCTCATAAAACTATAAGTGCTTGTTTACGGAGACGCGGGGCGTTGGGCGGCGCGGTCTGCACTAAATTCAAACATACGGCGTTGTATAAAAGCGTTTACGGAGAAGCGGTTTTACGCGCGTTTGCTTCAAATACAGCGTTACTTGCGGCGGAGCCCGCGGATGGCATCGCCGCGTTGCACGCAGCGTCGCACGTGTCAATAACGACGGTTCCCGCCACTGCGCCCGCAGCGGGGCCCGCGGCGGAACCTTCTGACAGTCTTGTGCTCCGCCGCGCGCTCCGCGACACGCTCGAGAGTCCGCCGCGGATGTAGCAGACACCGCTACTCTCTACGCCCCGCACCACGCGCCGCATCACGCCCCGCATCTTCATAAACAACACCGTACATTGCCATATGTTTGTGTTTGCGCGTGTGATGACGCGGTCCGCTGCACGCGTCGCCTCTCTATAAACGGAAAAAACGCCCGACGCGCCGCGCAACGCCAAGCCGCACGCCACGCGCGACGCTCCGCGTCTCCGTAAACAAGCCCTAAGGTCGATAAGACACGTCATACGTCTGTCAAATTGAAGTATCGACTATGCGACATTATTTAGATACATAATGCAACCCAACCCAAGTTGCCCGCGACTTGGTTGTCGTTCGGATCTCCCTTTCTATCTATATCATGGGTTAATTAGCTTTTCGAGTAAATATTTTCTTTTACTCAGGAAAAAATACTGAATATTATCAGTTGTTGCTACGCCTGCTTTGGACTAGTGGCTCTCCAGGATCTCCTCCAGCTAACCTTTGAGCAATTGCGATTGCTAATTTAATGACATATTATATTCAGCTGCGTTGGTTCTGAGCCCATTTTGAAGAATGGTCCCTTAACTACACAAGATTCTAAGCTTGACATTAATCATAATGCTCATAAAACATGATTTATTTAACACACTAAACGATGTTAAAAGGTCATAAATGTCATAATATTATAATGAGCGCGTGTGATGAGCCTAATGCGATATGTTTACATTCTCATGGCCTATATTGTGGGGCCTTAGGCCGGTGGCACGCGGGCGACTTGTATAGTGCAACGGTTTTTGGCGTTTATCGTTTTTAAGACAATTGTGAGGCTGAAAAAAATACGAATTGCGGTAATGTTTCTCTCCCCTTAAACCTTGTCCGATTTTTACGATTTTTGAATATGTTGTAGATATCATGAAAAACTGGAGCTGTACATTTTCCTTTCCAAGAACATATTTCTTGGAAAGAAACAACTAACATAAAAGCAAGTGGAAACGTACAAACCTAGTTTTTTTGTAATAATTACAACATATTAAAAAATGGTGGTAATTGAACTTGATTAAGGGACCTTAATGATAAGTAAGTAAGAAGACTCTTTCGCCTTTACTTATAAACGTAGAATAACCGTGGGGTAAGCTAAACCATGTTTTGTCCTTATTGTCATTGTGAAATTTGAATTTGTCAGATAAGAACAAAGAATGAACCTTACCCCAATGTTATTCCACGTTTATAACTAAGGGCGTTTATTGCACAAAAATAAATCGTTTCACTAAAATACTTACATGACAATATAGTATTTACAAAGGCGAGCTTATCCCTTAGAGAGTGTATTATATTATAGTACTGCGATTAAATTCGTATAATGATCGTGTGTGTGTCGCCGGCCTAAAGGAAGCGTCATGTTTCAAAACACGCTTGGTATTGCCAGGTGCAATTAACAAGTGGATAACAATCTCTTTATTTACGTGGCAACATTAACAATGTTATGTGTTAGTTAATTATAGTAGATTACAACTAGTTTAAATACTCGTTAATTAACATTCGAATTTAAAAATGGAAGTAGGCAATTGCGGGCCGAGTATTGAATTAAACGGACGAACTTGCGAGTCCGTTTAAAAATACGAAGCCCGCAATAGCTGTTCCTGCCGAGGCAAATATAGTGCTTTTCTCAAAAATCGCAAGAAAAAAATTGTGTTGGAGTCAAATCTTCATCGCTTGAACTCATTTTTTGAATTGCATACAAACAGAAACTTCATGTGAAAAAACCATGACTCCTTACCGCCTTTTTGTTTATGACAAGGAGTTAAACGCAATTCTTGTTTTTAAAAAGACAAGCTATTCCAGGCACAAATAAAAAAGTTATGTTTCGAGTAAAATTTGGATGTTGACTTGTGCCCTCATTTTATTATGGCCCTTTTCACTTTTTAAAAAGTTACAAGGTAGATAGTAATGGATTTTGTATGGAACATTGCGGGCTTGTGTATAGCGAGCACGCAACGTTTTTTTTTTTAAATTTGAGAACTGTCAGTAAACTATGTACTTCGCGTTTCAATATGTAGATAGGAATGTCAACATTTCCGGACATTTTTAAGAAAAAACTGTTTGAACATTTAACATTATTTAGAATTAATTAACAAGTTTTTAGAGATGTTTGTAATTCTGTAGCTCTGCCTACCCCACTCTGGGAACGAAGGCGTGAGAGTATGTATGTATGTAGAATTAATTATTTAGAAGTAATTATTTGTCTTTGTGGACATTTCTTAGATTTTAGTGTTAAACCTGTTTTACTACGTTTTTTTTACTTCACTTGTGTATAATATTTAGTTTAAATCCTGTCAATCGATTTTAATTCCACTTCCTGTTATTGGAATTCGTTTAAATTTTAAATATATTATGTAAATGACGATCCATAATGTGGTGTGGAGTTCATTCGAAAATTCGATGATGGAGTCGGAAGGCGGCTACAGTAGGCCTAGCAAAGATCCAAGCGACGTTAGAGTTTTTCCATTCCATCGAGTTGAAATGTATGGATGACGTGGTTTATCTCAAAGAATCGCCTATAAAGCTAGCAAAGAGCCAAAGGGTACGCGTTAGAATGGAATATCGAAACGCCCAAAGTAGCGATCAGTGCTGTCACAATGTTAAAACCCATACATAT
This sequence comes from Acleris literana, assembly GCA_946894065.1. Classification (NCBI taxonomy): domain Eukaryota; kingdom Metazoa; phylum Arthropoda; class Insecta; order Lepidoptera; family Tortricidae; genus Acleris; species Acleris literana. The sequence continues at coordinate 974,703 of OX335693.1, read as the reverse complement.
GTCTAGCAAAGTGCCACTTAGCGTTTTCCATTCCATCAACACTGCCCTCCTTAGAAAAAAGGGCGTATGTCTCATAGAACTGCGCATGTATTAGTGACCTTATTTCTTTATTATTAAGGTTAAATTTACTTTGACTAACAAGTTGCTCATGCGTCCTTTTTATTTAGGAGGGCAGAACATGAAATGTATGCGATGACAAGTTGGTCTTCTTGTGCGTTTCGATATGCTTCGGGAATATGGATATGGTTATAATATAATCATAGAACGTAATATTTACAGAATTCAACATTAATACAATTAAAAATTAAAACTAAACGTATCTAAATTAAAATTAAAATAAGCTACTCAAATATTGAACAACATACAATGAAGCATATCGAAACGCACCAAGCGAACAGTGCTGTCAATGTCTAGCAAAGAGCCATTTTTGACAAACATTCTTTTCCATATTCCACAGTTGATTAACGCTAATGTTCTCTCACGGAATTGGGCTCACGCCTAGAAGCCATTCCATTGGAATTTGTTTAAAATGGCGATTTTTAGTCAGCTGTGAGGGAGGATTACTTGTGTTAAATCAAGTTTTTTATGTATTCCTTGCGACTTTTTTGGCTGCTAACTATTGAAATGGTTGACTAAAGCTGCAGCAAAACTTCTTAGCAGTCGTCTCCTCTCGGGAAGCGCTGGTGGATATTTGACGTGAAAAAGTTCCCGTGCGGCTACTTACTGAGTAAAACTCTTGAGATGAACAAGGGTAATTATTTTAGAAGTAAGTAAAGGAATGATGCGAGCTACGTTATTAACATATTACACTACTAGGTACTTACCTACATTGATTTGATAAGTAAGTAAATAAACACGTATTTCATAGATGGTATTTTTTCAGGTCCTATTTATTTACCATAGGATGTGGCAACAGCAAATAGATGTCTTGAAGCACCCAGTAAACTAGTAATGCCAGCCCTCAACCAGCCATTAAAATATGAATTCGGTTACCCAAACAAGAAGTGTGTGGACGAATGCTAAGCACAAGTGAGTGGTGGTTTTCCCTAGACGGCATCTTTCTTTATAAATGCACCTCTCTGTTCTCCTTCATATGCCTATAATGAATATAATGATAATAATATGAAGTAAAAATAAAACATACTTAAGTAGGTATTCATTGCTTTTGTGTCTCGTAACAATATTAAAGTTGGGGCCTCCTAGTAATGTTTAATGTTTATTTGGGCACAAACAGTACAAGTAAAGATAAATTATTACAGAAAAACTTACATAAAACATTGACCAGTGAAGTTGCCACAATTAACAAATACAGTACAGAGTACCTAATTATTATAAAACCTATCTAAGTGTAATATGATAATTGTTTACATCGTGGCAGGATCAATACGAATTATGATAAAATATGAGCTAAAAACTAGAGATGCGCGGAATACTGGTTTCACCGAATAGCCGAATACCGAATACTATTCGGTTTAATTCTTACTGAACCAGATATTCGGCCGAATTATTCGGTTTACCATTTCATTGTTTCGCCGCGTAAACTGTTATAACATGTAGGTACGCTACGTGTCGCTGCTGGCTAGATGACTAGCGAGCCGTAGCTCACCGCTTGCCTAACTATAGGTTAAGAAATAAATATGTTGACTTGAGGTTTCAAAATAAACGTTGATTTGAAGTTTAATTGCTTTATTTTCTTAGCTTTATTCAACATATTCTTCATAGGATTTCTTTGACTTATAATATAATAGCCAAGTCGTATAGCGAAGAAAATAGAAATACTTATACTGAATATATTTGGCACAAAAACCGAATAATTCGGCTGAATACAAATAGTGAAAAAGATGCCGAATACGCCGAATACCGAATACCAAACGAATATTAGGCGCATCTCTACTAAAAACTCTCACTGACACTGCAAAAATTAAAGCGGTTACTTCAAACGCTATAACTACTTGGAGCAAATTTTACTCTCCCTCATAACATTGTGTTTTTACCCGTGTGGTACAGCACGCCCAGTGCCCACACACATACTCACTCACACATGCATACATGCTTACACAAACACACACACTAACGCATCACAAGGCACTTTTTTCCTTCTTCAATTAAATGTTTTATTTTTTATTTATTCCTTTAAGCGTGACCTTTTTATTGTACTTTCTATTTACCAAGTTAACTGTATCCACTGAGCATGAAAAACAAATTTTGTATCAATAAATGCATACCTTAATAAAAATCATTCGACTCAGAAACTTTAATATTCATGCAAATCACATAAATATTTATCTTTACCTCCTAGCTCTACCAGCTAAGTTGATATTGTTAACCTTCAATTTTGGTTTGGTAGTTAGTGAGCTTGCCTATGAATTATGACAATACTATACATAGTATTGTATACTATGTATTGTCATAATTTAGTAGTATACCATGCACTGTACGGTCGAGTTCAAAAATATATGAGCATTTCCAAGGCTTCAAAAATAAACGTACATAGAGAGGGACATATACATCTGAACAGACTTGGCAATCAAATCTATGTACACATATCACCTGTCATATTAATCTGAACATGCATCTCAATAATATTATCTAAGTAACGGAAAACTAATAAATATCTGTACTAATTATTTTTCAAAATTATTTAGCCAAGTGAAAGTACATAAATATCTAAGCAAGTCTTTTTTCAAATATTAAAAAACATATAGTGGCATAAAAAAATGTTTTATACAGTCGAGTTCATAAATATGTGTACACTCTGGTACCTTGTCTATTTAATGTCATGTTTAAACTGCCATATATGAATTGTCACAGTGCAGCGATTAAAGTGACAAGGTACTGAAATGTACACATATTTATGAACTCGACTGTACTAAAGTGCACATATTTTATGAACTTTTTATACCATTTTTTGAACCATTAAAATAATGAAACGAAGACTTACAATAAGAATGCATGGATGTTACGTCGCGTTCATAAATATGTGTACAGTTTAGCACCTTGTCACTTTAATCGCTGTGAAAATTCATATATGGCTGTTTAAACGTGACATTAAATAGACAAGGTACCAGAGTGTACACATGTAAATTTAATGCAATGCATACGAACACGATTTGTGTATGAACTCGATGTGTTATGTTTGTTTAGCTATTTATGAACTTCTACTTGTTCACATAAAGTTGGAATACGTTAGTACAGATATTTTTGAGCCACTAAATGCTTATAAATATTTGAAAAAACACTTGTTAAGATATTTATGCACTTTCACTTGGTTAAATAATTTAAAAAAATATTATTACAGATATTTATTAGTTTTCCGTTACTTAGATATTATTGAGAGGCTTGTTCAGATTAATATGATAGGTGATATGTGTACATATATTCAATCGACAAGTCTGTTCAGATGTTTATGTACATTTCTATGTACATTTATTTTTGAAGCCTTGGAAATGCTCATATATTTATGAACTCAACTGTAATATAAATTTTGTGTTCAAGGTGATCCAGAATACACACAGAGACCGTGGATAATGATGCTGATTTCAAGGAAGGACCATAGAGTGGTGATTCAGCGTTGATGAAATCCTATTTATTCGAGATGCTTGCTAGAGGCACATCCAGTATTAGCACCATAGTGACATATATGTGTATATTATGTATATTGCATATCGCAAAATATGGTGTTGAATTTTACTCATTACACTGATGATAAGTCAAGTCTCTACTTTACATCGTCATAAGGCAAAAAGTTGAGGATGATGTCAAGTTGCCTTTCGGATAATAACAATTATTAAAGATGCTTTTTAGGAAATTAAAAGACTTTAAATAATGACTATTGATTTATTTTCTTCCTTATCATGTCATAATGAAATGAAATCAGTTGTCTGGATAAAGTTACTTTGACTATATTAAACTAGTAAGTATAAGTAAGTTGTTTTAAAAGAACTGCCATGAGGACCCAAAACCTGTATTAATTTAACTCACATCACATGTATAAGTAGTTTCATTCAATCTATTAATTCATAGCAGCTCTTGTGAACTGACGTATAAGGCCATAATCCAGGATTCATTAATTTATTTACCTTTAATTATTAACCTTTTCAACACCACAGTCGGCTCTGGCCGTCAACTAAAAGTCGTGCCACTGACGCCACGTCGGCTACAGCCGACAAGAGTTCAAGATTAAAAGAGGCTTTATTTGGTAGCAATAAGGTGTAATTTGCATAGCATAGCAAACATGTTTGGCGTGTGTGTGGCACATTTTGTATTCGACGTATGGCGTTCAAAAGGTTAAACGTACAGTAAGTAAGTATAATGCACTAAAGGGCGCTTTCCCTGAAAAGTGTACCCAATTAAGGACAAAAATTAAGGAACTTTAACTTTGTCAGTTTTGTGACAAAAATTAGCTATACATTGACGGCCGCGATATATGGCCAATTCTCGTCACAAAACTGGGTTATTCCCACCTGTTACCACCAATAGGTATGTTACCACTGGTAACAGCTGGGAATTATTTTCTCATCTTTTACCACAAAAGTACTCAGTGGTAACAACAGGGAATCATTTTCCCATTTGTTACCAATAAAATATTTGGTGATAACTACTGGAAATGCCCTAAAACGTCTACAATTCATGTTATACAAACATTTTAAATTTAAATCAATCAATCATTTATTGTGTTGTCACATAGAGGCACATACATTGAAAAGAAAGGTGTTGTTATTCTAGATTAGTCAGTTCATGGACATGGACGCCCTAAAAGGGCACTACAATATTAAGGTACTTAAAAGCAGTATAATAACAAAGAATATAAACAATTCAATTAATAAACAAGTAAAAGCACTAACACACCAATTGACCTAATCCCAAACTAAGCTCTAGGCTTGTACTATGGGTACTAGACAATGATATAAATACTTATATAGAGAAATATATTATACTTAAATGCATAGAAAACATCCATGACTCGGGAACAAATATTCATGCTCATAACACAAATATTTGCCCTTACCGGGATTTGAACCCAGGGCCGCTAGCTTTGTAGGCAGGGTCACTACCAACTAGGCTAACGTGTTGTCAAGACAGTGGTTGCCAGATTAGGAATGCTTGCGTTTTCCCCATTAATTTAGCTAAAATTCAAATAGTTTAAACAAGGTTTAAACTAATGTTATTAATTAATCTCTGTTCTATTCATACAAGTAATCTTTAGCACAATCTGTCACAACTCATAATACGATTTAGTATTCTGTTATAAATTTGTTAACTTAATTTAAGTAATTACAATTTTAATTTACATTGTAAAAACAGTTTTTGATAAAAACTTAGGTTTAAATAGTGACATAAGTACTTAAAATTAAAAAAATTACATACATTAAATCATGCCTGTTACTCAGAGAGCTACATTCACATGAACATAAAAAAATACTTAAAACTACACTAATCTGACAAAACGCTATTAGTGAGCATTGTTCCCGAAATGCTGGCGGCATTGCTAGCTTGAATAGCAATTCTTAATCGTGCCAAATATAGGCCAGGATTTTGGTCACGAGTTGCGTCGGCCTGTCTTTAAAAATACGGTGTGCTCGCCGTGCTGCCGTATCGTATCTATATCTCCATCCAAAATTTGGGTTACCTATGTTGTGTATGCATTGACAGACTATTATTATTTATTTATTTTAATGGCGTTTACAAGTTATGTAATTTTGCCAATGTCAAGTATATATAAGCAATTGTACGGTGAATCGTCGTTGTCGTCGGCGTCTTCCAGTCCCAGTCGGCACACCATTGAAGATGGCGGGCATCCACTTCAATGGCTTATTGGCTTGGAGTGTTCTTGACCGCTTGCTCATTCAGAATCAACTTTTCACTGATATTTTATTTGATGCATATTCTTCGTCAGTGTTGGAGGTTACTTCACAAAGTTGCCCTGGATTTGCGAACCAAAATCAACGATAAAGTAATTTACAAAAAATTAAATAAAAAGACAGATGTTTTCAAAATGACAGCTAGACAAGAATCATTGACAGACTTGACTTGACAGTTGATGTCATTCATTACGTTGATTGACGTTTCAGTTAGAAAAATCCATAGATATTTTGCCAACCTACAAATAATTCTGCGTGGAAAACACGACTCCATACTCTAAATGATCTTTGCTAAGAGTTTGCGATGGAATCGTGATGGAATCGCTCAGGCGTTCCGTTTTGAATGAGTAGGTACTTTACTACGAAACTTGTGCGTAATAGGCTCTCTACATTCACGCGCGATCGCGCAAATGCAGTGCAGTCCATTCGCTTAGATAGTGTCGCTACACTCGCACGTACTTGTAGTTATTGCAATACAATACGAATATAATTCGAAGTAAACTGCCAAATTCACTTACGGGTGTTACGCCGCGAGTGAATTTGGCAGTTTACTTCGAATTATATTCCTATTTTATTACAATAACCACGAGCATGTGCGAGTGTAGCGAACGCGTGAAAGTGTGACTGTGGAGGGCGTTCGCGGGTTCGCACCTTGTTTTCGGTATTTTGGCCCGTGTCAAAGGGCCCGCGAACGCGCGAACGAGGCAACAAGGCTCCACATTCCAACTTTTATAAAATATTAGCCCAATACCACTAGAATACCACTAATACTGTATAAAATATTACGAACATTCAATTACGATGAATACTCGTCATCCACCATCTTCGTTTCCTTCATTTCTTTTTAATTCGTTTTTTACTTTTAATTTTTTAATGTAGACCTAGTTACATCGTCGAGCGCGCGAACTATACTGTGAACACTGCGAATGTGGAGCAGTCAGCTAGTGTGTGTAGGTGTCAGCTAGGTACCTAAATTGTACTTATAAAATAAAATACTGCAGAGATTTTATATGTTTTATGTAAAACCTCAAAAGAGCGCAATTCGGACCGGCATTAAGGGGTCAAATAAAGGTAAATTCTTAATTTTATTATAACTAATTAATTGTAACCTTTAGTTTCCTTTAAACGTCGTAATCAAAAAAAACCTACTGTTAATGCAAGAAAAATATACATATTTCATATTTTATTACTTACCTATTCATCATTATAACACGTTTATTTTTTAATATTGAATATTGAAAAACCGTTCTTGATAATTTGTCTGAATGGAACGGAATAGCTGCCGAAACGCCTGTCAAAGAAGAGGCGTTTTTTCTTACTGCAATCGTGTTTCAAGTTGCCAAAGGCAACATTCGATATTGTTTTTATAAATATACGATGCACAAATAATCTTAAATAACGAAACTTAGGTAATAATAGTACAATGTTTTATATTTACAATTGTTTATGTCTTAAAGAACACGCATTTGAAAAAAAAACTTTCATTGAAGTGGGTCCAATAATAATAACATTAATAACAAAATCCATTCCAATCGAATAAAAGCTAAAAAAAACACCTCTTCATAATGTCAAAAATTATCACTGCGCAATTACAAGTCTTACAACGACTTTGTTTACCAATCTTAAATTTTCAGAAAGTTGCTTTTAAAATGAGCTTGTAAAAGCAGACTCGAAAATCAAGCAAAACTTACTAGCAAGGGAGTATTATAAATTCCTATAATAATACGCGACAGACGTTCACTGAAACAGCACCCATACACTTGCTACAGTCACCAAATCTGATTATGGCTTATACAGCCGATCGCACATGAGAGAATAGAGAAGATTTTTTTTTCAATAATGAGTGAATCAAGAGTTTGAAATTGATTTAACACCACCAGACATTTGTGAGAAGGCTGCAATTGCAAATGAGAGTGCTTTGCCAGAAAAATCTATAAATTGACTGCGTTTTTAAAGACACAATCTACAGGTTATGAAAGTAAAAAATCAAAAGTATTAACGGCAGAAGACATGAAAAAGTTTATTAATGATGCTCCAGATCATCTATATCTGGCTACAAGGGTATGATTTCTCTCCTATTTATGATTTTAGTTTATCATAAGGTTAGTAATTCATTTGATTTTATAAGTAAAGTTTGATTCTGTTCGTAGGTTGCACTCATATTTGGGGTTTGTGGAGCCTGCAGGCGTGAGGAACTGGCAATCATTGCACTTAAAGATGTTGAAGTTCACGGAAATATACTACTAATACAAATACCTAACATCGAAACCAAAATACCAAGATCTTTTACCGTTGATGGCCCATTTGCCGAAATTGACAAAAAGTATCAACGTCAATGGACAAAAGTGAGAGATTTTTCCTAAATTACCAAAAAGGTAATGCACAGCACAGGTCATAGGAGTAAATAAATTTGGTAATACGCCCAAGGAAATGCCAACTATTTGAATTTGCCCGATGCTGATCAGTATACAGGACATACGCAGTGCCGTAAATAGGGCGGTGCCACCGGTGCCCAGGCACAGACTGTCCGTAGACTCTGGGGGGCGCAAGAATGGCCAGACCAGGCAGGACTATTATTTTTTCGGTTTGCTCCTGATAAGTTCCCACTGCGCTCCTAGTGCTCGATTCCAACACATACATACCTATATGCCAGTATAATCTAAAACGTCTATTAAATTAGACAAAAAATCGCGCTCATTTTTTTGGCAGCGCACGAGTGAGCTTATTGAAATGACTATATTTATTTGATAAATGTGACCATAGTTCAAGTCTAGGTCTACTTAAAGCTATAGTCGAACTAGATTTAAAAGAGATGTTTCCCAATGTGGTAGTCGCTATAAAGATATTTTTAACAATGCCAGTGACTGTAGCTTCCTGCGAAAGATCATTCAGTAAGCTCAAATTAATAAAAACTTACTTGCGCTCAAGGATTGGCCGAGAAAGTTGGACCGGCCTAGCGATTTTGTCGATTGAACGCGACATAGAACGGTGCCTGTCGTATGAAAAGGTTATCAACGATATCACAATGAAGAAAGCACGAAAAGAAAATCTTTAAAAAAGTTTATGGCTTGCTTTAATAAATCTTTACTATCTGAACTCATTTTATTTGTGGTGTCATTCATTTGTGTAGCTGTGAATAATCTTGCAAATATTTTCGAATAAACGTTTTTTCACCAATTCATACTTAGGCCGCACCCGCACTACTGCTAAACCGCCGCGGTTTTTAACCGCGTGACTCTTTTATCAAGTGTTTTGTAGCCGTAGTGCGGGTGCGGCCTTAAACAATTTATATTATAGTCCATTCGCTTAGTGTCGCTACACTCGCACGTACTTGTGGTCATTGTAATACAATACGAATATAATGCGAAGTAAACTGCCAAATTCACTTACGGGTGTTACGCCGCAAGTGAATTTGGCAGTTTACTGCGAATTATATTCGTATTTTATTTCAATAACCACAAGCATGTGGGAGTGTAGCGACACTATCTAAGCGAATGGACTATATGCGGATTCGGTCACTTACGGCCACTTCCTTTATTGACCACCGTCCAAATTCCTAGTTCGCCCACATCCTTGAACGACCACTTCTCTTTTCGTACATTTCCCAGTTTGTCCACTTCTCTTTTCGTACATTTCCTTGTTCGTCCACTTCTCTTTTCGTACATTTCCTTGTTCGTCCACTTCTCTTTTCGTACATTTCCTTGTTCGTCCACTTCTCTTTTCGTACATTTCCTTGTTCGTAAAGCAAAGTGTCGTAGCAGAATATGGGACACTAACATTTTAATTTTTATAAGGCATCGACACTTGTAAAAGTGGTCGTTCAAGCGAAATGAACGTTCAGGGATGTGGTCATTCAAGGCACGTGTCGTGGCCTTTTTAGTATTATGGTCGTTCGAGCGACATGAACGTTCAGGGATGTGGTCATTCAAGTCACGTGGCCTTTTTAGTATTATGGTCGTTCGAGCGACATGAACGTTCAGGGATGTGGTCATTCAAGGCATGTGGCCTTTTTAGTATTATAGTCGTTCGAGCGACATGGAGGTTCAGGGATGTGGGCATTCCAGGCACGTGGTCGTGCGAGGAAAGTTGCCGTAAGTCACCGAATCCCTATATGCTACCTTCCTTATTCAAAACTCTACCATACCAAGTTCTTATAATTAAATTAATTTATAGTTTACTGAAACTTTGGAGGGTGTTATTTCATTATAAGACCATAGTGGCCCAAAAATTAAATCTTAAGCATCAGGGTGGGCAACGCATTTTCACTAGTGAACTTGCGTTTGAGTTTTAGTGAGTGAGACACAGTGGGTGGTTTAATAGGCGAAGGATCCACTTAATATCAGATGGCTCGTCTGCTTGTTTGCCCAAATCAGTTTTTAAAAAAAATAGATTTTTCTTCCAAAATTTAGATAGGTAATTGATCCACCAACACCGAATTCATTGAGCTTTATTTTATCACTCTGAATGAAATAAAGTAGGCCTATACATAGCATTTCTCTAGGGTACCTATAATATAATATCTTGAAAAAAACAAGGGCACAGTTATAGAAGCTCGCACAGGGCGCAGAAAAGGCTATTTACAGCATTGGGCATACGGAGGACATAGGGACGTCAGCCACCTTACTCGCTGACTCTAGTGGTGATAAAACAAATCTGAATAGACATGGTGGGTAGCGCTCAAATAATGTTGTAGAGGGGATACATTGAAAATTCTAAACAGTCAAAACCATATGTAAATTTGGAACACAACAGGGCCTAATACTGACTCATGTGCAAACCGGACTGGACCAAGTGCATCTAATTGTTTAAAATATAACAAAAGATGTTGTAGATCACATTTATAATTTCTTAAGCATTAATCAATGTTTTTTATTTAATATAAGGTGAGTTGGGGCTACACCTACAGGGCTATTGTAACTTTTCATACTAATTTTAAAAGTAGAACATGTTTTAGTATGAAAAGTTACAATATGCCCGTAGATGCAATAGCCCCGACTCACCTTAAGTGTAGTTATTATTGAATTATTGGTATCAACCTTTTTTCTTTTAAGATTTATTTTTACAAAAGTGGACATTGTAATATTTAAAAAAACAGTATTATTGTACTTCCTAAATATGAAATAACTTTTAGATGATAAAAATATGTTTATGAGATCTTACTTATTAAGATCCTACCTCTAACAGTTTACTTATAATATAAATAATTAGGTCGGGTTATGAAAACAGTTTCTACAAAATATGACTTTTATTAAATTTGTGCATAAATCAACAGAAAAATAGGAACAATAAATTACTCAACTTAACTACTTAACAAAATTGTTTTTTTATATAATTGTGCTATTAAAACATTTTTATATAATTGTGCTGTAAAAAATTGTTACTTTTGCCCTGTTTTATTCTTGTTAACACTAATCAAAATCAAACAGTACAGTACTCTTCCATGTTTTCCCCGAGCAGATTACTTCGTCAATCTGCATAAATGTGGCCAGAAGCACTCAACATTTCTTTAACATTCCTCAAGTCCTTGTTGCGCTCATGCAACTCGGCCACTTTTGGGGTAGCGAGTGCGGCGACTGTACTAAGAGCGGCGACTGTACTAAGAGCGGCGACTGTACTGAGAGCGGCGGTGTAACGGGGGAGGGCTACATGGACAGGTCGGGTTGAGGGCCTGCAGCGTAGACGGGCCGGGCGTGAGGGCTGGGATACTGGACGGTACGTGCGCGGACCCCGAACGCGTTGGACGGGCCGGGCACGGACTCATGAAAAACGACCAAAGGAGTGGCAATTTACTTTTTCACTTGATACATAAGCATTTCAAATATTTACATATTTAAATTTATAATTCTGTATATCAACTGTCAAAAGGACCCCTGTATGTCATTTCTTTCGTTGACGTGTCTAGTAGAGCAAAGCATAGACAATTAACAAAGTTTTTTCATTTTCAATGGAAAAAATGCCAACGTAACGGGAAAAACGAATGGAAAAGGCGATTCGATATTCCATTCCATCCGCGGGCTCTTTGCTGGCTTCGTTTACGCTTAGGCGTTGAATTCGTTAGAGACGAAAACGCCTGGTAGCGATGGGCTCTTTGCTAGGCCTACAGGATACCTACCTGCAGTAGGTACTTAGGCAAATTAGACAACAAAAGACATCTCAATAATCAGCTGATTGTGCAAAAAATACAGACCGCAAAAAGGGCTTGTTTTAAAAAATGAACTTAAAAACCCATTTCATTTCACTCATAATCTGATAATGGACCCGATTCTACGTACACGTCGCTTAAATAGCTTAAAACTAAATTGTCTAATTTTTAGACACAGTTTAGATGGCAGATTTAACAAGTGCTATTCCAGAATATCAATATAATATTGAATAGGACCGCCTAAAATAAGAAGCGTCAGATTCAAATTAGCACTGTCATTTGATTATGACAGCTGCTCGTAGAATAGCAAAGTGTTTTAGCGACACCTAAATAAAATTAGGAAGTTTAGAGGCCACTGTAGAATCGGGTCCAATGTTTGGATTGTTACTATGTTGTATAATCTGAAATCTCCTGCCAAAATTATCGAAAAAAAGCTTTCAACGTCGATTATCAGTTTTTAAAGAAACTTTTAAGCCCAAAAGACTTAACCAAAGTTGTTTAGCGTAAAAAATAAACTTTACCTTTTATCATAACCCTTAAAGTTAATCTTGACACTTTATCAATAAAACAAACAACTTTATCGACTGTTCGACACGTCCCGACACTAATGTCAATATTGACAGCGGCTGTCACGACGCTGTCAAAAATACAAGATGGCGCATGTAGCGATAAGGATTTTATTGATAATCTTTATCTTTACATACACTCGTGGACAAATAATACGGGTCGGAGTGCGTTTTTCATACTAAAGAGGCTACTTCGAAGCCTTGGTTCCTCGCCGGAGGATGCTTGTAGTGAAATCTGATGATGGATACCCCGAGCATCGATACAGGACTTCGAGAGTGCCTAGGATACCCAACTGATTGAATCTGTGGTTAACGCCGGCATCGTGCATGTTCAGGAAAACATCTAAAATTGCAATAAAATGTAAGGAAATCCAAACGCTGACCCAAACTCTCTCGCTGTGATGTTATCTGATTGTGCGATCAGTTAGGTAACTTAAGAACTTTTGACAACCTCTATTGAACCTCGGAGTATCCACCATTAAACCTCACTCAAAACAACACCTGCCGAGGAACCAGGGCTTCGAAATAGCCTCGTTTGTATGAAAAACGCACACTGACCCGAATTATTTGACCGCGAGTCTAGTATAAAACCCAGTCGCTTCCCGCCGTCTGTCCGTCTGTATACGCTTATATCTTTCAAACTACGCAACGGATTTTAATGCGGTATACATCAATACATAGAGTGATTCAAGAGGAAGGTTTTTATGTAATAATACATTCTGGATTAAGTACGGGTGTTACAGAAAAATCATATAAACCGAAGCGAAGCGAGAGCGGGTCGTTAGTTGTACATATATGTGTATGACATTTTGTGAGCGACCAATTTTTAACCGACTTCAAAAAAGGAGGTTATACGTTCCACTGTATGTTTTTTTTTTTTTTTTATGTATGTTCACCGATTACTCCGTCAATTGACGACCGATTTCAAAATTTTTTTTTTGGTTTGATAGAGTATACTTCCGAGGTGGTCCCATTGTCACCAAATCTATATCTGATGAGGGGATCAGTGAGGAATTGAGGGAACTCCTCAAATATTGTAGGCAAACATATAGCGATTTTAGTATTTTTAGTAACAAGTCCAGCATTTGCATTCAGTAAGTATTTGGTGTAGTGGAACTGATGATGAAGACCACAGATGGCCACCGGAACTCCTCAATGGTACCGATTTCAAGGGTGGCGATAAGATATCTTGATTAAGATAGTTGAGCGACTACCTACAACGAATAATATTTACTTGTTGAAATATGACTATGACTTTCCCGCGGCGTTGCTTGCGGCGCGCTTGATATAAGTTAAAGTTTCATTTCAACTAAGAAGTGGGACTACGTAGCAGCGTATTATGATCACTAAAAAGTATAAAATAAAATAAATGTTTTAAAAAACAAAAAACCGCCTTCAAAAACGCAAAAAATAACTTCTTTAAAATTAGAGGCACCTAATAGGTTAGTCCAACTGAAGTCGGCGACCACAACATTTTCAACAAAAAGCCGACATCAGTTGGACTAACCTATTAGGTGCCTCTAATTTTAAAGAAGTTATTTTTTGCGTTTTTGAAGGCGGTTTTTTGTTTTTTAAAACATTTATTGAACGGCAGATTAGGCCCAGGATGCGTGCGCGTAGACGTGACGTAAGCGTATGCTTTCCACTGCGGTGTATAGTATGAATTCTCTTACGACATGTCACTATGCAACGCAGTGGAAAGCGCACGCGCACGCATCCGGTGTGGCTGGGCCTTTAGACAGGCAGAATACACACGTTTGAGTGAAGTTGTACACTGAAAGAACATGTCAAATCAACTTAGTAACTTTTTAAGTAGGTAATCAATCAATATTTGAAAGTTAGGAACTTTGTAATTTCGTACGATATGTTCGTGTAAGGTATTTTAACGTACAAAATAAAAGTTATATTCGATTTTAATCTGTAATTGAGTGGTAAGTAATACGGCACATTGCTAGCTCTACATTTTGCGTTGTGTTAGTTTCGCCATGTCCGTCCGTCCGTCTGTCCGCTGTCTGGCTCTGAGACTTGGGTACTACAAAGCTGTAAATTTGTCATATAAATTTAAAAAAAAAAATACATCTAAAGCAAAGGTTATTTTTAGGGTTCCGTACAAAAAAAATAAAAAACGGAACCCTTATAGAATTACTCGTGCGTCTGTCTGTCTGTCCGTCTGTCACAGCCAATTTGCTCCGAAACTACTGGACCGATTGAGTTGAAATTTGGTGCACATATGTAAAATGATGACCCAAACACGGATGTGCAATGTAAATAAATATTGTTTTTAAATAAGGGTCATTTTCGGGGGACAAATTAGTAAATTAAAAAAAAAAAGTTTTGCACACCTTACTGTGTTACATATCAAATGAAGGGGCTTGTTATGATAATATCAAATAGTTTTGATTTTATTCATGAAAGAAAACGAAAATTGAACTTTCCTCCCCTAGATCTCCGAAACTACTGAGATTAAAATTTTGAAAAAAATACAAAATATAGTTCTTTGCTTGTATATTGCAGGAAAACCTATAAGAATTATATGAAAAAAAAAAACGTTTGTGCGGAACCCTCTCCACGCGAATTCAATTCGCACTTGGCCGGTTTTAACATTATAAACGTCGAATGAGGTATGATTGGATAGCTCTTTTTAGATTTGGGGGGTCATTTAAGAAAATTAAATATTGAACTAGAAAAGTGTATTTTTGCTAGACTTGCGTGTATGTACACTTCACATGTACCTATAATATTTAATACGTATTGCATGTTACATCAAAGCCATGAATTATTAAAATGTCAACCATAAAACTACACGCGTATATTTCGTCGGAAACACTTGCATCGGAAATCAATACTATCCGGAGGGACGGCGAAAGAATTCGGTTTCGGATTTCTGGAATCCATCAGTGAGATGGGTA
Source organism: Acleris literana (assembly GCA_946894065.1). Taxonomy (NCBI): domain Eukaryota; kingdom Metazoa; phylum Arthropoda; class Insecta; order Lepidoptera; family Tortricidae; genus Acleris; species Acleris literana. Next base: position 959,225 of record OX335693.1, on the reverse strand, counting down.
AGCTGTCAGGTGGAGCGATTTGATTTCTACCTGTTCGTGTGTGATGCTGATAAAGAAATGATTGAATATCCTTTTCTCTTCTTTCCGGAATGTGTGTCCAACGCGAATCCAACAACGGTAGAGGTAGATTATGTTCCTGGACGGTTATTTATGGGTTTTCTAATTTTCCTTTTTACACTTTATTAATGTCACACAAGCATTGAAATGATCTATTTCGTTCCTATTAAACTATTAGTTCTTTCCAAGCTTGTATTAAAATTTGTAATAAGTTTGTTTTGGTTTAGGTTTGGTCAAATCTTGCAGCAAATTGTGAACCATTTTCCGCTATCTTAATTGGCGGGAATTTGGAATAGTAGATTATTCAACAAGGGACTAAAACAAGCCATAATGACACCAGATATTTAGCCACGCGGGCGATCGAGCGAGCGAGAGTGGCTATAGTTCGAATGTCATTATGGTTGTTTAGTCACTCTCTCACTCTCGCGTTAAACACTCTACTTTTCATTTTGAATGCGAGGAAAAATAACGACGTTCTATACAAAATTACAATATTTAACAAATATGTAACAAAGTTTCTGACAAAGGGGTTTGGGTAAAAGTGTTGTCATTTGTAAAAGTCATATATTTTCAAGGTGGGTCAATTATTCAAAATAAACATATTTTGTTATATAATGTAATACTCTTAAGTGCATCGGAGCCGAGATATTTAAATATTCATACCTTTAGTACACTTTTAGTATCAAAACTGAATACTTAAATCTTTAATGTCTCGGCTCCGATATTATTAAACGCCATAAATTATATATATCTATGTGTATTTCGAGGTCCTCTAAATAACTATGTAAAAATCATCCGTGGCCTCTAAAAAAAAAATGACAATATACTTCAAACAAATTTACCCAATGCCCTTGTTTCGCAGTTGTTAGTTCTTTGTTAAGTGACACTTTAAATGCTTGCATATTTAGCCAACAAATACAAACCTGAAAACTATTTGGAACATGCCTAATAAAATAAAATTATCTTTAATATATTTAAATAGATTCATATTCGTAATCATTAATCATGTTTCACGAAATTAATCTTTTTTTTTATAATTTTGCACAGTTGTCATTTTGAGGTTATTTCCACGGCCTAAAAATGGTCCATACACAATCACTGAAAATGGCGATAATGCTCCATTCACAAACACCGTGATTGGCTGTCTAAGGACTTTAAGGGTTTCCAAAGTAAATCAAAAAGAAAAAGTACTTTAGTACCTAGGGAGTAAAGTGTCGTTTTAATACAACAACACCTTCAGGATGCTGATGAAACTGCCGAAGCACTGTAGTGCGTCCGGCATGTTCGCCGAGAGACATACCGACGATTTTTACGCCATCAGGCGGAAGAGGGTCGCCTCTCTACTAAAACGAGTGCGGAGCAGCGGGAACAGCCTCCTGAAGGAGTTGGCAGAACGTCTCGACTGCCCGTTTATCAAATTTTGTATTGACCTTGTTACAGGCTGAAATAAGTAAGTGTCCTTTTTGGGAGCCCTTTTTTTCCCATAATTTTATTAGTCATAGTCATTGTTGACATAATTATTGATAGTCATAATTTTTTATATCGCTGAAACTATAAACTTTTCAGAAGTTCTAAAATATCTAACGTGTAGATGGGGCTAGGTTGGGTTAGGTTTGATTTATGAAAATCCTGAAAAAGTAACAGTTTCTTTAAAATGAAAAAAAAAACATTGTGACTTGCGATGATTATGACATAAAGCACATTGTGACTAAAAATAATTATGGCTGACAATATAGACCCCTCCTTTTTATATGTGTGTATGATTTTTCTTTTTCTTTTTCCATGTCATTTTGGGTATTTCACTATATGTAAGGCTAATAATTAGTTATTAAGTTATAATGTTACTAACAAAATATGGATCAGTTTTGAGGCCTGAAATAAATTATTTTTATTTATTTATTTATTTATTTAGTCCGCCAATACAAGGCTATAACAATTTCATATGTAAACTCGATGACAATGCAATATTAAAGCAACAAAGTAGCTCGCAGTACCTTTTTAAAAATCACGAGGAATATAAATTCGCGCGAATTTGCGATAATCGCAGCGTATTCGCGTTGTATTAGGACGACGCCTTAAGCATCTTGTCTATGGTATCTATTCGGGGTGAATTACATAATATTTATTATGTTTTTAAACAAGGACCCAGTGGTCAAGGCGTGCCCGAGTGTTACACTATTAGTACGGAGCACGAAGTGTCTCTGAGCCGGGGCAAATTAACTTTCTATACAAACAGTGTTGACGCTGGCGGCTCGATCGATAAGTCAATATTTGAAGAGCTAGCGGTGGGAAGAGGTGATTAAATCGATACTTTGCTTATCGATATTGGGACTAGTAGCTTGTGTTAAGTTAAATAATTAAAAGTCAGCACGCAACCAATAAATGCGGCAATTTTGTGCCTATTTAGTTCACATTTTTCACCTGCAGGTTTTTTTGGATTTTTTATTAATGGAATTATTAAACTTTTAGAATCGTACCCCATATATGTGTTCGTTAACTCCTTATCTAGAATTCAGTATCGACATATTTCTATTTAAACTAAAAAAAAAACCTATAACTAACTACCTACGACACGTTAGCCTAGGTAGGTCACCTGTCTATGAAGCTAGCGGCCCCATATATTTTCTTTATATAAGTACGTATTCGTCTAGTACCTATTCTCCAAGCCTAGAGCTTAGTTTGGGACTAATAATTTATGTGAGATTGTTCTATGTTTTTTTAATCAAACCTATCAGTCGAGATACATCCAATATTCCCTAAGTCCTTCTCTTTAAAAACTATTAATCAAATATATCGATATCGACATTCCTGTTGTGTTTTCCCATCCCTAATCGTGAGAAGAGCCAATAAGCGCGACGTGACACCGGCATTAACACGCAGCGACAACTCTATACTCTATGCTCTTTATTTTTTAAACTCAGAAGCAAAGGGTCGTTGATTCTTAAGTCTATTTAGTACTTAATATATTTCATTATAAGGTTGATTATAGAGTGAAAATAAAAGGTCCTGTTTTTGGAATGTTGAGGACAGTTTTGTTGTCTGTGGTATTTAAATGACTACTTAGCATATTTGGGAATACTTTGTGTGATATTTATTTATTAACTAACTTTTTAAGTTCGGTGTGCTTTCAGACTTTAATAACATTTTATCTGACTATCCGTTGACATAAGATAAATACAAATATCAGTTGGCAACTTAAAAAATATCATACAGTGTAATGGCTCTAATGTTGGGCACTTTTTTTAGTTAGTATGGCGAATATTTGTTCCCGAGTCATGGATGTTTTCTATTAGTAGGAGATCCGAATAGGAGACGATTTGCACCGGGCTGTTTATTCTATAAAAAGTATTTTATACCGAATTTGATATGCTAAGTAATATATGGCGAATAGGTAGGCTGAAAATTTTCAGTCCAGTATATAATTTTTTTTTTTTTTTAAATTAACTTCGTTTTAAAAAATTGCTATAGCTTGTTTAATAGACAAATTACATAACAATCGAAAGTAAGCCTATAGAATATGCAAACGTTAGTTTGACTATTTTTTTCCCGTCAAACTATTGGGTAGGCAGGTATAAACAGGTAAGTCGGTACTAATAATTTGCACCAAACCTAACGTTTGCATATTCTATAGACTTCATAATTTCGATTAGTATGTAATTTGTCTATTAAACAAACATTTGCAATTAAAAAAAAAGTTCATTTTTAATATTTTTTTAAAGATATAAGTACTGGACTGAAATTTTTCAGCCTAACTATTCGCCACATATTATTTAGCGTATCAAATTTCATATAAAATACCTTTCATCGAATAAACAGCCCGGTGCAAATCGTCTCCTATTCGGATCTTAGACCATATGTATTTAAGTATACAGTGTGTTAGCAGCACCCGGGCTTTTTTTAAATGAGGTTAATATAACGTATATCTGTAACGTAACCATGATTAATTTAATTAATAAACACATTAGTTAACTTTCTAACAAAATTTTAATCGCCAGCGATGTAAACCACAGAAATTTGAGAAGTGTTAAACGACAGTCGACGGATACTTTGATTATTATGATTGGCCCCCGTACCACGACATGCCTTGTACTAAGCAACAGCGATACTGATAACGATGAACACGCAGCACATGCACTACATTAAAAATGGACAGTATCAAAGAAAATTAATTGTGAAGTTATATTAATTATTTTTTAATTGATAATACTTGCAAACAATTGCTAAAGCAACATATTATCGGCAGTTTTAATAAAAGCCCGCATGCCGGTACCACACTGTATATTTCTCTATATAAGTATTTATATCGTTGTCTAGTACCCATAGTACAAGCCTAGAGCTTAGTTTGGGACTAGGTCAATTGGTGTGACATTGTCCCCTGATATTCATTTATTTATTAGTTAATTCTTAAGCGCGAAATGCACTGGCAATAATGCAGAACTTGATCGTTGTCTTTACCTCTTCAGCTCTAGAGGAAGAAGCACAATCTTGCTATCTTTTTCTAACTTAAAAGTTAAAGAAAGGCAGCAGTCAATAACTTCTGCAATTATTATTGCTAGTCTAAAACTCGCTTTAGTTCAAAGATCATACGGTTATAAATTGATTGTTGCAAAACAAATTATTAACCCTTATTTTGTGTGTTTTGCCTCGTGTGGTTGCCGAGTTAGAATAGTGCCACTCCATGTCTTCCCGTGGATGTCGTAAGAGACGACTAAGGGAATAAAGGCTTGTAGTACTGTTAGGCGATGGGCTTGCAACCTGTCACTAATACGCTGGTAAACATCTTAGCCTATTTGTGCAAATTGTGGTTATAGAATTATCAACAAGTTTTTAGAGATGTTTGTAATTCTGTAGCTCTGCCTGCCCCACTCTGGGAACGAAGGCGTGAGATTATGTATGTATTTTGTGTAAAATAAGAACTGAGTGTCCATCATTGTTCCTTGTCTATTACTGGTTCCACCCTATTTACACAATTTAAAAACGTAATTTTTACTGATAAGTCACTGCCAACGCAGTGATTGGCAAAATTAGAAAAATATTGTCTAGTATATTTTCGATTTAGGAAACTTTCCCATTGAATTATTTACAGAATTGTTCGTAATAAATTGCCTTAAAATTAGACTTCACGGTGCTTGTATTAGATCGAATTTCAATTGATGCGATGCAATGATATTTTATATTAAGATACGTCATCTGCGCGCAAAAGCGTTCCTCGAAAAGGAAGGTAATGCCTTACTATCGTTCAGTCGCGCCGTGGCCGCTGACACGCACGCGTCAAAAACAGTAAAATTTTATTACCGAAATGCAACAAATATAAGTCATAAAAAATGCCGTCTTATGTTTTTCGAGGCTGCCGAAATTATACTGTACCTATAAAAGGAAGAAGGGATGTCTCATTTCATTCGTAAGTACCGTAAATATTTTTTACATTTTGTTTTACATCGCCATACTTTGTTTAATTTGCACCGGTGGCGTCACTGTCACCTGTGAATCATGAGATACACAATTACATATCGCATGAGTGCGATAAAGACGGGTAGCTATATGGCAGCCATGAGAGGGCACGCCGCGTCATTCGGGTACGCAATTTGAAACACCTATTTATCTCTTTCTAACAATAGCGTTCGCTACGAATTGCCGTCTTTGTCTGTAGAAATATGGCAAACGTAGCAACTGTCAGTAATTGGCGACGGTTTTCGAATGCGGTTAGTATGAGCATAACGTATCTAAATATAAAATATCATTGACTGTGCGGCGGTACGGAACTCTCAGTTCGCGAGTCCAGCTCGCTCTTCATCGATAGTGGTAAGCATCCCTACCTAACCTTTACAAATATTGATATCGATTTCCCTGGAATCCTGAAAAATAACTAAAATTAAAAACAAATCTCCCAGGTATTTTAAGCTCTGAACTTTTCATTGAACTCCATTGAGCCGTTTCGAAGATTCTAAAAACAGTCATTTCAAAAAACAAAAACCCGCCTTCAAAAAGCAAAAAATAACTTCTTTAAAATGGTAGGTAAATAGGTCAGTCCAACTGAAGTCTGCTTTTGGTTAAAATATTGTTGGACGCCGACTTCAGTTGGACTGACCTATTTACCTACCATTTTAAAGAAGTTATTTTTTGCTTTTTGAAGGCGGGTTTTTGTTTTTTTAAACATTTTTTTATTTTATACTTTTTAGTGATCATAATTATGCTGTTATTCTCCCATTTCTCAAGAAACAATAGAACATTTCAATCTCGCCGCAAGCAACGCCGTGGGAAAGTCATAGTCATATATTTAAACCTAAATATACTTCGTCATAGTCGCTCAACTATCTTAATCGAAATATCTTGTCGCCACCCTCGAAATATATACCGTTTAGGAGTTCCGGTGGCCATCTGTGGTCTTCATCATCAGTTCCACTTCACCAAATAGTGGTTTCCAAGACCAAATACACGAGTTACAATGAAAAATACCAAAATCGCTATAGGTGTGCCTATAAATTTTGAAGAGTTCCGTCGATTCCTCATGGATTCCACCATCAGATCTTCATTTTGAAAAAATGGGACCAATCTGGAAGCACCAGCTTTCAAATAAAAAAAGAATCTTCAAAATCGGTTCACCCAGTCGAAAGTTCCGAGGTAACAAACATTAAAAAAAAAAAAACAGACGAATTGAGAACCTCCTCCTTTTTTTGAAGTCGGTTAAAAATAGGCATCGCGTTAACCGCAGTACGGTCACGGAAGTTAATTTGCTACCCATTTCAAAGAAAATCTGCTTGAAGATGTCATTGTCAATAGAGATGTCAAGTCATTTGTAATTGATAGGAAACTCAACCTTATTGCTGTAAAATGTCAGATTGATTTTGGACCTAAGGTGGATCACAAATTAAATTCCTGGACTGTACCTATTCATTTAAATTTTGGCATTTAAAAAAAAAAACAACCACTTCTATTGAATTTATTGGTAAGTAGGGTGATGGAACCAGTAATGGACAAGGCACCAATAATGGACCTTTGATTCTTATTTTGCAGAAGATAAGGGTTTGTTATTTGTTTTGCAACAATCAATTTAAGACCGGTTGAAATGTGAATTAAGAGTGAAGTGTCCATTACTGGTGCCTGTCAGCTAAAAGTGTCCATCATTGGTGCCGTCACCCTACTTAAAGAGTATTTATACACATACATAATCTCACGCCTTCGTTCCCAGAGTGGGGTAGGCAGAGCTACAGAATGACAAACATCTCTAAAAACTTGTTGATAATTCTATAACCACATTTTGCACAATTAGGCTAAGATGTTTACCAGCGTATTAGTGACAGGTTGCAAGCCCATCGCCTAACAGTACTACAAGCCTTTATTCCCTTAGTCGTCTCTTACGACATCCACGGGAAGACATGGACTGGCACTATTCTAACTCGGCAACCACACGAGGCCACAAGAGTATTTATTTGTGCATTAAAACCGTAAGCCGAACTAAATCCACTATTTTCATTTCCGTGGTACATTTAGATAATTGTGAATCTCCGGTAGGTCGGTAACCTTTTTTTCGACCTAAAAAACATTGACCCTTCCATAGGGATCATAATTTACGATTTTCCTTCGTCTCTAATTGTTTCCCCGGTTTAACGACTTGTTATCGTCGTAAAGCCCACCATACTACAAACCGCCAGTTTTTTGTCAGTGGGACTTTGAATCTACAAGGCAATAAAGTTCAATTAAGTTTGTTCGATAATGACATTTTCAGTATAAGAAAATAGGAAAATAAACCTTATTCTTATTGCAATACAGTTCAAATTAAATTGCCTTGATTATTTACAACCTATCGCACATTGGGCCTTACGAGGTTAAATAAATAATTCTGATCTACCTGCGGGGGGCAAAGCAATCAGAATGAATAATAAAAGGTGATTGTTAATATTTTAATTATGGTACCCATGTAATTAACTATGATATACATTTAGTAGGATCTGAACTGCCAGTATTTTATTTTATTTTATTTATTTGGGGCATCGACAGAAATTAAAAAAAAAACAAATGAAACATGATACAAAACAGTAAGCCAACAAAAGATATCCACAAAAGTACAGATTATTGAAACAAAAGCAACAATTTTAATATACTTTTGTAACTCATATCAAATTATAGAAAAATATATCAAACTCATATTATATAAACAAAAGTTACATATGTGTTGTTTTAAGATGATTGGAAATATTATCTTAATTCATTAAAATACTAGAAACTTACGCATTTAAAATTCGTATAAAATCAGCTGAATTAATTGTACATGCATGTATTATTTTATTGTGAAATTTAAAAACAAGTAAATGCTCTTGCTGAAATGCTCGCACCCACCTCAACTATTCTATGTTTGGCCTAGTGGTTGACTGGTAGAGTATGCCTTAAGGCTTGTACTTTCTTTTTGTATTGTGCAATAAAGTTTAAATAAATATAAATAAATGTTATTAGTGTATCTACGGTTAATAAGTTAATAAGCACAATTTAATAATTTTGAAAATTTATTCTGTGTAAACACTGTTTAATAAATAAATGTACAATAAAATAGAATAAAAAACCCTGAAATATTTCCAATTAACGAAACTTTACTTTTGAAATATTTCCTTAATTTAATATTCTTTCCAATCCAATCTCTAGTTGTGATTCTCGTAAATTATTAGATATATAGTATTAGATAAAGATAAAAGATAAAAGAAATTTATTCAGTAAGTAGGCCGCACGGGCACTTTTACACGTCAAGAATCTACCAGCGCTTCCCAAGTGAAGACCACTGCCGAGAAGAAACGCCGCAAGAAACTCAGCAGTCAGTCATTTTTTAAACATATTTCTTATTACAATGGTACTACTTAGTCTAGCATTATATAAAGCTATAAATATTAAATTAAATATAGTATCAAATAACATGCGTAGTTCAGCAGGAAAACATGCCAATTAAGAATCTTACGGGAGATATAGAGAAAAAAAAACACATACTTATGTGTATATAAGATGGTGCGAAACGACCACATAAAAGTTTCGATATGTTTTCCTACATCAACGGTGTACCCTTTTTCATTAAAAAATGAATTTATAGTTGAGCGGTCTTTTGTCTACGCAGTTTTCCAACTGTCCTGTCCAAAGACAAAACAAACAAACCAACCCTAAATATTAGTAAAAATTACATCATTTCCACGTCTATAAAAATCAATTAATTTTGTAACAAAAGGCATTGACATCGTTTCGACGCGTCGTAGCCGTAACGGTGCCGTATCGTAGCCGTCTCGTGACCGTTCCGTGAAGTGTAAAGCCGAATTAATCCTGCGCAGACGCTGATCCCCCATTAGTAACGATAAACGTCACACTAACGTTTGGACCGCGGTGATTTCTAACGCAACTGTTTAAACTTTAAACTTGAATCTAACCGGTTTTACTTGACCCTTTGGGTTCCGTGCCCGAGGGGGGGAGATTCTATTTGCCTGTACTCTCCCAAATTTCAAAAAAATCGGTTGAAAAATGCTTAATTTTTCGTCGAACAAACATACAAAATTACGAATGCCATCTCGCCTAATTTCGTTTGGTTAATAAAGGGGGCGTATTAATAGACTACCAATAAATAATTTTTCCCCAATATTTGTATTTCCGTTCGCGTTCTTCCCCATTTTATTTATTTCCCACACAGACCTAAAAAAATACGGACGTAACGTTGCACTAAAAAGGTGTGAATCATGCAAGGTCGGCACTTTCGTTCGTTCTACACATTTTGCATGCTTCACTCATGATTAGACGAGGTTACGTCCGTATTTTATTTAAGTCCGTGATTTCGCAGTCGTTTGTTATTCTTCTTTTTCCATTCGCAAATGTCTCCATTTTTTAATTTTACTAGACGGACGGTCGGTCGGGGTCTAGGTTATGTTACTCGTAGTTTTTGAGCAGGCCAGGGCCAAAGAACTCAGAAATAGGAGCTCCGCTCTAGGGCGGAACTCCGTCATCATAAATCATCAATATTTATTGCGTATGGAATTCAGGTAGGAATGCAGTTACATTTGCTGTCAAAGTTTCACCAAACCGTGTCTTTTCAGACTCTGTAGAATTGATATTTGAAACATGCCACTCGGAAAAAGCTACAATGTAATAAATGCGTGTGGTTAAATTGTTAATAGGGAAAAATGCCGTCCCTTCACTTTCTCAACCTCGTATCGTATCATCGTTCCTATTTTTAAGTCTGGAGACCGAGACTGTATATCAAATTATAGACCGATAGCCCTACTGCCAACATTAGCCAAAGTACTGGAAAAGCTTATTAATCATAGACTCAAAAACTACCTTGAAAAAAACCATCTACTAAGTCCTCAACAACATGGATTCCGAGAAAAAAGGTCTACAGAGGATGCTATACATCAATTAACTTCTTATATTGTCAACAAATTGGATAGTAGTAAGAAGGTCTTGGGTGTCTTCCTAGATCTCAAAAAGGCCTTTGACACGGTTTCCGTTCCAATACTTTTAAAGAACCTGGAGGACAAAGGTATACGCGGCTAACCTTTACAACTTATTAGAAGTTATCTTACTAATCGATCACAGTCAGTAAGGGTTGGAGATAAATATAGCAAGGACGAAAAAATTGAATATGGCGTACCACAGGGTAGTGTCCTAGGGCCTACCCTATTTCTTGTATACATTGACGACTTGTGCAGACTAAAACTCCCTAACGCTGAAATAGTAGCATTCGCTGATGATACTGCTGTTTTGTTTCATGGAGACTCTTGGGAAGAAGCTAATGATTGTGCGCAAATTGGATTCAATAAGATAAATGAATGGCTAAGTCAGAATTTGCTAACGTTAAATTTTTCAAAAACGCGTTACATGGCATTCAGTATTAGAAAGAATTTACAACCACCATCGAACACTATACCAATCAAAGCCCACTCCTGCCTTGAAACCACTGACTGCCGCTGTGAATCGATTCGTCAGGTACCGTCTATCAAGTACTTGGGTGTTTTACTTGATGAATGTCTTAATTGGCATGAGCAAATCACAAATGTCACAGGAAAAGTTAGGAAATTGATATATATATTTAAAAACTTAAGACATGTTTGCGATAAAAACCTATTAATATCAGTTTACTATTCACTGTGCCAGTCGGTCACCAGTTACTGCATTACAGCATGGGGCGGAGCATCAAAAACTGCTATACTCAAGCTTGAGAGATCTCAGCGTGCAGTGCTTAAGGTGATGACATTCAAAAAGTATCGCTACCCAACCCGTAACTTATACGCAGAAACTGCTGTCTTGACAGTAAGACAAATATTTATTAAACTGCTTGTATGTAAGCAACATAAAAATTTACCTGACTATTCCGCGTTCCGAAGAAGAAGCGATATTGTGTATTCCGTTCCGGAGCATAAAACTAAATTTGCAAAAAAAAACATTAAGGTTTTAGGGCCTACTTTGTATAATAAATTGAATAAAAACATTAATATTCGGTCACTTAATTTATACACCTGTAAAAAAGAACTGGAAGATTATTTAAAAAAACAAGATTATGAGAATACGGAGCAATTACTAAAGAAGATGATATAAGAATTAATATACGTACGAACATACACAACTACACATGATTAAACATACAAAAACCAAAAATTCTAATGAGTATATATATATGTACACTCTCATCCCCGCACAAACAAACATACACTAAACACACTTACATTAAATTGCATGCCTTATAATATTTATAATATGTAAATTACTTTAAGCAAACTTAGGTTTTATCTTAATTTTTTACATTTACTACATGTTTACTTCTCAAGCAGCAGCTACAAATGAAATCAAAGATAACCGTTTCTTACTTACCCACACATATTCTGTTTAATTTTTGGTGTTTCTTATATTTGTAAAATGTCGATTACTGAGGACGGTGAATCCTGTCCCACCGTGATACAGTTTTTTTACTAGTACGGGGGACAGAGGAAACTTACATCATAATTGGATGTTTTGAAGAAGATGAAAACTAAAAACATGTATATACATACATACATACATACATAATCTCACGCCTTCGTTCCCAGAGTGGGGTAGGCAGAGCTACAGAATTACAAACATCTCTATAAACTTGTTGATAATTCTATAACCGCAATTTGCACAATTAGGCTAAGATGTTTACCAGCGTAACATGTATATACCTACCCACTAATAATCCGTTATGTTAGTAGTACCTTTAGACGATAAGATTTTGATGTAAGGAAAAAACTACTACAAGGTTTTGGTTAAATAAAGCTTTTTTAATTTTTTTTTAATTTTATCTGTTCGAATAGTTAGACAGGAAAAACACTCATATTCTCCATACAATAAAGACTACTTTCCTATCTAACTATTCGATCAGATACGAGGTTGAGAAAGTAAAGGGACGATATGAATTTATAATATTAAATTTTATGGCATTTGATTTTATAGCAAATATGTAAAACCCCACTTTGTTCGGTTAGCTAAGGTATTTTAAAGCACATGATTAAGAAACAACTTAAACTTATACTATAGTATCAGTAAAAGCTCGCTCGCTTTCTCAGCTGTTAAAAGTAACTGTAGAGATAACCATACCATCACCATAATATATCAATTTACATGGTAAACTGTTTGTTTTAATAATTCTCAACGAATTCGATTAGGGTGTGAAGGAATTTATGATTTTAAATGTAGGTAGGAACATTTTTAAGTTCAAAAGATCAAAACGTTTTAATAAATTTAGTTAAAACTGCTTCTATATTAAATACGGTGATTTTTAAAGCGTTCTAAGAAAATAACGAGCAATTGAAAGCATCCCACTTCTGATTCTGATTAATAAATCCATTGAAGTTATGAAATTTCGTTAAGTATTCAAAATAAGGATATGTAAGACTCCTTAAAATTCCGTTTTTTTTTTTTCCGAATATTCATTTGTCCAAATATTCATTTTTCCGAAAGCCATGTTACGCTGGAGCTATTTTAGATTAAATTCATAATTTAATTGACATACATAGGTTAGGTTAGGTTTGATTTATAAGCGATAGCAAAAAGTTAAGTCTACTATCAAAAAATTGCGTTCGGAATTATGAAAATTCGGAATTTTGATCAATTCGGAATTATGTAGTGTAATCGATATGTAAGCAATAATGTTGACATGACATGTAAAGTTAGTGTGATTTGTACACGGATAAAATATTAAAAAAAAAAAATTTATTCTTCAGGAAATAATACAAATGAGTAAGGTCTGTTCATTCTTACTTGTCTTATATAGTAAACAACTTTCTAACCTCAAAATGAACCTTTTTAGGCTAAAACCGCTATTTTAAACAAAATAAAGCAACCACAGACAATACATTAGCCAAATGATGTCCAAAATATTTATTCAGTTTACTTTACAACCTCAATTTGAGGAATAATCATAAATTAATACACTCATATCGCTCCCATTCTGCTTTTTACGAAAATAGTATCCATGGTATGAGTGTTAAGATATTCAATAATATTCCCGACGTATTTAAATCTCTAGATGAAGTCCATTTCAAGAAATCTCTAAATAATTGGCTGTTAAATAAGATGTTTTACTCCATAGATGAATTTTTAAATAATAAAGGAAAACTGTAAATTTAAATTTTATGCTGCTGACATTATTTTAAACATTATTGTATGATATTACGAGTATAACTAACTGCGTTGACATTTGCATACATTTATTTAATGCTTGCTCTATCATTGGACTTAAGGACATATAATTATTGTACACCATTAATATGGTAGGTCATGGACTAGGTCACCTTAAATATTGTAACATCTTGTATACCTGTGATCGGACAATAAATAAAATTTGATTTGATTTATTTCCGACAAAAGAGCGGTTTTAGCCAAAAAAAGGTTCATTTTGAGGTTAGAAAGTCGTTTACTATAAAAGACAAGTAAGAATGAACAGACCTTACCTACTAAAGTGCTAACACAAGCAGGTACCCAAGTTTATTTAATAATGTTACACATCTTTTTAAATGAAGATGTAGTGACTAAGATTGAAAAGAGCATGCTTCGATGGTTCGGTCATTTGGAAAGGATGGATGAAAGAAGATTGACGAAAGAGATATACAGAGCGAAAGTGAGTGGGAGGGTCGGAAGGGGCCGCCCTAGGCGTACTTTTTCGAATCAAATTGGAGAAAGAAATACTGGAAAAAGGCCGGATCTTAAGTATCCGAAACCGACGTGCGTGCATGACTCGATGTATGAATGTGGAAGAAGCGAAAGAGATTTTTCAGGATCGTAGCAGGTGGAAAGAAGTGGTCTCTGCCTACCCCTCTGGGAAACAGGCGTGATTTAATGTATGTATGTATGTATCTTTTTAAATTATATTAGAAAGAAAAGTTGAAATTGATTTTATAAAAAATAAAGTTCGTATAAACATAGTTACATCGTACAGTCGGCTATTTAGAGATATATTTCTTTGTAGCCGACTGTATCATGGAGGTATTGGATAGAGATAGAAGCGCCACAGTAAACAAACAAGAGAGACGGTCTAATTATGCACATCTAACGCTAGGGAGGGGACGTTCGATGAAATAACCGATAAAATTACCGATTAGTGTGACTTCTAACAGATATTTTTTTATTGGTAAGAAACGTTTACACACGTGTATATAAGTATGTTGGTTAGAGTACCACGAATATAAAATGAAACCGCGCCATATTAGTTAAAAAATATAAACTATCCTTGTTATAGTAACTCATGGAGGGAGACCGATTATAGAACGCAAAAAAAGTTTAACGTGGTCACAGTTGAAATTGAATTATTGTCAAGTGGTACCACATGAAACAACAGTTGGCTAAATAGGACCATTTTGCCAATATTATACACAGCGCTCACATTTCCATTTCTTTTGCCTAACTATAAAAAAATGGCGTGATTTATTTTTATTTTGTATATCCAGAACCACTTGAATTCTCGTTTCTTGCTCTGTGCGTCTCTGTCGTTATTGAGTGAAGAGCGGAGACGTAATATGGCTGCGTTTATCATGTGACAAAATGTGGATAAAACATCCGTCACTTTCTGACACGTATATAAATACAAGAGTGACAGATGCTTAATCCTAATTTTGTCACGCGATAAACGCAACCATACTAAGCCCGCAGGAGATTACTGAGCGACAAGCTAGTCGCGGGCAGGGGCCTGTTTTATAAAGCTACAAATAACAATTTGCAGGTTACAAGTTTCCATTTGACACAACCTCGACCCATGACGACCAGCCATTTGAGCAGTGTTGCTAGTTTAGAGCTGTAAAATTGTTACTTGTAGCTTTATAAAACGTGCCCCTGGATGTCCTTGCAGCCCTGGGTCAGACTTGTCTTGACGTAAATAATGCGTACCGAACGTAACGACACGTTGGCCTAGTTGCTAGTAAAATTGCCTACGAAGCTCGTGGTCCTAGGTTCAAATAACGGTAATGGTAAATATTTGTGTAATCAGCGTGAGTATTTGTTCCTGAGTCTTGGATGTTTTCTATGTATTTAAGTATGTATACATTCTGTGTAACTATGTCTATCGTTGTCTAGTACCTACCCATAGTACAAGCCTAAAGCTTAGTTTGGGACTAGGTCAATTTGTGTGAAATTGTCCACTGATATTTATTTTATTTTATTTATATTCTTTAATTATACCTCAGGCAAATATTGTCAATGCACTATGATTATGATTAGCTATTTTTGTAAATTATAATAACATCTGTTGAAATACATTAAGAAAAGAATTATAATATTTATTTTTTACTCATAAAAACAAAACAGTTTGTCTAAAAAACACTCCTTAATAATGTACTGAAAGTCTAAATAAACAAAGATAATATGAATTGGACATTTTAACCTTACCACACATCTAATTCTAATCAATATTAAAACCGGTAAACGTAATCGCAAAACGGTTTTAATCGGCAAAGCGCATCCCTATTCGCTGCAGCGGCGCGATAACCTGCTCAAATAGTGATGTGCATGCAATCTGCATATATTATCGGTTCAGACTGGGTGGCATTAGCAAAGAACAGTAAATATGAATAGAAACATATGTATATATATAAAACTATTCGTTTTTAAGCTGATAACAAGTGTCTTATCAACACTTTGGTCAGTTAATCCTTGTTTAATGCTCTCGTAAAACAAGGATAGGATTATTAGCAAGGATAAGGCATATATAAAAGAATATAATACGACAAAACAATAAACCTAGTTGATAGTGACCCTGCCTTCGAAGCTAGTGGTACCGGGTTCGATTTTTTAGGGTTCCGTAGTCAAATGGCAAAAAAACGGAACCCTTATAGATTTGTCATGTCTGTCTATCTGTCTGTCATTCCGTATGTCTCAGCCAATTTTTTCCGAAACTATAAGAACTATACTGTTGAAACTTGGTAAGTAGATATATTCTGTGAACCGCATTAAGATTTTCACACGAAAATAGAAAAAAACAATAAATTTTGGGGGTTCCCCATACTTAGAAATGAAAGTAAAAAAAAATTTTTTCGTCAATCCCGTACCGGTGGGGTATTTATGGATGGGTCTTCAAAGATGAAGATGATGAAGATGTATTGGATATTGAGGTTTCTTATTAAAAAAAATCTAAACTGAATAGTTTGCGCGAGAGACACTTTCAAAGTAGTAAAATGTATGTCCTGTCCCCCCTGTAACTTCTAAAATAAGAGAATGATAAAACTAAAAAAAAAATATGATGTACATTACCATGCAAACTTCCACCGAAAATTGGTTTGAACGAGATCTCGTAAGTAGTTTTTTTTAATACATCATAAATCGTAAACCGCAATTTACCGCTCACGGAATCCTTCATGGGCGAGTCCGACTCGCACTTGGCCGCTTTTTTTATATTTGTGTGACGACCCGAGTGTTTTTTCTGAGTCTTGGATATTTTCTATGTATTTAAGTATTTATTCTCTATATAAATATGTTTATCGTTGCCTAGTACCCATAATACAAGCCTAGAGCTTAGTAAGTGATTAGTTTAAGTTCTGTGACATGGTCTTCCATATTTTTTTTAAAATAAAAGGAACTGTATTTACAGTTAGCTTACAGACTAACATATATTTATACCAAATAATAAAATATATGCCAACATTTTAAATGAAAATGCCGTTGGATTTTAATTATAATTTTAGGGATATAAACAGGAATTTTAACTTGGATGTTTGTGTATGTTTAATTTCGATGTCTTTCTGGGTTTACAATATGTGACTATAAATATTTGTTAGGCTATAACTGCCAAACGACGCGAAGCTAAGGCCCCTTGTAATAAAAACAACGTAAACTAAATATCAATACATCACACTTTCTTGCTCGGTGTCAGCTAGCCGGCGCGGTCACGGAATTGCCAAATATAGGGGCTTCTAAACGGGCCATATTTTCACTGCAGTATGTGGCCGGCAACTATTGGTGTCCCTCTCTTACTCGTGTGTTGGAGAAAGACACCAATAGTTGCCGGCCACATATTGCAGTGAAAATATGGCCCGTTTAGAAGCCCCTTAAGACACCATTCGGCCACAATTAAAAAGGTCTAAAGCAGTTTGGTCGGTAGGTACTCTTATTACAAAGGATTTAAAAATTAAAGTTCACCTTGTGGCATTTGTCCAGCCGAGTATGCTGGACCTCTACTCTAATAAATAAAACTGTGTTGATTTTGGGATGTTATTGAATGTTTTAACTCAGCCGCCATTACAATCAAGTAAAATAGAATTACGTAACGTTGACAATACAATTATATGTCAAAATCAAAATATTTATTCAGTAACTTGGCCACATACGGGCTCTTTTACACGTCGGTAATATAGAGTGAATCTACTAGCGCTTCGCACAAGACTATCATTGCGGAGAAGAAGCGCCGCAAGAAACTCCAGCAGAAGGTCATTTTTTCAAACATAAAATACAATAATACTTAAAAGTAAGTTACATTACAAGGTAATAAAGCAACAAATATAAATTATTACAAGGTAATAAAGCAACAAATATAAATTATTAGAACTATCACATATAAAAAAATACAAATTCAAAATTAAAAACATTACAAATAAATGTGTCAAAAGTAATAAGTAACCGTGTAGAACATGAGAGCGGTAATATAGGGTGAATCTACTAACGCTTCGGACAAGACCATCATTGCGGAGAAGAAGCGCCGCAAGAAACTCCAGCAGTGGCACGTCTGTTTTATTTTTCTGTGTAAGACTAAGGGACCTTTGCCCATTCAGCCAAAAATAGGGCATAAAAGGTTAAGTGTGATTTTTTTGTTTTTAATTCTTCTTACCTATTATTGGATTTGTGTTCAAATAATTATGTGTGTGTGTGTGTGTGTTTCACCTGATGCCAGGATAGTTCTAACGGAGGACCAGAGGGCCCTGCAAAGATGCACTACGCTAACTAACGTTTCTATTCGATTCGTTTTTAACCAATCGCGTCACCGGTAGACCACGTGACTTTTCGTATCACGTCATCTCCCAGTGACGCGATTGGTTTAAAAACGAATCGAATAGAAACGTTAGTTAGCGTAGTGCATCTTTGCAGGGCCCTCAGCGCTGAGTTAAACGCCGCCAGCATTACGCTGAGTTGGGAGTGTTGGGAACATTTCGTGACTAGGTACATTTTTCTTGTTCGTATTTCTCTGTTGTATGTTCTTTGTCAAGAAATAAATGTTTTTCTTTTCTTCTTTAATACCTACTTTAAAGTAAGTTTCATTACATTGTAATAAAGTAACATTTCACATCATGTTTTATACTCCTCATCGCTAACAGTTACCGTTTGTCTTTGTCCAACAAAACATGGCCTTTAACGTAAAATATATTATATTCTAGCAAACATTTAACTTGCAGCGCTAAAATATTATTTATTGTAACCGGCGTTGGCAAATTGGTTAGCTTAGAACAGTTTCCTGTCTAGACGTCACAGATGGCGCGGCGCTCGTTGTAGTGGCGGGAAAACCGGTAATATGGGTATTGCATTTTTATCGGTTTTTTGTTGGATAATAGAATAAATCGTCGTGCTTGTATTGTGCTTCTGCTTTAATATTTTGATACGATTTTCATGGATCCTTTATCTTAATATTTTTTACAACTATTATAAGTTTGATGGATGAAAGTTTAGATGGATGGATGATGCATTACGCTAACTAGCGTTTCTATTCGTTTCGTTTTTAAACCAATCGCGTCACTGGTAGATGACGTGATACGAAAAGTCACGTGATCTACCAGTGACGCGATTGGTTTAAAAACTAAACGAATAGAAACGTTAGTTAGCGCAATGCATCTTGGCAGGGCCCTCTCGTTGAAAATAGCTGTTAATAGTGGATTTTAACTTTTGAAAGTCGTGTTTTGGAATTACAAATTATAACTTTAATAAGTAATTCATAAACTAATTAACATATCATAAAGGCTTTCTTATGGCGTACTATTTACGTCAAGTTATAGGACACCCTGTATAATTACTGAATTTTCTATCAGTCATCAGCGCCTCTATTCTAGGCGGTAAAAACGATATCGTAGTTTTCCTGTTATGGTATTGTTATGACGTCAGCCGCCATTACTGTCAAGAAAATAAGAGCTATCAAAACGTTGACAATTCGATAACAGATCAATATTGTGTTTACCGTCTTGAATAGAGGCGCTGTAGCGGTGTCCATACCTAGAAAGCAGATTCATCTTTCTAAAACTAACAAGACCACATACATATTTATCATAATATTATTCAATAATGATTACCATCGTCAAAGCGTTGATTAAATCGATTAATCAACTTTGGATCTTCTCTATCGAATCGATTTCGCAAAATTAATCGCTCGTCATATCTCAGGGACAGTCGGTCGACACGGTCGAAGATCGAGTTTCGCAATCGCAACCAGCTCTAAGTAGTTCCATCATTTAACAAATACAATCATACTAGCTGTTGCCCGCGACTCCGTCTGAGTCGATTATCGCGGGTATTAACTTTAACAAAAGCAAGCTTTCAAAACCCGACTGTTGCTCACCAACTTTAAATCGTTATAAATCCTAAATGATCATTCAAAATGAAAAATGATGAAAGAAACTTAAAGATGATTTTTAAATCCCCATTCAATGATACCACTTGTCATACTTGATTGCCTTTTTTTTTAATTTGCACTATATGGCGTCTGGTTGCCGCCATATTGAATTTTGATTTCTATTATATCTTCAGTGACACTCACCAGATTACGACAAATCGATTGGCATAAGAATCATCAAAGTCAGACAACGGGTTTAGTTTTTATAGTGACACAAAGGAACAAACATACATATATAGGCTGTGAAACACATTACCCTCCTCCTTCGGCAGTCGGGTAAAAAGGAACCTATATGCTTTATACATACATACATAATCTCACGCCTTCGTTCCCAGAGTGGGGTAGGCAGAGCTACAGAATTACAAACATCTCTAAAAACTTGTTGATAATTCTATAACCACAATTTGCACAATTAGGCTAAGATGTTTACTAGCGTATTAGTGACAGGTTGCAAGCCCATCGCCTAACAGTACTACAATAGAGTATATGCTTTATAGATTTAAGATATCTCCGGACAAAATTCCTCGAAGCCGGCTCAGCGGTTTTGCCGTGAAAGCGTAACAGACAAACATTTATTATATTAGTTCAAATCCCCGTAAGAGCAGATATTTGTGTGATGAGCGCGAATATTTTGTTCCTGAGTCACGGATGTTTTCTATCTATTTAAGTATATATTTCTCTATATAAGTATTTATATCGTTGTCTAGTACCCATAGTACAAGCCTAGAGCTTAGTTTGGGACTAGGGCAATTAGTGTGACCTTGTCCGTGTGAAACAAAAAGCAGGAGGCGGTCTGGGATCGAGAAAAATGGAGAGATTGCTTTGAGCTACACCTGGGAAATGCAAATAACCGGTTATAACCGGCTTTAACCGGTTTTAACCGGTTTTAACCGGTGTTAACCGGTTTTAACCAGTTTTAACCGGTTTTAACCGGTTATTTTCATACAAAAACGTCTAATAACCGGTAAAATTGCATTCCCTAGCTACACCGACAAGAGCATAGCAATCAAATAAGAAGAAGAAACAAACAGGGGTTTTGTATGAAACCGAATGTAGCAGAAATTACGCGACTACATAAACTCACGCCTTTATTCCCAGTTTGGGGTAGGCAGAGCTACAGAATTGCCAACAACTCTAAAAGCTTGTTGATAATTCTGTATCCACATTTTGCATAATTAGGCTAAGATGTTTACCAGCGTATTAGTGACAGGTTGCAAGCCCATCGCCTAACAGTACTACAAGCCTTTATTCCCTTAGTCGTCTCTTACGACATCCACGGGAAGACATGGAGTGGTACTATTCTAAGCCGGCAATCACACAGCTATTATTTACGCGATATTAATTACGCGACTAAGAACTCAAAAAATAAAAAACCGGTCAAGTGCGAATCGGACTCGCGCACTGAGGGTCCCGTATTTAAGATAAAAAGCTTAGAAACCGCAAAAGAAAATACTCATTTTGTTATGAACTTTATTTTCTATTCCATAAGGTCAATTTTGACTGGCCTAAATTTTAATAAAGATTTTCAAAGATTATTTGTTATTTCTCAAAAACTGTAAATAGTGAACACTTCATTTTATTTCTCCCATAAGTAATTATCTATTCGTCAGGATTTTTTCAAATTTTTTGCTTAATAACTTCGGAGATAAGGGGGGAAGTGTCATGTTTTGTACATTTTTGGCTATAAATCAAAAAGTACATCACAAAAAAAAATAGTTTTGAAATGTGCAGATTAAGCCCTTTCACATGACACACCATTTGCTATAATCAAACCACTTTCATTTTTCAACCCCCCATTCTAGACCCATTTTCAATTATTTATAAAAAAAAACATATTTATTTTACTAAAATCAGATGCGGGCAAGCAAGTTGTACAACTATGCCAAATTTCAAGTTGATAGCATTTGTAGTTGCTGAGAAAACCTGCTGTGACATACAGACAGACAGACAAACAGACGACGAAGTCTCACCATAAGGGTTCCTTTTTTACCATTTTGGTACGGAACCCTAATTACGCTTACTGGGCTTCACATTTAAGGGCGTGCATCAGCTAACCCGCTTTACCCATCGAGTGAGCGAGCTCGCAAGACTTCTCTCACTCGATCAACCTTTCAACAGAGAGCCGCTTTTGAAAGAATAACACCTCAAAGAGACTAGACATTGCATAACGCTAGCGTAAGTACATACATACATACATAATCTCACGCCTTCGTTCCCAAAGTGGGGTAGGCAGAGCTACAGAATTACAAACATCTCTAAAAACTTGTTGATAATTCTATAACCACAATTTGCACAATTAGGCTAAGATGTTTACCAGCGTATTAGTGACAGGTTGCAAGCCCGTCGCCTAACAGTACTACAAGCCTTTATTCCCTTAGTCGTCTCTTACGACATCCACGGGAAGACATGGAGTGGCACTATTCTAACTCGGCAACCACACGAAGCTAGCGTAAGTGATTTTCGAAAACTCAAAATAAAACTGCCATTCCCCTGGTGTTGCTGGTGTTTATGTCGATCGCTTGCCATCAGGTGTCTTGCTTGCTCGCCTGCCTCCTTTTTCACAGATTGAAATAAGCACTCGAAGCGATTGTCCGGCAGCTTACGTAAATCCTATGGCTAAGGCCGCACAGATGGGAGGCTTGCTTAGCGCCTAGAGCCTAGCGTGAAACAAATGTAGGTACTAGAATCTTTGCAACCGGCCGCACTGCGCTTGGCGCCTCGCTAGGCGACCACAAACAAAAGTAACACGCTAGGCTCTAGGCGCTAAGCAAGCCTCCTATCTGTGCTGCCTTATACCTATACAGGGTGGAAAGTTGAGATGGGGCATTAAGAGCAACTACCAGATCCCTCGCTGCCACGCGAAAATGATCTTAGGAGACCTTTCCCAACTTTTTGAGTGATGATAATCGACATTCACAGATTTTTGATAAAATGTACAGTCAGCGAGAAAATCGTCAAAATTGAGTAATTTCCCATAAAAGATGAAGAGAACACTCTTTGAGACCAACTGAGGTTAGAGTACTAGAACACCCATAAATCAAAGAAAACGTTTTCCATACATTTAATAGGGTAATAACACTAATAACAGCGAATAAAGGTCCTTCGCATGTGGTTTTTTTACGCGTGGGCAGCTGCCCTTAATGCCCCATCTCAACTTTCCACCCTGTATATTTTCGATAGCAATGCATCTTGCTTGTCTAAGGCCACAGATAGGTAACGAGGTGTTAAACATGCCCATCTATTTGTATTTTTCTTGCAGTCTAGCCCATATTTGTCTTTCTACCATCGGTCGTCCAGACTCCATCAGGGCTTCCATCCATATATAGTCGAATGGTTCGCACGCAGCGGTTTGCTGCGTCATTTCTTATTCGCACTGCCAAGGTGTGGAACGCTCTCCCTGCGTCTGTGTTCCCGGAATCATATAACCTTGGTGTTTGACAAGAGTGAATAGGTTTTTCTAGGTAAGCGTGTACCACCCTCGACCACGTCGTCACTTAACATCAATGGCCGATTTTATAAAGCTACAAATTACAATTCACAGGTTACAAGTTTCCATTTGACACAACCTCGACCAATGACGCTCAGCCATTTGAGCAGTGTTGCCAGTTTAGACCTGTAAAATTGTAACTTGTATCTTTCTAAAACGAGCCCCTGGTGAGACTGAGGTGAAAGCCAAAACCATTTTGGATTTAAAAAAAGAACACCAAGTTCATCTAACTTTAAAAAACAGTGGTAACTTAAATCTTATCTTATACAGATGAACTCTTTCGGTACTGCTACCCTAGAGGCTCTTACTTGTACAAATACTGCAGAGTTTATTTCAAGGAATAAACTCGATGCATTGCCAAATGTCAAGACATTTACCTCGTAGATCGTGTCGCAAATGAGAGCGCTTCATTTGCCAAAAACGTTTCTTTTGATTAAATTTATTTTTAAATATTCGCTTTATGCAAATACATTTTTGGGTAATAGTTATTTGTACAACAAGAGACTTGGTTTTTGCTGCGAATGTTGATTTTGAATCCACGAGTGTAGCGATTCTAGGTTAGAATCCAGCGAAGAAATCCAGAAGAGTTCAGCGAGGGATTCAAAGACATGAGATGCAAATAGGTAGGTAACTTTGGTCTCGCCTTGCACATACTTTTCACGTATACAGCGAAAAAGTAGTCTTATAACGGTAAAAAATGCAACATGGTAAAAATTAAACCACATGTATATTTACCCCATTTTTTATTTATTAAATTAAAAAGTTACTTTATCTCACGCTCGTAGCAAAAATCCGAATTTTCTCCTTGACTTTAAATTGGCGCTGCTGAGGTGATTTTTTTAAATATAACTTGGTATAAGAAATGTGTTACTAATTATAGTAACGCAGAAAATAGACAATGATAACGTTTGTCTTAGTTAACTCTAACTACGTAAAGTATTTTGTAATTTACCCTTTAATGCCAAGTATATAAATTTATTTGTCATGAATCATCCGTACTTCCTTACATTTCAACATCTTATCTATATAACCATGTTTCACTTAAAGTCATGTAAGTAATTTGATCATCGAATCGATCTTCCTTATCGATAAAATCCGGTTTTTAAATGACTACTTATCTTGTATTGACTTTCTCACGGCGTGGTGTCGGTATCAACGAATATTGATTTATGATTACGTTGTGTGTATTAGATTTACATGAATGATGTATGTACATACTTGGAATGAGAACTTACTCGATGGTTCTAATATTATAGATGCAAATGTGTTTATGCTTGTTCTTATTTCATACCAAAGTAAAGAAGCCCCGATATTTTTAGCACAAAAGCCGTTTTAAATAATACTTTTACTTATTTCCTTATACTTATTTTAATGCATTGCTAAACATTACGTTTTTAATGTTATTATTTTATAACACTTACTAATAATTTTTATTTTAAATCGATTGAAGTAATAAAGGTGCTCAAACGTAACGAACTGGAAGTGCTCAAAAGTAACACAGCAGAGTAAACTAAAGTAACAAAACATGACCGATAATTGATGACTGGTGATATTTTAAGCTATATTTTGTAAAAGCGAGTTCCAATCCCAACACGCTATATCGCTATTAATAATCTTTAAGCACGTTTTCCACTACGTTAATTAAAAGTCAGTTTAAGCGAAATGTGAATGGCATCCGGAATTGAAATGTCACAAAAATAATTGTAAATTTGAACAATGACTTTGACACAACTGTGTTACGTCGAAATCGTCATCGAAAGTTTTTTTAATCCCCAACGGAAAAATCTGTCAAATGGATGAATTGATTAAAACGTGTTTTTTTGAGAAAGCTAGTTTTATCCGGATTTAGCTAAATTTGATGAAAATTGGTCGGGCCATTTAAGAGTATTTCGCTTTATTTATTAGGTCTATTGATTAGCTCTGAAATTAGAGGACTCCTTTTGGGATTTAATCTTTTTTATATTACCTACGACGTACCTACTACCTATCTCGTGTGGTTGCCAGGTTAGAATAGTGCCATTCTTGCCGTGGATGGATGTCGTAAGAGGCGACTAAGGGAATAAAGGCTTGTAGTACTGTTAGGCGATGGGCTTGCAACCTGTCACTGGTAAACATCTAAGCCTTATTTTTTATTTATTTATCTATTTTAATTTATTTATTTATTGCGCAATTTGTGGTTACAGAATTATCAACAAATTTTTAGAGTTGTTGGTAATTCTGTAGCTCTGCCTACCCCTCTCTGGGAATGAAAGCGTGAGTATATGTCAGTTATTGACTATAGCTTAAGTAGTTACGGCAGAACTTTCAAAACGTATATCGATAATATTTATAGGCTTCAGCTAAGTTTATTAAAGGAAATCGTGCCAAAGACAATAAGGAAAAAATTATGTTATAATGATGTCGAACTTTTAAAATATTGCAAAGTGATTAGTGTTTACAATAAAATTAATATGTCTATAGCTAGTAGTGAAATTGATAAGTTAAACGATTTGAAATTAAATGTCAGACCTACACAGCTTAGAACATTATCATACCTGTCAAGATATACCCTGCCTAAGTGTACAAACTACTATGGCAAGCGTACTTGGGATTATATGTTGCCAAAAATATTGAATGAGCTATCTCTAGACACATGTGAAAGAATATGTAAAAACCCGCGCCGGTGCTTTAACATAATGAAAGCTTCTTACTTAGGTGGGTCGCAAAAATGTTTAAGCAACACGAATTGATTAAATAAATATTATACATAAGTAGTATTAAGTAGGTATAAAATACTAATAAATAACTGAGTGATATCGGCGGCAGATAAACTTTGTGTAGTTTTCGCCCGCTGTTAAAATATAATTGTAATTATTGTAATAATTTGAAAAAAAAAAATGTATGTATATTACCTACGATTTTAACTTAAAGAACAGGATTCAAACATAACGCAACGTAAATTAAAATGAAGACGTTTCTGGGGCTTTCTTTTTTTCATTCTCTTTTGTTCTTTGCCCAAATGTATTCTAATCCTTCGGAATCGTCAACCAGTGTAATCCGATTATTTTTTTAGTCATTCTGTAATCTCATTAGGGCGAAATGGAATTTCTTTTTTTAGTGCTTCCTTTGTGTTTCAAGACGTTTTAAGATTTTTTGTGACAAATTTGGTTGAGTGATGTTAAAGAATATTGAAATGGTTTGTTATATTATAAGTTACGTCGAGATTTGAGACCTAGGAAACTTTACTTTTTGTTGGTGAATAAAGAAATGTCACTTTTTATACATATTTTAGGAGTTAACAGGCAAGTTTAAAAATGATCCCATCTCATCTAACTAATATTACTTATTAATGCGAAAGTTTGTGTGTGTGTGTATTTGTTTCCCCTTCAGGCTAAAACTTTTCGACATAAAAAATAAAATGTACGAATTATACACATATATTTCTAATTGTACTTACGAGTTGTATTTTGTGTTTTTTAAACTCCTCAGTTCAAAAATGGGGGTCTTGGATTTTGATCTTGGCTTTATCGGTCTGTATGTATGTATATTCGTCTATCATCGCCCTAACGCGTATCCCGATTTCAATGCAATTTTTCTTTTCGAAAACTTTTATTTAGGCCGGTTTACAAATACTTCGGAAGCTTAGGAATATTTATAAAATTATAACACTTAAATAAATATGGTTTGTCCTGAGACAAGTGAAGTATTTATTACGAACACCCAAGTAGATGATAAAAGTGGCCATATAAACGATTGACATGATTTTTACCACTTTACAAATGTAGATATGTAGTTACTTTTGTTTACTGTTTTTTTTTTGGTATGGCAAGGACGTTATTGTAATAAACGTATATAAGATGCGATGGAACGATGCGGGTTTCAAAATCGTTGGCTCTTGAAGCCAATAAAAGCTTTAAGCTTTCCCCTCCAAACCAGTTCTCGAGTGCAATATAACGCAAAATTATATAATAAAAACAATAATAACGAAGAGATTTCATTGAAAAATACGATTAGAAGCAAGTTTTTTCGATTAATAATAAACAAATATTTACGCACCTACTTAAGTCATAAATAAATTTAATTGTTAATTTAAGAACATTAGTACAGTTTGTAACGATAGCCCTAACCGATAAAAAAACACATAATAATTGGATAGTTTAACAATTCATATTAAAAAGCTTACTTATTTAAGCTTTATCATGTTTTCGTTTGTAATATTCACAATAAATGCTGTTAAAATAAAATAAATAAAAAAGTAACAAACGCGGAAAGAAATCGTCTAAAAAATTTTTAGAAAAACACAGCTTTATTTCCGAAAAATATAACTAAAATTCAAAAAAATCAATCTGTCAACTCACCGCTCGGGATAAATGACAATCTCTGTAGCACTGATTATAGAAAGAAGAACTAATAAACACTGACACTTCACTGGTTTTTGGTAACACTGTTTTTACACGATTGGCACTGGGTCGGGCGCAGGCGACGCGACGGCGAGCGAGTTCGACGCGGACTAGGGAAGGAATTTTGTTTTGCCGACTCGTCGCCACCGGGTGTTGCTAGGGTAGCGACGGGCTCCCCTGTCGGGAGATTTACCCTATTTTTACCTATAGCGTTGGGGCCTCGGGCTGTGTCAATATAGAGTCGAGCGAGATTGCTTTTGCGATATAGGAAAAAAACATATGTAGTTGTGTAAGTAATGAAAAGGAATGGAAAAAGAGCGTATGTAATTATGTATGGAGTGTATATAAAAATAAAATTTACTTTTATTTTTCATAAAAAGGAAGACGGGTAACTAATAATTGTAGCAAAAGGTCCGACGTTTGTTTGTAATATGTTGTTTGTGTGTAAAACATTTTGTAATTACACAATAAACTTTGCAATATAAACATAATAGTAGGTAGGTAATTCAAGTTATAACTTTAAAGGTTAATTCGATTTCTGCAGAGAACCATAAGGTCATTAGTGTAAAGTTCACGGCTGATAGACTTTTGGCATCTTAAATAAGTACTACTCTGATTTGTTTATTGAAAAATTTGACGTCTTAAATTATTTTTAAAGATTATGTGTTTTTGCCATTCACGCACTGCAACCTTAATACATCTTGCAATATTGTACTGTATTGAAACAAACAAATAAATAATGCCAGCATAAAATCACCTACGCATAGCATTAAAATTTCCTTTTAACACCACATTTATGCGTTATTATAGAACCTGACCATATGCATACAATAACCTTTTATTACAAAAAAATGATTAAATACCTCTCGAGCTTTTACCACAATCTCAAATTTACCCACGATTCCGGCTAAATCCCCGCTCTAGCATCACAAAAGCTGATACCTGCTCACACACACAACCACGCGCCTTTCACAGGGTCTCGTATTACACAAAAGGGCTGCACACATGTAGAAACGTGTAGATATAATTGTTATGACACGATTATGACAATTAGGTGAAATGTTATTAGAAGGTTTTGTTATAATTTATGTAAAGGAATTTGTTTTAAGTATTTACGGGATTGTTGACAATAGGTTGGGAAAATTAGTTTGAATATATGAGTGAGACCGGTCTGAGTAGAGAGCCTTTGGGGTGGCCTATGTCCAGCAGTGGACGTCTTTCGGCTGACATGATGATGATGATGATGATGATGATGATATGAGTAAGCCTCTGTGTTAAGTAACGAAAGTAACACAATGGAATAGTCTAGTTATGTAATGGTGATTAATAAAAATAAGTGCTCAAGTTTAATATTAGAATTAATGACATTATTTAATAAAAATCAATAAATTATCAAACTATAACTTTTTTTTTACATCAATTTACAAACTTAAATAACACAATATAGACCTATAGTTTCCTTAAAGATAATCTTAGCAGAAAAACGTAGCTTTTCCAAAGAAAGTAAGAATATAGACAAAAGGAAAACTATCTTACCCTTTAAATTATAAAATAACAACCACTAGTCAGTCGTTTAGTATTTAATCGACCGATTACAATTCCTTCGCTGAGATGCAGAAATTTAGTATCATCTTGAACAATCTTGAACAAGAAAAGGGTCTTAAGTGACAGTAACCTATTTTTTGGACGTTTTCTTAAAAACGTTCTTCAATGTTGCAAGTGAACAATTAAAAATATCAACGTCCGTTAATTTAAAACTATAAAACTATTGCTAAAGTATCAATCTCCAAGAATGTAAACCAAATTAAAAAGTAGATACGTTACACCATGCAGAAGTTCGGGTATTCGGTATTTTAGGGTATTGTACCAAATTGATACAAAACCCCTCGTGCCTCGTGTGGTTGCCGAGTTAGAATAGTGCCACTCCATGTCTTCCCGTGGATGTCGTAAGAGACGACTACGGGAATAAAGGCTTGTAGTACTGTTAGGCGATGGGCTTGCAACCTGTCACTAATACGCTGGTAAACATCTTAGCCTAATTGTGCAAATTGTGGTTATAGAATTATCAACAAGTTTTTAGAGATGTTTGTAATTCTGTAGCTCTGCCTACCCCTCTCTGGGAACGAAGGCGTGAGATTATGTATGTATGTATGTATGTATGTATCTTATTTTTTGATTTTATAGCCAAAAATGTGCAAAGAAATATCCCCTTTATGTTAATGACGTGAAAAATCTGAAAATATTGATAACTATTATTTCTTAGGAATAATAATTATATATTTGAAGCTGTCAATATTGTGAGTGATTGAGAAATTAACAAAAAAAATTAAAAGAAATGTGTTGAAATTTAGACAAGTCTAAGAAAAAAGCCAAGTTTTTGACCTTGGGGTACTGTCGATTTCTGTAGAGTACTCATAATCCGGGAAAATTGATAACTTATATTATTGTAGAGGCACGGAAAGTAGGGGATTGTCTGACGAGATGCTTATATCAAGCCTGCTAAAATACAAGTCCGGCAATCCACGTTTCCACCGAGGCAAATTATGCTTTGCTCAAAAAATTATACACAAATGTATTTGGAAAATGAACAAACTTAACATTGTTTAAAATGCTAAATGATCATTCGAAAAGAAAATGATTAAAGAAACGTAAAATAGCGCCCAGTTCCAGTACAATGATCTTTCCACGATTCCGCAGACTGAATAGCTCAGTGACAGGTCGAAAAGCAAATGATTTAGTTTAAACAGACTTCCCGGGAGAATTGACTGATGGATAGACTTCAGTCTGTTTATGTTAGCGAAGAAAATGACTATTTTTAACGTTGTAAATACTAACTTTTCTTTTTAGATTTGAATAAATGGTCTTTATTTTGCACTTGTTTTCGCCTTTGGTTGAAATTAGCAATTCAATGCAATTATATCATCTCTCTACAATACATAAACTCACACCTTCGTTACCAATGATATAATATAATAAATGTTTTAAAAAACAAAAAACCGCCTTCAAAAACGCAAAAAAATAACTTCTTTAAAATTGTAGGTACCTAATAGGTTAGTCTAACTGATGTCGGCTTTTTGTTGAAAATATTGTGGTCGCCGACTTCAGTTGGACTAACCTATTAGGTGCCTACAATTTTAAAGAAGTTATTTTTTTGCGTTTTTGATGGCGTTTTTTTGTTTTTTAAAACATTTATTTTATTTTATACTTTTCAGTGATCATAATACTCTGTTACGTAATCCCACTTCTTAGTTGATATGAAACTTTAAGTTATTTCAAGCGCGCCGCAAGCAACGCCGCGGGAAAGTCATAGCGGGAGATATCTTATCGCCACCCTTGAAATCGGTACCGTTAAGGAGTTCCGGTGGCCATCTGTGGTCTTCATCATCAGTTCCACTTCACCAAATGATACTTTCTGAATGCAAATGCTAGACTTGTTACTAAAAATACTAAAATCGCTATATGTTTGCCTACAATATTTGAGGAGTTCCCTCAATTCCTCACGGATCCTCTCATCAGATTCAGATTTGGTGACAATGGGACATACTCTATCAAACCAAAAAAAAAAAATTGAAATCGGTCGACAATTGACGGAGTAATCGGTGAACATACATTAAAAAAAAATACATAGAGTGGAACGTATAACCTCCTCCTTTTTTGAAGTCGGTTAAAAAGAGGTAGATATGTTACCTACACGGTATTCCGCGTGTAAAAATGGCCCGGCTTACGTATACATAGTCAGTAAATATTGCAATTACACACTAATTCATAAATGACGAGTGAAAGCAGGATGGTATGCTAATTTCCGGGAGCGAAACAGAGACGAGTGTATGTTGCTCTGCAGACTAGTTCACGGTTCCGTTGACGGCGCAAGACTAAGTAAAGGTGTATCAATTGGCTTGGTTTTAGGGTGCCACTATCGAAGTGCGTATAACAGATCTACCTCTTTTTACTATATTATATAATTGTTCGTTACCTAAACTTCGTTACGTAAACTACCTACGACTTTAAAAACTTGTTGATAATTCTATAACCACATTTTGCACAATTACGCTAAGATGTTTACCAGCGTGTTAGTGACAGGTTGCAAGCCCATGACCTAAAACAGTATTTTACAAGCCTTTATTCCCTTAGTTGCCCCTTACGACATCCACGGGAAGACATGGAGTGGCACTATTCTAACCCCGGCAACCACACAGGGTATCATCTCTATATAATAAGTAATTCTCTAATAAATAATAAATCTCTAAAATAAATAATTATTTATTACTGTATTACCTTTTGTAATGTTACTTTTAAGTATTATTGTATTTTATGATTGGAAAAAATGACCTTCTGCTGGGTTTTCTTGCGGCGCTTCTTCTCCGCAATGAGGGTCTTGTCCGAAGAACTAGTAGATTCACTCCATGTTACCGACGTGTATAAGAGCCCTCATGTGGCCAATTTACTGAATAAATATTTTGAATTTTGAATTATTAATGTTAATTAAATCATTCTTATTTTTCTCCCATCTTAATATTTCTAGTGGCATATTTATTCTATCCGGATTTCGTACAATCGCATTTTTTTACACAATAATTAGGTCGAAATAGGTAGGTAGGTTTTGGTCATGTTAGTAGGTATTGCAGCAGATCCGAAGGACCAACCACTCAGGAAAAGAAGGCCCGAAGACACTACCAAATGAAATTGAAAACCGTTTTTTTATTTTTCTTATTGATTGTTACCAACAAGTGACAAATTGTAACAAACATCTTAAGGTCTACAGTCGTAACATACACATAATGATCACTTAATTATAGGTCCCTATCCACGTCAATCAAATCGCATTTAAAGTTAAATAGTATTCATTTCTGAAACGAAAAGTAAAAAATCATGACTGTGAAAAAATTAGACGCAAAATGCGAATGGTAAATCTGCAAGCTATAGAAAGAAATATTTTCGAAAATTATAAGCACCTGGCCTTTTATTAGATCGGTTTAAATGTATTAAATTTGCTGCAAAATTTACCCTAGTAATATTTACAGCTGCATTACAATATTCACGCATTTTATAGGTCACTCTATTTTGTTTTATCTGTGCGCGACGTTTGACGGATGGCGGCCATTTTGGAAAATTTATGACGTCATAAAGAAAGCGCATCTGTCTGTTAGTGACAGTGTGAACTATGAAGCGCCACGTTTTTACGTTTTGTTTTTACGAAAATATGAAAATAGGGATGATAATAAAACTAAATTATGCCTGCGATTTCACGCCCGCAAACTCAAACTGGGTCTCTATTTTAGGCGGTATAAATCATTATCGTCTTTGACCTGTTATGGTATTGGTTTTAACTAGGACGCCATTACTGTCAA
The DNA here is from genome assembly GCA_946894065.1 of Acleris literana. Classification (NCBI taxonomy): domain Eukaryota; kingdom Metazoa; phylum Arthropoda; class Insecta; order Lepidoptera; family Tortricidae; genus Acleris; species Acleris literana. The sequence continues at coordinate 925,898 of OX335693.1, read as the reverse complement.
GTAAATAAGAGCTATCAAAACGTTGACAATACGATAACAGCTCAAAGACGATATTGTTTTTGCTGCCTAGAATCCCGGCCTTGAAACAAGTTTTTTCTGATCATAAAACATAGATACTTAGTTCAGTAAATAAAAATGACAAATGATAAAACTTTATTCGACATCACAAATTAAGCATGGTGACATACTTACAATAGCGACTTAAATAGGTAAAATAATAAACATAGAAGTGTTACATGAAATAGAATAAGTACTGTGATGCCGAAAAAGGGGCTGGACTCAGCATTTTGCTCCAGAGCGTACACGCTGCAGCGCTGGTTTTCAGCCAGACCCTTGCTAGATGGCTATTAAATAAACAAAAAAGTTGTCGGCACGGAATAGGCGTGAAGAGTACATGTATGGATTCTGCAAGGGAACTACAAAGGACTTGAGTAAGGAGTTGAGTGGTGGTAGGAAATTGTTCTAGGTCCGTTCACCATCGCTACCACCATCTTATCGATTAACCTACCGCCGAGCAGCATTCGCGTTGTTGTTCCGATGTGGGGGTAAGACAACCGGTGACATAGAGGCATTCCATCTTATGGCTCGTCTTCACATTGGCCCATGATGGGCGATTAACAAAGTGGCCATCATTGCCGCGATCATGGGTTGATCTCTACACAATCGTGACTGTTCAGTTACGCACTGTCGCCGGTTGAAGATGGACGTCGAAGCGATAGCGGCAGCTGCTATCTATTTGCTTATTATATTTATAATCATTATCGGAATGTGCATCAAAAAAAGGTCGTGAAAAATAGATGGAGGAAGAGAAGGTGGTGGATGTTAACTATTCACCATAACAGAACAAGATACAGTGACTAATATTATTGTATAGTCGACCAAGAAACTGCTTTACCAATTTTCGACTCTATTTGTAAGGCTTTAAGGTCCAAAAGTTGTACAGGACGACCTCGACGTCTGCCGTGCGACTGATGATTGGCGATTGTGTGGATACGAGCACGATCATTGGCACGAATTCCTTTGATATACCGACAATTGTCCGATTATTCCCGATTACAGGCAATGATGGCCACTTACCGACGATTATACTCTCTTCAGAAACGTGCTTGCCTGTATTGGCCCATGATGGGCCAATGTGTAGGACAAGCCATTAGTCCTAAGGGTTGGAAACGCATTTGCGGTGGCTACGCATTGGCACACGTTGGCCCATCATGGGCCTCTCACGCACGATTGTGAGGCGATTATAATCTTCGGTGAGTGGCCATCATTGCCTGTAATCGGGAATAATCGGACAATTTTCGTTACATCAAAGGAATATCCACACAATCGCCAATCATCAGTCGCACGGCAGACGTCGAGGTCAGTGGTTGTGCGTGGTGCCTGTACGTGTTTGGGCGAGCTACGTAAAGTATAGTCGACCAAGAAAGTCCTTTACCACTTTAGGACCTTAACGCCTTACAAATACAATATTTCTCACGACTTTTTTTTGATGCACAATCCGATAATGAATATATATACTAAGCAAATAGATAGCAGCTGCCGCTATCGCTTCGACGTCCATCTTCAACCGGCGACAGTGCGTAACTGAACAGTCACGATTGTGTAGAGATCAACTCATGATCGCGGCGATGACGGCCACTTTTTTAATCCCCCATCATGAGCCAATGTCAGGACGAGCCTTTAGGATTGCAGGCTTTAGATTATAGTCTTGAGATGCAAGTTAATGAGTCTCAGAGCTCACTTACCATCAGGTGGCCTGTGTGTTTGTTTGCCTTCTTCATGTCATAAAAAACCGGTCAAGTGCGAGTCGGACTCGCGCACCGAGGATTCCGTATTTAAGATAATATGGTTGGAAAACGCAAAAAAATACTCATTTTGTTATCAACTATACTCACTATGCAATAAGATCCATTTTGACTAGCCTAAATATTAATTCGGAGAAATACTGGAAAAGGGCCGTATCTTAAGTACCCGAAACCGACGTGCGTGCATGACTCGATGTATGAATGTGGAAAAAGCGAAAGAGATTTGTCAGGATCGTAGCAGGTGGAAAGAAGTGGTCTCTGCCTACCCCTCTGGGAAACAGGCGTGATTTAATGTATGTATGTAAATATTAATACAGATTTTTAAAGTTTTTGGATAATTTTGCAAAAACCGTAAAGTTTGACAACTTGATTTTATTTGTCGCGTAAAATATAAATTTTAAAATCTTTAAATCAGGATTATTTTCTTTAGTCCATTACCTTCGGAGATAAGGGGGGTAAAGGTCATTTTTTGTACACTTTTGTCTTTAAATCAAAAAGTAAGTCACGGAAAATTATAAAAAAAATAGTTTTGAAATGTGCTGATTGAGCCCTTTCATATGACACCCCGTTTGCTATAATCACATCCCTTTCATTCTTCAACCCCCCATTCAAAGTCAAATGGAAACTTGTAACCTGTAAATTGTAATTTGTAGCTTTATAAAACAGGCCCCAGTTGGTTTGTTTGTTCGTTTGCAACATCGAGACCAATGATATTTTATATTAAGATACTTTATGCTCATACTAAACGCATTCAAAACCCGTGACCAATTACTGACAGAGACAAAGACTACAATCCATAGCGAACGCTATTGTTAGAAAGAGATAAATAGATAAAAAGTAAGGCAATTTGCCTTCCTTTTTGAGGAACGTTTTTGCGCGCAGATGACGTATCTTTATATAAAATATCATTGATCGATACCATGAAAGAGAAATATATCTACCTAGTACTCAACTACGAGTACGAATATAGTTGGGTTCATTCGCAATATTAAAAAATGCTATTTGGTAACGAAACTCTAGTAGTCGTCCGTCAATAATCGCGGACAAAAATACATACATACTGGTCAAACTGAGCCTTCTCTGACCTTCTCCTAAGTGTAACAAATACTTTTCTGAAAACCGCATCAAAACCGGTTCAGCCAAACGCGAGATAATGGCGGACAAACATACATGATGATGATGATCATGATGAGTGGGGACGCCGCCGAGGCAGGCGGGCGGTCGAGTGGCTCTCCATTCATTCCGCCCTGTTCCCCTTGACTTGATCCAGTCTCAGGTTACTGACTCTGCGGCGCTCCCATCCAGCACTGATCCCATCTTCTTGTTTTCCTACAGAACAATAGTACGTCCTGAAGGTTAATGCTTTTAAGTGTCTCTGCTGTCAGTGCGTCCTCCCCGAATGTGCGATATCTCAGTGACGAGTACATTACACACTCGGCCAGAACGTGTTGACTAGTTTCCTCTTTGCCACAATGTGGGCATCGAGGATCCTGTTTGGCTCCTATTACCGTCAAATGTCTGTTGAGTGGACAGTGTCCAGTCAAGATCCCTGTCAGTATACTTAGATTGTACTTACCAAGGTTTATTAGATTCCTTGTTCTGTTCCTATTTACCCTTCCTATCATGAGTTTGGATTGTCTGCACCCTTGTGTTGTTATCCACGCCTCATTTGTCTTTGTCTCTATTCTTCTGGCGATGACTCCTTTCGTTACCGTTGCAGATATCGGAAGTGCTGGTTCCGGGCCCAGATATTGTCGGTCCGCCCCTGCTCTGGCCAGCTCATCAGCCTTCTCGTTTCCTATTGCTCCACAGTGTCCTGGTACCCATGCCAGTGTCACTTTGGATGCTATGCCTAGATTATTCAGTTCATCTCTGCATTCCTGCACCAGGGAGGATTTGATTACTGGATTATCTAACGCTTTTAGTGCTGCTTGGCTGTCTGAGTAGATTATAACGTGGCTCCCCGTTATATTGCTTCTTTCCTTGAGTCTCTGTGCACACTTCATGATGGCATACACTTCTGCCTGGAACACACTGGTGAAGCCTCCTAGTGGTATCGTTGTGTGCTCATTCGCTTCTTGGTAATAAATGCCTGCCCCCGCTCTTCTTGTTGAGGACTTCCATGAACCGTCCGTGAAGCATGTCACTCTGGGTTCCGGTATCTCTGTCTCCCAACTATCTCTCTCTCCTATATGGATTCTATATTTCTTGTCGAAAATCTTCCTTTTCTTTATTAGGTCGTTGTTAATCATGAGCACATTCATGCCCACCATTGACTCCCTTTGTATGCTTGCGTGTCTCTTGTCCATCTCGGATCCAATCCACTCCCTGCTCATTTTTATTCTATACCACTGTTCTGTGGCTCTCTTCTCCACTTCAAGGTGTACAGGACAGGACAAACATACATACATACAGGTCAAACTGAGAACCTCCTTTTTTAAGGTGGTTAAAACAAAAACAATGTTCAAATTCGTTCGCATTATTTAGGCAAGTTGAACGGACTTGATTGGACTAATGGAGTTTGCTCGAGCGCTCGCTAGATGGCGCTGTTACCAGCGGAGACACACTAACGACTTTTCCCCCCAGAATCATAGGATCGAAGTATGAAGTACACTAAAGTCGATCTCGACATTAATATAAAACGGTTTTTTTGTAAACGCGTGGTCCTTTAAGACTGCGTTAATCAATTAAATAAAAAAAAAACGTGTGCGTCTCGGGACGCCCGACGGAAGTGATAATTTAAACTAATCTAACTTGAACTATTCAATATTGAAAATGTCTGACTGCAAACTTACACACACTAATGCAGAGTGACACACATTAACAAACCTAAAAAGTGGTACACTGTTGAAAGAGGTCATATACAGACGTCTCTTTTTAACAAAGGGCATTGTAACAGGTGCGAAGGGTACTATTCTATTAGCTGTTTTTATATTCCCTCTATGCTTTCCTACCTCTATTTTGGCGCCGTAACGTTAACGTTAAGAAGTTATCACTTCAAAAATGAAATGTCTTTACAGCTGATATTGATATTGGCAAAGATGTAAACAAATTATTAGTACTGTTTGACACATAACCTTAAATATCAAACGAGCGTGTTTTTATTTAAAAAAAGCTTTTCCGCGCTACCCTGTCCGTGTAGGCGTCGTTTATCACTATTCCGTCGGGAACTCTTCAACAGGCGTGATTTAATGTATGTATGTGTGTAAAAGTAGCCTGTGACTGTGTTGTATGTGTTCCGGTGTGGGGATAAAGCCGGAGCCCCACTGCTGCGCACGCTACGCACGGACACGCTATACACGTCGCCCACGTGGGTCCATTGGTCTGGATACGTGTCAACATTTTCACAGCAACCAATGCACGCACACGTAAAATGTGTGGGCCATGTGGCTACGTTGGTCAGCTGTGTGTGTCTACATTCCCCACTGCCGGCCACGCACATGCACGCGCGCGCGGGGGGTGCGACGCCCTTAAAGCCACCTTTCCACTGCAACTTACAGGCAGCGTGGGTCGCGGTGGGGCTTTGCCTGCCACGCGCGCTAGCGTGTGCGTGGCAGGCACTTCGGAACAGACCACGCGTGTATCAGTGACGTCATTTCGTGCGCAGCGTGCTCGTGCACTACTGTGGAAGTAACTACCTACATTTTCATACAAACCGTTTTTGTACCCACGTGTATAGCTTGACCTTGGGGTGACATAACTACTCTGGCCCGCAAAACTAAGTATCACACTTTTAATACTAACTAGTATTTAAAGTGTGGTACTTATAGAATGAGATCCCAGTCACACCAGACTTACGTGATTTTAGGAAAGATGAAATTTTTAGGATCGGTAGTATAACATAAACTTAGAAAGTATTGGATACTCGCTTACCTGAGGGCTCAGACAAGATGCACTACGCTGACTAACGTTTCTATTCGATTCGTTTTTAAACCAATCGCGTCACTGGTAGACCACGTGACTTTTCGTATCACGTCATCTTCCAGTGACGCGATTGGTTTAAAAACAAATCGAATAGAAACGTTAGTTAGCGTAGTGCATCTTGTCTGAGCCCTCTGAAAGCGTGCCGTTTTACAGGTAGCAGGGGCCCGTTCCAGAAAGCGACTCTGCAACTCTGCACTCTGGACTTTGCAAATCCACGATAATGCAAAGAGCATGGTAAACGTGTTCCAGAAAAAACTCTGCGTAATTTGCAAACTCTGCAACGATTCTGTTTCTAAAAGATAGGTACTTTGCAAATCCACAAATTCACACTTTGTATTTGACTCTGCCTCTTCAACTTTGCAATTGTCTTGTAGAACAGAAATACTTTGCAAATCCAAAAATCGACACTCTGCATTTGACTCTGCCTCTTCAACTCTGCAATAGCTTTGTGGAACAGAAATACGTTTGAAGAGTGGGATTTGTGGAGTGCAGAGTTGCAGAGTGGCTTTCTGGAACGGGCCCGTATCAAAGGTGGAAAAAACCCATGCTAACTTACGTCTCAAGTGACTGCCAGTAACCTCTGAGCAACGAAACGCGAAGCTATCGAAAACACACAAACCGTTAGAGTAGCGTTTAGGCTAGGTTAGGCTTCGCGTTTCGTTGCTCGGAGGATGCTGGTAGGCGCTTGAGCCGGAACAACTATAAAGTGCCTGTCAAAAGTTATGGCCCACAGGAAGTGTCTGGCAACTGTATAAGTTTGTTTATAACAATATCATATATGACATATGTAAAAACCAGCCTTCCTACTTTAGCTTTAGTGTCTGGCAACTGTATAAGTTTGTTTATAACAATATCATATATGACATATGTAAAAACCAGCCTTCCTACGTTAGCATGGTTTTTTTCCACCTTTGATACCTGCTGCCTGTACAACAGCCCCGCTTTCAGCTTAGCGAGTATCCAATACTTTCAAAGTTTATGTTGTACTACCGATCCTAAAAAAAACATCTTTCCTATAATCCACGTAAGTCTGGTGTGACTAGGACTATTCGTTTTGCGGGCCAGCGTAGCATAGAGGCATTCCATCTTACAAAGGCACCCAATGTTAGAGAGTAGTCTAAAATAACGGGCAGGGGGCTGATTTTTGACTTTCGAGCTAGGGCATGCAGTACCGGGCCCGGTTCCGAGACTGCCATTTCCCGGTTCTAAGCAGGGATGGTACCGGGATTCCCGGTTCTCCGGGTTCTTTATTTTTTACCTCAAATCACCGCAATCATGGACATTTGAGATATAAAACGATTGAAAAACATTAGGAAACTTAATTTTTTATAAATATGCAATAAAATCATGCACGTTTTCTTCAACAAAAACATATCTTGATTAAGTAAAATACTTACTAGAAAGTTATATGTTCTTCCTTTTTACAAATCTAGAGATCAATTATTGCAAATATGCCGCAAAATATGAGGGATGTTGATGCGATGTTGCCGCTTGTGCCGGCGTCGTGGCTCAGGTGTGAATTGGATATAATTTGGTTGGTATTCATGGAAAGAACCGGGAGAACCGAGATGTAATCTTCAGTACCGGTTCTTTAGGCACTGTGAAATTCCCGGGATTTCCCGGGAATTACAGAACCGGGATTTCCCGGGAGGATGCCCTATTTCGAGCGCTCGAAAGTTTTACTCGAAAGTGAGTAAAGTCAGTGAAACCGTTTTTTGAAATACGAGCGGTAGAATTGAAAACAAATGGTGTGGAGCACTCGTCTTTAAATATTCTATCGCCCGTTATTTCAAAAATACTGTTTCATTGATTTTGCTCACTTTCGAACCAAACTTTCGAGCGCTCGAAAGTCAGAAATCGGTTCCCTGTTGGGAGAAATTGTCCTCCAAAGTACTGAAAAGTGACTAAGTTCTAAAGAGAATTTAAAAAAAAAGCTATTTCCTACTTTTTTATTATGTTTAAGAACATGACAAAATAATGAGCACGTGTTTTGTTATATCGACTAAAACTCATATTTAAAAAAATACCATTAATAGTACATTATTGCCTAGGCATAGAAGTAGGCAATTGCGGGCCGAGTATTGTTTTAAACGGACGAGCTTGCGAGTCCGTTTAAAAATACGAAGCCCGCAATTGCTGTTCCTGCCGAGGCAAATATAGTGCTTTTCTCAAAAATTGCAAGAAAAAAATTGTGTTGGAGTCAAGTCTTCATCGCTTGAACAATTTTTTTTAATTGCATACAAACAGAAACTTCATGTGAAAAAACCATCACTCCTTACCGCCTTTTTGTTTATGACAAGGAGAAACGCAATTCTTGTTTAAAAAAAAACATAAGCTATTCCAGGCACAAATAAAAAAGTTATGTTTCAAGTAAAATTTGGATGTATAAGACTTGTGCCCTCATTTTATTACGGCCCTTTTCACTTTTTAAAAAGTTACAAGGTAGATAGTAATGGAATTTGTATGCAACATTGCGGGCTTGTGTAGCGAGCACGCAATGTTTTTTTCTCAAAAATATCCGGAAATGTTGACATTCCTATCTACATATTGAGACGCGAAGTACATAGTTTACTGACAGATCTCCAATTTAAAAAAAAAAAACATTGCGTGCTCGCTACACAAGCCCGCAATGTTGCATACAAATTCCATTACTATCTACCTTGTAACTTTTTAAAAAGTGAAAAGGGTCATAATAAAATGAGGGCACAAGTCTTATACATCCAGATTTTACTCGAAACATAACTTTTTTATTTGTGGCTGGAATAGCTTATGTTTTTTTAAAAACAAGAATTGCGTTTCTCCTTATCATAAACAAAAAGGCGGTAAGGAGTGATGGTTTTTTCACATGAAGTTTCTGTTTGTATGCAATTCAAAAAATTAGTTCAAGCGATGAAGATTTGACTCCAACACAATTTTTTTCTTGCGATTTTTGAGAAAAGCACTATATTTACCTCGGCAGGAACAGCAATTGCGGGCTTCGTATTTTTAAACGGACTCGCAAGCTCGTCCGTTTAATCCAATACTCGGCCCGCAATTGCCCACTTCCATGCCTAGGCAATAATGTACTATTTTTTTAATTTGAGAACTGTCAGTAAACTATGTAGTTCGCGTCTCAATATGTAGATAGTAATGTCAACATTTCCAGACATTTTTGAGAAAAAGTTATATACGTCTCATCGATGATACACTTTCTTTGGTTTATATGTGTTTTAGCCGATATAACAAAACACGTGTTCATTATTTTTTCATGTTCTTAAACATGTGATCAAAAAAAGTAGGAAAATTGTTTTTTTTTTTTAAATAATCTATAGAAGCAAGAGGGTTTAGTCAACACTTTTCACTACTTTGGAGGTCAATTTTACAGGTTTAAACTGGCAACACTGCTCAAATGGCTGGTCGTCATTGGTCGAGGTTGTGTCGAATGGAAACTTGTAACCTGTAAATTGTATTTGTAGCGTTATAAAACAGGCCCCAGGTTGGGATTGGGCAGCTAAAAAATACATGTCTGTTATTTTAGTTAGACTAGCCTCTAACATACTCGTATATCAAAATAAAACAAATCGGAGCAGGACAGTTGGGTGCCTTTCCTTGTTAGTCCTCAGGGTTGGATACATTTCTTAATATTGTAAATGTCTATGGGCATGCTGTCTGTGGGGTCCGGTCTGTTCACGCTTGCAAGGACCTGTTTTCCAGTTAGTCATTTTAATTATCGTTCCTGACGTAGAGACCTCGTCATGTTGTTCTCCTAGTTACAATTTTTAATTTAAGTAATTTAGCTTACATTTGTAATGATTTTATTTGTGTTAGTTTTAAATAATGATTTATTACTGTATTACCTTGTAATGTTACTTTTAAGTATTATTGTATTTTATGATTGGAAAAAATGACCTTCTGCTGGAGTTTCTTGCGGCGCTTCTTCTCCGCAATGAGGGTCTTGTCCGAAGCGCTAGTAGATTCACTCCATGTTACCGACGTGTAAAAAGCCCTCATGTGGCCAATTTACTGAATAAATATTTTGAATTTTTAATTTTGCTTCAGAGCCTACCATAAGGGGGCCTTGTGTGCTCGTCACCCTTCCCCATATCCAAATAAAACTCATAAACTTTCTTTTCACATTTTATTTTATGTATCCTTAAAAGTAAGCTTGAATAAAAAAATATACAGCTCATAACCAATTATTGTTTACCACAAAACAAAATGGCGTTAAAGACATCAAAAACATGTTTTTTGGGATTATTGTGGTATATCTATCAGGTTAACTGTTCAAAAATAACATCATAAATTAGTTTAACAACACAATTAAATAACGATATTAATTGTAAAAAAATATACTCGTAGGACAACACCTTTTAGGTCACTTAAAAACAACAGGTAGTCATGGTCATTTTGTAACATTACTCTGTAAACAATAGTATTGTTATAAAATGACCATGGCACGCATACCATAGTCACTATTGTTGTAAAGCAGGGATCCATACCGGTATTAATTAAAATTGAAATATCTTCCTTAATTTGCATTATTTCCTTGATATTTTCGACTGTAATTTAGGTAATAACACTATTCTATTATATAAATTCATTGAACAGCAAAAATATTCAATAATAAGCGAGATACCGAAATTGAATACCGGTATTTTTGTATGAAAATAATACCGGTATACGATCCCTGTTGTAAAGTGACCATCGTAACTTTAAATTGATATATTAATATATTAAATGACATAAATTAAGTTGTCGAATTGTGGAAAACTATCCTTCTCTATTATTAATATTATGCAGATATTGAATTTCTTGGATTTTATTATAATATTTATATTAAAGTAAGCTAATAATACTCATTATTACTCATGACCCTGATGTGTCCCACTGCTGGGCAAAGGTATCCACACATGGATTACCCACTCTAACATATATATTGTAGCATATTGTCCATATCTTTGGTTTAATTATTATATTGCCATATTTATTACAAATCAAAAATAAAATAATAAAGGGTACGCAAAGAACATGTCCATGCAACCTTGTAATTTTATGTGGTTTTTTCGTGTAAAGATTTTTTTTAAGTGGTATGTAGATAACTGCTAACTCTACATTAAGAGTGTAAATTCGATTAAAAAAAACAAGACATGTCCTTTCCGTGTAACCTTCATATAAAGGTACAATTTAGGTATTAAACTGCCAAATAAGAAAGCTCCAAAATCGATAAACAATATTAACTTGAAACCATATTTTTAAACAGTTAACATAATACTATACTCGTTCATATTATGTGGTAGGACACGACGTAATGTACAAATATAAATAATAAATACTGCAGTCTTTCACGTGACCTGTGAAAACGAGCACAAAATGGGGTGTACTTCATATTATTGTGTACTTGCGTGTAATTATTGTCTTTAAAATTTGTTAAAATCTCCAAATGGCTAGAGCCGTATGAAGCATGCCACCCAGCGCCGGTAAAACAGCGACTTCTATTGAGTTTCCGCTCGCCGCTCCGCGCGACGCGCCGCTATAAGCGCAAAATTATGGCCACACCGTAAGGTCGTGTTCAGTGTCTTGTGAGATTTTCAGTTAACTTTGGCTCACTATGATCTTACAGTTATCGTACTTACAAGACTCGTCGTTCGTACTAGACTCGTCATTCGTACTAGACTCGTCGTTCGTACTAGAATCGTCGTTCGTACTAGACTCGTCGTCCGTACTAGACTCGTCGTCCGTACTAGACTCGTCGTCCGTATTAGACTCGTCGTCCGTACTAGACTCGTCGTCCGTAGTAGACTCGTCGTCCGTACTAGACTCCTCGTCCGTACTAGACTCGTCGTCCGTAGTAGACTTGTTGTCAGTACTAGACTCGTCGTCCGTACTAGACTCGCCGTCCGTACTAGTCTCGCCGTCAGTACTAGACTCGTCGTCCGTAGTAGACTCGTCGTCCGTAGTAGACTCGTCGTCCGTACTAGACTCGTCGTCCGTACTAGACTCGCCGTCCGTACTAGAATCGCCGTCCATACTAGACTCGTCGTCCGTACTAGACTCGTCGTCCGTACTAGACTCGTCGTCCGTACTAGACTCGTCGTTCATAATAGACTCGTCTACCGGCAGTGAGCTGTTTACCCTAATATGAACACGACTAAATAGATCACATAAAACGTATACATTTGTTGAGCAACAGAGTTTCTGATACATCCAAATTAAGTAATAAAGATAATACAAGCGTTATACTAATATATTTTATGTTACATTTAAATTGACATCCAGAAAATAGGTATATATAGGTACCCGTTTGATTGTTTAAACTATTCATTTGGTTTTTTGCTTATATTTTATTAAATAAACAGTTTATAAAAAAGAAAGGTACACAAACACCAAATCTGCGCAAAATAAAAGAGTAGTTTGAATATTTATTGCACTTGACAAACTTGCATATTACGAGTAATGTTGATCAGCTGTTGTCCAACAAACGTTTACAACATAGTATTTCTCGTAAAAATCTTAATGTTAAAATTATGTCGTTACATAGAGAGGTAGTTAAATAATAATGTATTTGTATATTATGTGCTTTTCGACCACAGTTGCCTTAGAACATATTTTTTAGAACGTCTAAGATCCCGTTCGCAATATATTCCTTCGACACTTTAGTCTCAAATCCATTTTGCAAATTGTCCCAGTAAGATGTACCTATTTTTAAACTTTTGACGATGGAAAAAAAGGCCTTGAGTTTTTTTGCAAAAAATATCCGAAGATGTCCGTTTTGTTACCGATGTTTAGGTTTGGTAACAAAACGGACATCAGCAGACATTTTGTGGTAATAAATCAGGAATCCTTTTTTTATTGTCCCCGTCTGTAAAACCATCAAAAGGAACAGAATTACAGTGCTTCCAAAACATGTGACTTAGTTAATAATGTTTTGAAAATAATTGTTTAAGTAACTACTGAACTTGAAAGAACCTTAAGTAAAAAAATCATATATTCTAAGGCAGCTGTCGGAGTTAA